>CM065920.1:24493483-24772483 GCA_033439105.1 Magallana nippona | reverse complement strand
AGATCACCATGTGGAAACCATTTATAAAATAATCAGAAGACGAGAATAAATTCAGTATTAATAATTCCACAAAAAGGCCTTGCAGTTCTGGTTCCCAATGTAGCTCCGAAGATATATATATATATATATATATATATATATATATATATATATATATATATATATATATATATATATAAAAGCTACCCCTTTACAATATTTTTTTTATTGAAGAAATAGAAGCATTGGGTATCCTCACTCACACACGCATGCACGCACGCACACCCACCCACGTACATCTTACCGATGGTACGCATATCCAGAAATTCTTATTTGTTTTATGGTATATATGTTTATGTAGATACGAATATCATTGGGATTTTAATTTATGGAGGAAATATCAATTTATATGCGGTTTTGGTTTATTTTATAAGTTGCTACATGTGAACACTCAGTAGCCCTCCAAACATTTATGTTTTACCCGCTGAAATACGACCTGAATAAATAAATATAGCACTGTAAACTTCCGAACCTACAGAGCTTGTCGCCATTTTAAGATATGCGTAACAAATGGTACGCATATCGGCTTAATACCAGTGTAGATTACGGAGATTGAAATAAATTTTCAAAATGTGGAACCATTTTTGATTAAACATAATAAACAGTTAAGAATAAACATTTGATGCATAAAGTGAAGCAAGATTTTTTTTCTTAATTTTAAAACAAAATATTTCAACTTTTTACTCTTACGCTGATTATGACGTTGTAGAAGCTTTAGGTCATTTGCCGTTGTATGACGTTATTTCTTTTTCCCGCGGCGCTCTTGCGATAACGTAAAGAAAAAAACCCTCTAATTTGTAGAGTGAAGTTTGCAGTGCCTAAGTCACGTATTCCGTCGAAAAATAGGTCGGTTTAATAATTGATTTCGTAGATTTTGTGACTGTGCATAAATTGAATTTGGGGTAATCCGGTAATTGTATGACTCTATTTAATTTTTTTAATTTTTTGTATACCTAATTTCATTATACATACAGAATGTTTCGGACCCAAAATTTGTATAACGGCGTATTTACCACTAACTATTTTTAATAAGTACCATGAATACGGGTTTCCTAGTTAAATTGCTTGTACACGTTTATTGTAATCATTGTGTTTAAACATCTACTTGTTATTTTCCGTTAATGAAGTTTACAAGAGTCAAAAAATAAAATTTCCAATCACTGATTGTATTTTTTCATCGGGATTCCAAACAATTTTCTTCCCTTTCATTTCATATTATGTGCATGAACATTATATTATTCACTCTTTTTTTAATTGCTGGATTTTCTATCATTCAACTTATACTATTAAATACTGATTCCGACTGCTTTAAAGTCAATTCGTTTCAGTTGGCTGTTGACATAAAAGAGGCGCGTTACCATCCAATGAAATCAAATACTCAAAATTTGATTGACAGGTTCACCCATACTTATCCATACCTATCAAATGAGTATATATGATATATACGTTACCAGGCATTATTTTTTGGTCAATTGTACATCTGATACCTTAATGTTTAGCGAGACCTTTATAATGATCAACCAAAGTTTCAGCATCAATCGTAAACTTATAAGCAAGATACAGAGCTCACAATTCTGCTAGATTTGAGTCATGTTTTTGTTTACATGAGTTTATAATTTCAACTTCCGGTTTTTAAACAAGTAAAACAGGAAAATGCACTAAAACAGAGAAAGAGCACAATTTATTTTTCAAAATAAATCATTTATATACATACATATTTCTATCAGTGAAAATTATCTCTGTTTAGACTGAAAATGCTGAGCATCTTAACAAAACACATTGCATTAATCAACCATAACGCAGAGATCATCAAGATCTCATGGTCATACCGAATTTTAGTATGTTGATATTGCATCAGATTTTCAATTTGGCTCATTTTGAGCAAGGAAACAATCAGCTATCTGATTTACCAAAGTCTATGTTTGATTTGATACGTAAAAATTCTAAAATACAGGCGATAGTTCCCCAAGTTAAAAAACATAACAATGTTAGCTTTTTTAAAGCTAAGAAAGTCAGCCAGTGGAATATAAATTTTAGGTTACAAGAGACTACACAATCTATAAAAATAGTTTCCAGGTCAATAATAATATGCAGATGTACATTTATTTGTATGACTGTATGTGAGGAGACGTGAAGCGGTGTACACGTTGATAAACAAGTTGATGAAACATGACTATCAACAGTCTCGTTTGAAGTCATCTTTTCGTAAGTTCTATGGTTAATACAACGACCTTGTCAGCAAATACAATCTTCCACTGGGTCGCATGCTGACTGACGTTTTTTCATTCTAATTGTTAGACCATAATTAAGGTCTTCCGTTTCCAACGGAAGACCTTATTGTTTTCGTACTGTTTCTTATTATTATTATTATTAAGGTCTTCCGTTTCCAACGGAAGACCTTATTGTTTTCGTACTGTTTATTATTATTATTATTATTATTTTTTTCCAAATTTTGTGCACGCGATTTCTCGAAAACTATTCGACCGATCTGAACCATTTTTTCGCAGATGATTGGATGTGATCTGAATTTTATATGTTTTTGAAATTTTTGACGTCGTCACTTCCGGTACCGATTTATCGGTGATTTTGTCGTTTTTGACGACCATTTTTGTGCACGCATAAACTCAGAGACTATCAGAGATATGATTATGAAATTTTCAGGGTAGGTAGACTATAGTTTGAAGTTGTGTCTATTGTTTTTGTTTTACGTCAGTGGCGCCTTATTTTGTAGCTCGCTATGGCTCGAAAATTGGGTACGGATTTTCATTCAAAATTTTCAGACGTTTTGATCTGTATCTTTTTATCAGTTAATATTTTGTTAAGACATATATAACAAAAGTGGTAGAGAATTAATAGTTCTTTCCAACAAAATCAAGAAAAAGGGGCTAGCCCCTATTTTTAGGGGCCAAGACACTCGTAAACTCTATTACAAATAACTTTAAAGTGATAAAGATTTTGTAGTGCATTATTGAAGCAAAGTTGTTGACCGTAACAAAATATATCAGGAAAAATCATTGCCACGCCCATTTATTACGTAATTAGGGATTTATAGGGGCCAACATTCTCAAACTTTGATACAATTTATCTAAAGAACGAGACATATTTTGTTAAGCATTGTAGAAGAGAAAATATTTGTATTGATGATTTAAATTGAATCCACTAATCAAAACACCAATGTCTGTCCCCATTAAGGATCTACAGGGCTGACCCCTAAAAGATTCAATCATTGATATCTCAAATGAGAACAACAATTTTAGATAGGTGTGAGAACAAAAATTGTTAGTATTATTAAGACCTTTCCAAAAAATCAAGAAAAATGGGCTGGCCCCTTTAATTAGGGGCCAAGAGACTCGTAAACTCTATTACAAATAACTTAAAAACGACCAAGATTTTGTAATGCATTATAGAAGCAAAGTTGTTGATCATAACAATATCTATCAGAAAAAATCATTGCCACGCCAATTTATTACGTAACTAAGAATTATTAGGGGCCAAAGTACTTAAACTTTGACGAAATATATCTGGAGAAGGAGACATATTTTGTTAAGCATTGTAGAAGAGAAAATGTCTGCATTAATGGTTTTAATCGATTCCACTTATCAAAACACCAATGTCTGTCCCCATTAAGGATCTACAGGGCTGGCCCCTAAAATACTCAATCGTTTGTATCTCAAAATTGAACAGCAATTTTAGATAGGTTTAAGAAACAAAAATAATAGTATTCTTAAGACCTTTTCAATGAAATCTAGAAAAAGGCTTTGGCCCTTTAAATTAGGGGCCAAAATACTCCTAAACTCCATGACAAATAATTTAAAAACGATAAAGATTTTGTAATGCATTATAGAAGCAAAGTTGTTGATCGTAACAATAAATGTCTGCTTGAAAAACTTTTTGGCACACCCATTTATGACTTAATTAGGGATTTATAGTAGCCAAAGTCATTGAACTTTTCAAAACATTGAACGGAAGACCTACTCGTTACTCGTAACGAGATCTAGTTATTATTATTATTTTTTTCCACGAATTTTGTGCACGCGATTTCTCGTAAACTATCCAGCCGATCTCAGCCATTTTTTCACAGATGATTGCCTGTGGTCATAATTCTAGAAGTTTTTTTAAATTTTGAAATCGTCACTTCCGGTTCCGACTTACGGCCGATTTTGTAAGTTTTTACGACCCATTTTGTGCAGACATAAACTCAGAGACTATCAAAGACATAAATGTGAAATTTTCAGGATAGGTAGACTATAGTTTGAAGTTGTGCACCATATAATTTTTATACGCCAACGGCGCCATTTCTTGGAGCTCGCTATGGCTCGAAAATTGGGTACGGATTTTTAATCAAAATTTTCACACGTTTTGATCTGTATCTATTTATCAGTTGATATTTTGTTAAGACATATATAACAAAAGTGGTAGAAATTTAAAAGTTCCTTTTACCGATATCACGAAAAAGGGGCTAGCCTCTTTTTTTAAGGGCCAAGACACTCGTAAACTCTATTACAAATAACGTAAAAACGATCAAGATTTTGTAATGCATTATAGAAGCAAAGTTGTTGATCATAACAATATCTATCAGAAAAAATGATTGCTACGCCCATTTATTACGTAACTAAGGATTTTTAGGGGCCAAAATCCTTAAATTTTGATGCAATATATCTAAAGAAGGAGACATATTTTGTTAAGTATTGTAGAAGAGAAAATGTCTGCATTGATAATTTTAATCGATTGCACTTATCAAAAAACCAATATCTGTCCCCATTAAGGATTTACAGGGATGACCCCTAAAAAATTCAAACATTTATATCTCAAAAATGAACAACAATTTTAGATAGGTGTAAGAACAAAAATTGTTAGTACTCCTAAGACCTTTCCAACAAAATCAAGAAAAAGGGGCTGGCCCTTTAATTAGGGGCCAAGACACTCGTAAACTCTATTACAAATAAGTTAAAAACGATAAAGATTTTGTAATGCATTATAGAAGCAAAGTTGTTGATCATAACAATATCTATCAGAAAAAATCATTGCCATACCCATTTATTACATAACTAGGGATTTTTAGGGGCCAAAATCCTTAAATTTTGACGCAATATATCTAAAGAAGGAGACATATTCTGCTAAGCATTGTAGAAGAGAAAATGTCTGCATTGATGGTTTTAATCGATTGCACTTATCAAAACACCAATATCTGTCCCCATTAAGGATTTACAGGGCTGACCCCTAAAAGATTCAATCATTTATATCTCAAAAATGAACAACAATTTAAGATAGGTGTAAGAACAAAAATTGTTACTATTCTTAAGGCCTTTCCAACAAAATCAAGAAAAAGGGGCTGGCCCCTTTACTCAGGGGCCAAGAGACTCGTAAACTCTATTACAAATAACTTAAAAACGATCAAGAATTGTAATGCATTATAGAAGCAAAGTTGTTGATCATAACAATATCTATCTGAAAAAATCATTGCCACGCCCATTTATTACGTAACTAAGAATTATTAGGGGCCAAAGTCCTTAAACTTTGATGCAATATATCTGGAGAAGGAGACATATTTTAAGCATTGTAAAAGGTAAAATGTCTGCATTGATGGTTCTAATCGATTCCAATGATCAAACTAAATGTATGTCCCCATTAAGGATCTACAGGGCTGGTCCCTAAAATACTCAATCGTTTGTATCTTAAAAATGAACAACAATTTTAGATAGGTTTAAGAAACAAAAATAATAGTATTCTTAAGACCTTTTCAATGAAATCTAGAAAAAGGGTTTGGCCCTTTATATTAGCGGCCAAGATACTCCTAAACTCCATGACAGATAACCTAAAAACGATAAAGATTTTGTAATGCATTATAGAAGCAAAGTTGTTCATCGTTACAATGTCTGCTTGAAAAACTTTTTGCCACACCCATTTATGACTTAATTAGGGATTTATAGTAGCCAAAGTCATTAAACTTTTCAAAACATTGAACGGAAGACCTACTCGTTACTCGTAACGAGATCTAGTTATTATTATTATTTTTTTTTTCCATATTTTGTGCACGCGATTTCTCGAAAACTATTCAACCGATCTGAACTATTTTTTCACAGATGATTGGGTGTGATCTGAATTTTATATGTTTTTGAAATTTGTGACGTCTTCACTTCCGGTACCGATTTATCGGCCATTTTGTTGTTTTTGACGACCATTTTTGTGCACGCATAAACTCAGAGACTATCAGAGATATGATTATGAAATTTTCAGGGTAGGTAGACCATAGTTTGAAGTTGTGTCTATTGTTTTTGTTTTACATCAATGGCGCCTTATTTTGGAGCTCGCCTAGGCTCGAAAATTGGGTACAAATTTTCATTCAAAATTTTCAAACGTTTTGATCTATATCTTTTTATCAGTTAATATTTTGTTAAGACATATATAACAAAAGTGGTAGAAAATCAATAGTTCTTTCTAACAAAATCAATAAAAAGGGGCTAGCCCCTATATTTAGGGGCCAAGACACTCGTAAACTCTATTACAAATAACTTTAAAATGATAAAGATTTTGTAATGCATTATAGAAGGAAAGTTGTTGATCGTAACAATATATATCAGGGAAAATCATTGCAACGCCCATTTATTACGTAATTAGGGATTTTTAGGGGCCAAAGTTCTCAAACTTTGATAGAATATATCTAGAGAACAAAACATATTTTGTTAAGCATTGTAGAATAGAAAATAATTGTATTGATGATTTAAATCGATTCCACTAATCAAAACACCAATGTCTGTCCCCATTAAGGATCTACAGGACTGGCCCCTAAAATATTTAATCATTTGTATATCAAAAATGAACGACAATTTTAGATGGGTGTAAGAACAAAAAATGTTAGTATTTTGGAGACGGTTTTAGGGAAATCAAGAAAATGGGGCTGGTCCCTTTAATTAGGGGCCAAGACACTCGTACACTCTATTACAAATAACATAAAAATGATAAACATTTTGTAGTGCATTAAAGAAGCAAAGTTATTAATCATAACAATATCTATCAGAATAAATCATTGACACGACCATTTATGACGTAATAAGGGATTTTTAGGGGCCAAAGTACTTAAACTTTGACGCAATATATCTACAGAAGGAAACATATTTTGTTAAGCATTGTAGAAAAGAAAATGTTTGCATTAATGATTATAATCGATTCCACTAATCAAAACACCAATGTCTGTCCCCATTAAGGATCTACAGTGCTGGCCCCTAAAATATTCAATCATTTGTATCTCAAAAATGAACAACAATTTTTGATGGGTGTAAGAACAAAAAATGTTAGTATTTGTGAGACCTTTTCAATGAAATCAAAAAAAAGGGGCTGGCCCCTTAAATTAGGGGCCAAGATACTGGTAAACTCTATTACAAATAAGTTAAAAACGATAAAGATTTAGTAATGCATTATAGAAGCAAAGTTGTTGATCGTAACAATATCTGCTTGAAAAACCATACCCATTGATTACTTAATTAGGGATTTATAGGAACCAAAGTCCTTAAACTTTTTAAAAAAAATTGAACGGAAGACCTACTCGTTACTCGTAACGAGATCGTATCTAGTTATTATTATTATTTTTCTTTTCCACAAATTTTGTGCACGGGATTTCTCGAAAACTATTAGACCGATTTCTACAATTTTTTCACAGATGATTGGACTTCATATGATCTTCATACATTTTTGATAATTTTCCTGTCGTCACTTCCGGTACCGATTTATCGGCCATTTTGTTCATTTTTACGACCTATTTTGTGCACACAAAAACTCAAAAACTATCAGAGATATGAATATGAAATTTTCAGGATAGTTAGACCATAGTTTGAAATTGTGCCCATTGTTTTTGTTTTACTCCTGTGGCGCCATTTCTTGGAACTCGCTATGGCTCGAAAATTAGGTCCGAATTTTGAATCAAAATTTTCACACGTTTTGATCTGTATCTTTTTATCAGTTGATATTTTGTTAAGTTATATATTAACAAAAGTGATAGAGAATCAAGAGTTCTTTCCAACAAAATAATAAAAAGGGGCTGGCCCCATTATTGAGGGGCCAAGACACTCGTAAACTCTATGACAAATAACTTAAAAATGATAAAGATTTTGTAATGCATTAAAGAAGCAAAGTTGTTGATCGTAATAATATCTATCAGAACAAATCATTGCCACGCCCATTTATGACGTAATAAGAGATTTTTAGGGGCCAAAGTATTTAAACTTTGACGCAATATATCTATAAAAGGAGACATATTTTGTTAAGCATTGTAGAAGAGAAAATGTTTGTATTAATAATTCTAATCGATTCCACTTATCAAAACACCAATGTCTGTCCCCATTAAGGATCTACAGGACTGGCCCCTAAAATATTCAATCATTTGTATCTCAAAAATGAACAACAATTTTTGATTGGTGTAAGAACAAAAAATGTTAGTATTTGTGATACCTTATCAAGGAAATCAAGAAAAAGGGGCTGGTCCCTTTAATTAGGGGCCAAGACACTTGTAAACTCTATTACATTTAACATAAAAACGATAAACATTTTGTAATGCATTATAGAAGCAAAGTTGTTGATCGTAACAATATCTATCAGAATAAATCATTGCCACGCCCATTTATGACGTAATAAGGGATTTGTAGGGGCCAAAGTCCTTAAACGTTGACGCAATATATCTACAGAAGGAGGCATATTTTGTAAAGCATTGTAAAAGAGAACATATCACCATTGATGGTTCTTATCGATTCCATCTATCAAAACACCAATGTCCGTCTCCATTAAGGATTTACAGGACTGGCCCCAAAAAGATTCAATCCTTTGTATCTCAAAAATGAATAACAATTTTAGATAGGTGTAAGAATAAAAAATAATAGTATTCTTAAGACCTTTTCAATGAAATTAAGAAAAAGGGGCTAGCCCTCACAATTAGGGGCCAAGATACTGGTAAACTCTATTACAAATAAGTTTAAAACGATAAAGATTTTGTAATGCATTATAGAAGCAAAGTTGTTGATCGTAACAATATCTGCTTGAAAAACTCTTTGCCATACCCATTTATTACTTAATTGGGGATTTATAGGAGCCAAAGTCCTTAAACTTTTTTTAAAAATTGAACGGAAGACCTACTCGTTACTCGTAACGAGATCGTATCTAGTTAATCAACTAATTGTCTATGGACTTTTTCCGTTTTTTCCCGATTACGAGAAAGAGAACAAGGCGGTCAGCAAAGGATTCTCACTCTTCCTAGACACCTGATCCTACGTCTATCTTTTAAGAGGTCTGTGTTTCCATAAGGATTATTTATGCTAAATTACGTTGAAATTTGACTCAGTAGTTCTTGAGAAGAAACTTTTTAAAAATGTACTCCCCTTTTTTTACAGTTTCGAGGTTTTCTCCAATTTGAATGAAAACTGGCCTTTCATTTCTGCAATTTATATTCACCTTTCCATAGGGATGCTTTATGCCAAATTTGGTTGAAATGGGCAAAGTGGTTTTAGAGAAGAAGTTGAAAATGTGAAAAGTTTACAGATGGACGGACAGACGGACAGACCGACGACAGACAAAATGTGATCAGAAAAGCTCACATGAGCTTTTAGATCAGGTGAGCTAATAAGAGGACTACATTTGATATGGTCAAATATATGTCCCTCATTTTAACCAATTTTTAAATAGTATCGTATTAAAATTAAATCTTCATAAAACTTTAAACAGAGGATGTCTATCACATTAATATTGTTCCAGTCATCATTGTCCAATAACTGTTCATCTATCACGTCACTAAAATGATCTAATCCCCGCAATTTTGCAAATAAAATGAAAATACTGTCATTTTTCCTTAACATTTTCCCTTTGGAAGTAAATAGCGCAGGTCTGCTCAACTACGATTTTTACATATGATTTGCTTATATAATTATACACATCATAGTTAAAAATGGTACTTAAGCCAGAATACCCTCGATGTTTCCCAGTCAAAAAACCGTGGGAAAACACCCTTTTTTCTCCAAAACACTTATTAATTAAAAAAAGAGACTATCTTCATAACGTCATTTCTACATTATGACGTCACTTGGGTGATAACGTTTTACATTCTTATTTTCAATATGTGTTCAACTATCTTTAACCTTATTTTTAAAGCTCTCTATAGAACTTTG
Source organism: Magallana nippona (assembly GCA_033439105.1). Classification (NCBI taxonomy): domain Eukaryota; kingdom Metazoa; phylum Mollusca; class Bivalvia; order Ostreida; family Ostreidae; genus Magallana; species Magallana nippona. Next base: position 24,762,296 of record CM065920.1, on the reverse strand, counting down.
GGGGCAAGAAATGCATAAAACCCCATTTAGTCCTTTCATCTATTGTCACTATGTGGCCACTTTGGCCATACCCAAGGGCCTGAACCACTGACCCAAAGCCATGAATTTCACAATTTAGGTAAAGGGCTTCATGGTCATCTAATAACCACGCATTCGGACCCTGTTGCTCCATATTTATTCATTCTATGTGCTGAGATCCTTGTAATACTGATTAAACAAAACAATGACATAAAGGGTATATGTATAAATAACACAGAACACAAAATATCACAATATGCAGATGACACTTCACTAGTCCTTGATGGTTCACCTAAATCTCTTTTTGCAGCTTTAGATACTATAGATTTCTATTCTAGTTTTTGTGGTTTGAAGATAAATACTTGTAAGACAAAAATAATTTGGATTGGTTCCAAAAAAATTTTTGATTAAGTTTATCATCATACAAGATGGAAGTTGGATTGGAGATCAACAACTTTTAATCTATTAGGTATTCAGTTTTCAGTTGATCTTAACGAAATTATAGATATTAATTTTGGGCTTCAAATCCCAAAAATTATTGCACTTATTGAACATTGGAAACGAAGAATTCTTACTCCTATTGGCAGAATTACTGTTATTAAAAGTTTGCTTATCCCAAAATTAAACCACTTGTTCATTTCACTGCCTACTCCAAAAAGGAAGACAATTTTATACCTATATAAATGTATCTTTGAATTTTTGTGGAAATCTAAGGTAGATAAAGTTAAGAGATCAGTTATAACACAAGACTATCTTTCAGGGGGTATGAAAATGATTGATATAAACAACTGTATTACATCCCTTAAATGTCCATGGATAAAAAGGTTAACAAAATCATATAAACCATGGATGGATATTTTTTTACCATCAATGGACATGATTTTTTACAGAAATTATATGATTTTGGAGACACTTTTGTATTGGAATGCCTAAATAAAGAAAACAATGCCTTTTGGAAAGATGTTCTCTATTCTTGGTCATGTTATATAAAAGCTATTAATAATCATCCAACCATCATTAAAGACAACATTTTAAATGTTCCAGTATGGTATAATTCCAATATAAAAGTAGCCAACAAAACAGTTTTTTATAAACCCTGGTATAAAAATGGGGTAAAGGCAGTGAAAGATTTTCTTGATGAGGATTGTAATCTTTTAGTTTTTGATGTATTTAAACGCATACATAACCTCAATGATATATGTATTATGCAATATAACAGCATTACAACATCGATTTTGAAATGTTTGAAATTATTATCTATTGATAGGACTTCTGTTAAAAGAATTCCTAATCCATGTATGCCAGTTTTTTGCAACCTGTTTTAATATCAGAAAAATGTACTAAAAACATTTACAACTATTTGAACGAGAAAGAGGTTGTCCCAACTGCTATAAATAAATGGAGGACAGAACTAACTCCATATGGGGTTGATGATATTTCAGTAAATGGTGTTTTTAAGATTTGTTTTAAAACAACCAACGATTCTTCTGTTCAATGGTTACAGTTTAGAATTTTACTCAGAATTCTTCCAGTTCGATATTATCTTAAGAAAATTAATATTAAGTCTTTTGACAGCTGTGGGTTTTGTAAGGAAAATGTAGAAACCATAGTCCATGGGTTTTTTTCTTGTGATATAATACATACTCCGTGGAGTGAATTGAGTCTTCATATTTACAGAAAGACTTTTGAAAGAATTGGATTTAATGTATCAAATATCATATTCGGTGAACTTCCATTGACATGTCATAACAAAGTTATTAATTTTATTATTCTATCTATGAAACAATACTTATTTTCTTGTCTGATTTTTTTCTTCTTCAAGCAAGTAACCACTGCTTAGCATTATAAAAGTGCTTGTACATAGATTTTGTTATTTAAATATGCAGGCGAGTGTGTGAGTTGGTGTGTATGTGCGTGGTTTTATGGGTGTAATTGTGCGTATGCTTGTATTTCATAAATAAATAAATTATATAAAAAAAAAACTGCAACTCACATTCAGCAATTTTTATAGGTAAACTATAGGGTGTTCTTCTATAGCCACTCTCCCTATTCTCTTTAATGTGCCATAATCCTTCTTTATTTGAAATGATGCAGGATGTTTCTTTCCCAGCTTTTTTCATGGCTTCTCGGCCTTTACTTGAGTTGAAGAACACTTTAGCTTCAGGTTTATTTAAGCTGCAAGACTCTTCACGGAGGCGTTTAATAAATCTCATCAAATTATCATAGGCTTTTTTTACATCTTCATCATTGCCTGTAATTTCTATTGAACAGTCTGATTGATTTTGTTTTATTTCTAACTCTTTTGAGGTACTTGCATTTGCGATTTGCCCAATTTTATTTTGTCCAAAATATTTTATGTAGCTGAATTGTTGCTGAGACAAATTCACAACTTTGCGATCAATGCAGCATTTCTTAGAACAGCTTTTCAAAACGTGTTCTATCTGCTTGTATACATTTTCAAAAATATCTCTAGTAGCAGTAACACAAACTTCAGAGCTTGAAGAAGAAACGTTCAGCTTCTCATCATGTTTGTCTCTTAGATCCTTTACACAAGCTTGCCAGTCATGCATAGTCAAAACTTTTACAAGGTTTTTCATTTGAATTCTTTTCTCTGGAATAAACTCCTGGAAGATCTCCAAAGCTTCATCAACCATTCTCGAGTTTGATGATGTCATTTCCATTTTGTCTTCTGTCACATTCCAAACTGCCTTGTTGCCTTTAGCTTTCATTTCTGCAATAAAACTTTCTTTCACTTCTTTCTCCATAAATATTTCATAACGTCCTTTCGAAATGTTCAAAGATTTTGACTTTGTTTTCATCAAATACTCATGCATACTGATCAAAGCCTCATTAACTTCTGTAGGCTTTCCAGTCAAAGTCACCTCTTTTTTGTTGATTTCAACCTGAAAATCAAGATCTGGAAAATCACTCATCAATTTCATCCCTATATGAGTTTTCCAAAGTTTCTGGCACTTATGAAAGTCCAATGGTATGTTTTTTATGATTTTCTCTGTTTGAATTTGAATTTTGGATTCCTCTGTTTTGATAAGATCTAGAATTATCCGGGTAAGGGCTTCGGAATTTTCCTCATAACCAGCTACTATAACTGCGTGATTTTTCATTTCCAAAATGATAGCCACTCTATCTGGGTGATCGGTATTCAATTTTTTCAACTGGGCCAGAAATGTTGGCCATGCCTCTGGTAATATAGAATGTCTTTGACATACATATCTTTTCATATGTGTATCCATCTCAGCCAGAGCTTCTTCTCTCCAACGTTTCAGAATTTTTTTTGCATTCTTTACATCTTTGGTAACTGTACATTGTAACCTGACAATAAAATCTGAACGCAATATTGGCCATTCTATCTTGACAAACTTCTTCTGTAAAGCCTTTTCAATGTGGCTACATTCTGCAACACAGTTTTTGACAAACTTAATGAGATATATATTACTCTCATAGGAGACGTATGGCATGTCATCCCAATTCATTGCTTCTTCAGGCAAACCCAGACATGGAAAGTACGTCTGTGCTTGTATTTCTCTACCAGAAATTGTAAACTTTCCTTTTTCTGCAACATTGCTTGCGTCTGAAAGAAAGAATTATTCACTTTTTTCATAGTGTATGCTAATATTGTGCCTTATTTATGCATAGTAAAACTTGCTCATAAGGATCTCAGTTATAAAAACATAATCTAAGTCATACATTTTGTAAGTTACAAGTTACATCTTTTCATCATCCCCTATTTATATAACACTCTCATAAAAGGACATGTCATGAAGCGTCTAGGTTAAAAGAAGTAAAACTTCATGACTTAAATCTTCCTTATTAACTTGTTTTACTGAAAAAATATTTTTATCATTATGTTAGCACTATCAGCAAGTTTTATGCGTGTACAAAAGAATGTTTAACACTGAATACAAAACAAACTCAAACATTAGTGGCTAAGAATGTATTAAAAATTGAAGATTAAAACTGGATTTTGAAGAAGATAGTTAAATATGATATGACTTGATATTTAGATTTTTATAATCAGCTAGTCAATGATAATAGTCTCATATGGCCGTCAACTCGTCAAAGCTCAATTTTTATAAACCTCGTATTTCAATTGTTTATAATTCAAATTATTTCTTATTTGATCAGTACTTTTTTCACACATCGAGCAATTAATTTTACTGATACCAAATGATTGGTACATATCAAGCCCAAGCTCAATGGCTCAGTGGCCATGCTTTTGTGACCATAATTCTTTCGATCTTACTAATAATTGGCAATGCTTAATAATTGACCAATCTTTGTCGCATATTGGTTGGATGTGTAATAAAATCTGTTTAAAGTTTTTAAGCATCATGTACAAACTTGATATGATTCCTCTATTTTCCTACCCTCTGTTCCAAAAGACCCGTCAACTTGAAAATGACAAAATCTTATTAAGGAATTCTACTAGGGATTTTAAAACTTCTCACTTCAGTCAACTGTTTTGGATACTGGTAAGTTTGCCAGAGGGAATAATTTTAGAATCACCATTATCAAAATAAGCTTTGGAGAATATTGCTCTTCTTTTGAATTAAATAAGATAATTTTGAACAATTGATAAATAACATTACTAACGCAAAAGAAATGTAGAAATACAGGTAGAATCAAAGAGAGTTTAATTTCTTATGTGAAACAGTATGTTGTTAAAGCGGCATGATAACGATTTTAGTCAAAACTTATTTTTCATTTTTAATGTTTACAATGCTTCAGATTGGAACTATTTATTTATGTTCAAAACGAATTACCAGATGGAAAAAATTGAAAAAGAGCCTTTACCGGTAAATTGATCTAATGTAAACAAAAACAGGGCACGAGTCTTGTTTACATAACAAAGACTTGTGCGCTATGTAACTTGCTTATAACTCATAAGTGACACACAAATTGTGGGTGGTTAATAGAAATACATTACCAAAGCATTAAACAATAAATGAACAAATCGTAATCGTGACCATGCCCCTTTAACTTTTTACCTCGCCATCACATTGTCCCTCGCTTTCGTCACCACATCTAATGGTACTCGGAAAAAGTTTACCAACTTCATTCATTCGTGATATTAGAATGAAAATATACGTCACAATAAACCAAGATGCAAAAGGTCATAGTATCATTACCTGATGGATTTTCAAAGTAGACAATACAGTAGCCATCTTCTGGATGGTAATCCACCTTCTCTATATCTCCACCTCCACTTCTCCTCTTGTTGCAGAAAAAATTCTCTACTAAGTCATAGCTTATGCCTTTGTCAATTCCTTTGACATAGATAGTTTGACATTTTTTCACCATCTGTACAAATAAGGTGTTGCCTTCAAGTGTTTTCTCCTTGCACCTTTTAGAGATTTTTGCAAAGTCTAAACAAAAAAGGGAAAAATCAAACAAACAAGTAACAAATGATTCCATTGATAACTGATTTTGCATTCTCATCTAAATTTTTTAAAAGATTTTTATTTCTGCATTCATCTAGGTTTCACATTGATATTACGTCCATAGAAAGCATCACCAACTCCAAAGGTGTATCAACTTTAATTCCCTCTCTAAGTATTAATACTTGCAATGCTGGTAGGTTGGTAACCCTCACACTTGCACAAGAATTGTTGAAATTTAACTAGCTAGAGGAAACAAATTCAGTTCCCGACTTGAATCTCTTTTAATGTTTTTCTATTTTTGTCATATAACACACTAAAGGTATAAATTAAGATAAAATTGTTTTGTTTATTTAATTAGTTTTTGATGCATACCTTGATTGAAATGAATTTTTATAAACAAAGTACAGCTATATGCCTTTCGGTGGTTCACCTTGGATTTGGGGGGCATTTTTTGAGGTGTTGCAGGTATTGAGGCTGGATCGTGTTGAGAAGGATGGTATTATGGGATACTTTAATTCGTTTACCATAGGTTTTCGTTACTTAGTTGACCGCTATACTTTATTATAAACAAGTGAACAAATAATTTCTACAAATAGAATGTTGCCATTTTACTCTTTGAAGTACTTTTTGTAAATTATTTAAATTGTTTGGGTTTTTAGTTTTTTTGTTTTTTTGGGGGGGGGGGGGTTTTTGGGGGGGGGTGGCAAACACATTGCTTCGAACTTTATTCTGACATACTAATTTAATAACGGTCTAAATCTAATATACAATTATTTCTACTTTTTCAATTGCTTTAGATGTAATGCCTCGCTTGTAAGTTAGTTTAATAAATACGGGTCTGGCTCTTTTTGGGTTTTTTTTTTTTTTGGCAAACACCATTATGGCACTAATTATAACTATATTCTTCCTTAAAACAATAAGGGTAAAAATCAAAACCAATATAAAATTGTTTCCCTTTTTCAAATGGCTTTGATGCAATGCCCCTTGGTTGTAACTTTTTATGAGGAATCGATAGTCTTGTCCATTTTTGATCTCCTTTAGAAGAAGAGCTCTACATACAAATATAGAAAATACCCAAATTTAAAAGGTTAATTTAATGGATGTTTTCTTTACTAAATAATAGTTTATAGCTAAATTTATCATTCTAGTTAGATCTGATGGTTAATTTGTTGACCATCAAACCTCCTTAACATGCATAGCTCTTGCTATTCCCTGTACCTGGTTTTTCTGCAAACACCACCATGGCTGCATCTTCCTGTACCCCTCTCACCAGTTTTATCAGATCCACACCTGCCGCAGGTTCCAGAAAATTCATCAATGTGTCTTCTATTGTTACGGGGTTTAATCCTGTAACTAGAGCCTTATCCATTTCCCAGAGACTTTGATCATTTTTGTCATACTTCTGAGCATCTAAGGGTATTTTACATAATATATGAACTTGTTGAAGGCAATTCGTGGCATCTGTAAAGACAAAATGTAGAGAAACAAAGATATAACTATATTTAAAACTAAGCTGGTACTTAATCCAACTCAAAAAGTTCCTTGACATTCGGTTAAGCTTGTGACTTTAGATAATAGGTGCACAAAAGATTGTGATTTTTCTAATTCTAAAAATCAAATCATTCAAAATTCTATAGAATTCGTTATAAATGTATCTACAAATATATCAAACTTTAAAAGTATGAAGTGGTACACTGATAAAAACATTATACAAATTCAAATACATTTTGACTCGGCAAATGTGATGAGAACTTCTTCAACTTCCATTTCTGTTCCTTTCACGATTGTTAAGGATTCGATATCTCCTCCCCCTGATTTCCGTGTGTTCTCAAAGTAATATTTCAGAGTGTCTTGAGTCAAAGGTTGTTTCAGCCTTACTCTGATGGTGTCAAATGTTTCCCCAGATGCCGTCGGTTCACCTGCAAACAATGGTTTATTATACCCCCGCTCCGAAGGAGAAGGAGGTATACTGTTTTATCCTTGTGTGTCCGTCTGTCTGTCCTTCTGTCTGTCCGTAACAAACATTTCTGTCGCATTTTTCTCTGAAATTATTCATCGCAGATGCTTGAAATTTTAACACACTATTTGTTTAGGCATGCCATTTGGCGGGATATATATTTGTACCAATCAGACGTCAACTTACTGTTAAATGACAACATTGTTTATTTAAGCCTAAATTTTCAAACAAATTTTCGTCAAAGATTCTCAGCAACTATGTATCGCATGTGCTTGAAATTTTAACACACTATTTGTTTAGGCATGCCATATGGTGGGATATATTTTTGTACCAATCGGACGTCAACTTACTCTTAAATGACGACTTTGTTTATTTTTAGCCTAAATTTTCAAACAAATTTTCGTCAAAGATTTCTCAGCAACTATGTATCGCATATGCTTGAAATTTTAACACTCGCTTTGTTTAGGCATGCCATATGGTGGGATTTATATGTACCAATCGACGTCAACTTGCTGCTAAATGACGACTTTGGTTTTTTTTTTTTAGCCTTAATTTTCAAACAAATTTTCGTCAAAGATTTCTCAGCAACTATTTATTGCAGATGCTGAAAATTAAATACACACTATTTGTTTACGCATGCCATATGGTGGTATATATTTTTGTACCAATTTCAAGTCAACTTCCTGTTAAATAACGAATTTTGGGATTTTTTTAGCCTAAATTTTCAAACAAATTTTCGTCAATGATTTCTCAGGAACAATTTCTCGCAGATACTTGAAATTTTAACACACTATTTGTTTAGGCACGCCATTTGGTGGGATATATTTTTGTACCAATTGCAACTCAACTCCCTGTCAAATGAAGACTTTGTTTATTTTTTGCCTAAATTTTCAAACAAATTTACGTCAATGATTTCTCAGGAACTATTTCTCGCAGCAGATGCTTGAAATTTTAACGCACTATTTGTTTAGGCATGTCATATGGTGGGATATATATTTTTGTACCAATTGCAACTCAACTTCCTGTCAAATGAAGACTTTGATTATTTTCAGCCTAAATTTTCAAACAAATTTTCGTCAATGATTTCTAAGCAACTATCTTTCGCAGATGCTTGAAAGTTTTACGCACTATTTGTTTAGGCCTGTCATATGGTGGGATATATTTTTGTACCAATTGCAACTTCCTGTTAAATGTTGACTTTGTTTATTTTTAGCCTAAATTTTCAAACAAGTTTTCGTCAGAGATTTCTCAGGAACTATGTATCGCAGATGCTTGAAATTTTAACACACTATTTGTTTAGGCATGCCATATGGTGGGATATATTTTTGTACCAATTGCAACTCAACTTCCTGTCAAATGAAGACTTTGTTTATTTTTAGCCTAAATTTTCAAACAAATTTACGTCAATGATTTCTCAGGAACTATTTATCGCAGCAGATGCTTGAAATTTTAACACACTATTTGTTTAGGCATGCCATATGGTGGGATATATATTTGTACCAATCGGACGTCAACTTACTGTTAAATGACATTTTTTATTTTTAGCCTTAATTTTCAAACAAAATTTCGACAAAGATTTCTCAGCAAAAATCTATTGAAGATGCTTGAAATTTCAACACACTATTTGTTTAGGCATGCCATATGGTGGGAAATATTTTTGTACCAATCGGATATCAGCTTCCTGTTAAATGTTGACTTCGTTTATTTTTAGCCTTAATTTTCAAACAAATTTTCGACAAAGATTTCTCAGCAACAATCTACTAAAGATGCTTGAAATTTCAAAATACTATTTGTTTAGGCATGCCATACATTGGGATCTATTTTTGTACCAATCGGATATCAGCTTCCTGTTAAATGACGACTTTGTTTATTTTGCATATTCACATCAGAGCGGGGGTATTACTAGTGAGCATTGGCTCACAGATATCTTGTTTTTACTGACTAATTGTTAGCAGTGATCCATAGATAAATTTAAAGTTGTTTCCACTGAAACCGCTTAGCTTAGATTAGATTAAAAACACAAATGTTTTTACCTAAACTACATGTTATAAAAATAAAGTTTTTCAAATTACTTTTTACTTTGCTCTGTATTTATGCATTTAAAGATGTTTCTGTATCCCTAAACTCTAAACTTTTGTAAATAATAAAGTAATTAACCTGAAACTATTCATGGGTAGCATGATATGTTTTTATCTTGTGATTTTTTGATACGTAAGTTTTCGTATTTGGATATCAACGCCGAAAATATTCCAGGATGTTTCGGGCATCATCTTGTCTGAATGTCATTCGGATCATCATTTTGTGTATCAACGGGATCGGCTGATGCGAGTTGCATGTCTTTTCTCTTTAAAAGTGACAGTCGAAAAACGCTATTTTTAAATTGCTCACTACACCTTGAGAATTTTTCTCAAATCAGCAGAAAATTACTTGGTTATGATAGAAAGCATGATAAATAAGAGGTATGTAAGTCAAATAAGCGAAAATATGGAATTTTTGATATAAAAAATTTATGATTTCTCAAAATATGATTGAGTAAATGTGAACAAAAGTCCCAGGCGGATTCGAACTCGTGATCTGCAGTTCACAATCCCGATAATTTTAACTACTGAGCTACGATTATATTCAACCAAATCGATTGAAACAAAACGAAACAATTTATCAAAACATTTAAATCGCCATCTTGTGACTGTCATTAAAAGTAAAAGCCTTGGTTTAATGAGCTACCTTAAAACAAGGTTGAAACGATGATTCAGTTACATGTACATTATCAATAAAGAATTATGCATATTAAATCATAAACAAAGTAATAAGTTTGAGTTGGCCCCGGAGAGTTTATATTTTCAATAAATAAGGATGGAGGGGTGTATCCGTGCCTCAAGTACATGTGCTCTTCCTAAACTTATACATTATCTTATCTCTAATATTATGGTTATATAATGATAACAATAACTTTGATGAAATATTCTACCCATAAGAAATTATTCAATTAGTGATAATACTGAGTGATTTGCGAATCTAAGTGAATTTGCTCGCCCTCTGTGTATCATACCACGATATGTTTAACTCGGAATGTATTAACCCCGATTGTGTAAAAAATGGGGTAAGTGAAGAAAGACTATTTCTTTTATCAGTTTTAATCTAAAAAATAATCGAAATGAAAAATTGTCAGCTTGGTTTTCGCTATGATTGAATGAATGAAAAATTATTCAATCAATATATAGGTTAAGATAAAGTTTAGACACCATGGTTTCAATTACTAGTTTTTGACGCCATAGAAAAGAAACAATAAGACGGATGGATACGCATATATACATACAAACAGAAAGGGATATAAACGAAGCTTCCTGTACCCTTCTCGCAAAACAAATGCGATCAAACACTTAAAAGGGTGATATTTGGGGGGGGGGGGGAGTAAATATCAGTAAATATAAGCAAATCTACGATAAGTTATATCGTGAGATAACACGTGTACAAAAAGCACATGAAAATGAAACATTTTGATGATTTATGTATAAATGTGAAAAAATTTATACTGAAAGGTGTGATGGCAGCTTTTGCAGCCAACAGGCAATCCCAACAACAAATAAAAAATACAGTTTCTTGATTTATTTTTACCGTTGACGATAAATGTTTGCATATGGCGACAATGTGGACCCCCCCCCCCCCCCCCCCCCCCCCCCCCCCCCCCGATGTAGCTTTTGCTCCGATTAGATTTTGTCCTGTTGTCAGTTTATGTACACAGATTTTTGTAATGCAAGTTTACATCCTTAGAGAGTTACATCTACTTACATAAAAAATACATGTATGATTTGATGGTAAAAAGCATACTAAATTATAGAGGTAAATTTAGAAAAGAAAAATACTTGCAATCTAATTTTAAGATTCTATTCTTCTTTTCACATGAACTTATTAGAACACTGTCAACATTTCAAAAGAAATCAAATATAGACTCATAATGTGTTTTCTTAAAAAGATAGAAAAGAATCGAAACGAAACGAAATCTACCGAAACGAAACGAAACCTACCGAAACGAAACGAAACCTACCTAATCAAAACAACACGAAATGAAGAGCGCGCTTGATTTTCCAAAAATGTGTACGTCGTGTACACTTTAGTAAATCATGTGCAGTGGTGTAGCGTTTACCCGGTGTACACTTTTCTACACCGAGTCAGGGGCATGTGTTGTTGGGTGTAGCACTAAACCAATTATGGCGGACAAAAGTTATGATTGGAAACTTGGACAAATGATTTGAAGTAATATAACGGATTAGAAGTCGCATATATGTTGCATTTTGTATGAAAGCCATTTAAATTTGAAATGTGTTTATTTCATTGCATTTATATCAGAAAAAAAGCCTCGGATTGTCGCGAAACATCAAATTCTCTCTAAAAACTGCATCTTTTTCCGCCATATTTAATCTTAACTCCTTTACACCATGTACACTACACCATTTAAGTGCACTTGATATACACATGTACATTATACAAATGTTGACTGGGGTTGAGGGCAACATTGATTATATGAGCCCCCGAGGGACGAAATATTGCCCGACGCGAAGCGAAGGGCAATATATTCGTCACAAGGGGGCTCATATAATCAATGTTACCCGAAAATGCAAAACATTTGTTTTGTTATATGAAAAAACAAACCAAAATTCAAAAAAAACAGATCGCAGTAAGTTTCTCAGCTCAACATAGATTTCACGAATTAAATTTTGCGCAAGGTTCATTTCCAAAATATCGTTGGCATCAAATGGTCACTGGTGATATCCCGGCGCCCGTAGGAATTAAGTTACAGATGTTCTACCCGATTTTACTTCACAGTAATTCGTAAATCCTTATATCCGTCATGATAGCAAACCGTCGCATTGCGCGTCCGTTGTTTACTTGCCTTGACTTGCCTATTATGACGTCACCTTGTTTTGGAGTTGCAAAGACTTATTTACGTCACCGTTTACGAATCCACGAATCAGAAGCGATTAATTGAAATGGAGGGAATATTCTCTAGATATTATTCTTAGCCGGTCAATATTTTTCGGACGAGCTAATATTACAATTATTGACTATTCGTCTATATAGATTTATATAGTGAGAATATACTACTGAATATAACAATACAAAATGTTTACATCAGTGTACACCACCGATGTACACTGGTGTACACTAAGTTAAGGCTTAATCAAGTGGGCCCGAAATCAAATCAAGACTAAAACAAGTCAAAACGAAACCTACAGAAACAAAATGAGATAAAATCGAGCAAAATGAAATCAAATATATATATATATATAAAGTGTTTAATTTGGAAGTAACGGATCAATTATAATGAGTTTCTTTTGATACGCAATGAAAGATAAAAAGATCTTGCCCATATCTAGATGGGTGCATTTGTAGGTTTGGAATTCACTTTCTAAACATATTGCTGATTTCTGTGCAAAACAAAAATCATTAGACTGTAACTCAACATTAATCTCAAGTTACGTATACTAGTATCACTTTTCGTTTATTCTTAATACAATCCATTTGTAATCATACTTGTATACGCAAAATCAGAATCAGAAAGCGGGGGACTAGCAATTTTTAGAGAAATAATATGGTAAAATTGCAACTCCTCGGCAGTTCGAGATAAACTAAGTTGTCACACGTGCTCTCGCTTTTTAAGATAAACAGTAGTTAATGCTTACCGACAGACTACTTAAATTGTCCCTTTTAACTAAAGAGACCACATCAAAGGGGAGACAAATTTTATTTTCTCTGGATCATGAGAGATGCTACATAATTCAAAGTTTTATTTTATTGTAGTCGCAATATTTCAAAGGGTTGTTTACACTCCTTCGTACTGAAAATTTTATTTTTGATATTTGTACATAATAAAACCACCAACACATAGTCCTTGAAACCCACCGTGTGTGTGTGTTGGGGGGGGGGGGAGGGGCAAAATCCTCCGAACTACCCGACAATGATCACAAATATAATATTTAGGCTTTATATAATTGATCACATATGTATTAATAACTGAGATAAACTTAATTTCATTTAACTCTTTGTGTAAAGTTATATTCTCTTTTACAAGTTAATGTTTAAAGACATTCGCATTATAGCAATACTTTATTTTGCATTACAACATTTATTTCGATTCGAAAAAAAACAAAAACAAACTAGAGCCGAGCTCGTTGCAAAGCAACGAGGAGGTCTTCCGTTGCAGCTTTGTGTCGAAAAAGATTGTCAATATGATAATAGTCATAATGTTATATACTAGTGCTTATAAATGAGTAAATAGATATCATGCATCAGCCCCTTATTGAAGAGGACAGCAATTCCAATCCAGTAATAATTCGGTCACGGAAAAACACGTAGTTTCTGTTTTTAGTACATTTGACAGTGTATTAATGGTTAAAAATGTGTGCGAAATACATATATCAAGATCGAATTTATAACAACTGCTAAACAGCAAATGCCATATTTATAATAATACATTTTTTGCCGCAAAGAGATTGACCGATCAAAATATTTTAGATCCAATTAAGGATTTATCTGTTATTTGTATTTCACAACTATATATCATTGGGATCTTGAACTTCTAAATAGCATGATATTGAAAAGCACTTTGCGTAACTATTCACTGAAAAAAAATAGTTCAAGATCACAGCACACCTCTTACTTCTTCTGGTGAAACTAAAACCGGATTTGACACAAAAAGGAGATATACATGTCTACTGTGATCTTGTCCTTTAAATCATAAACTAAGTTTAAGATCACATAAACGACAAGCAATGTTTGTGTGAAGCATGATCTAGACTTTTGCCATGAAAGAGATCACGGTCCAGACTACAGTGTATTAAGTTGTATGCTATGACATTGACTCTCTACCTAGATATTTTAGGCCCTTTTCGCAAAAACAATCTGAGTTATACTGCAATGTACCTGACATCATTTAAATGGTGTCCCTCTCAAAGGAGCCAGCCTCTTAAATAATGGACATGAGAATGAAAAGCTTTGCATGCAACTTTATTTTTATTCTTAAATTTTGACTAAGAATTTATTGAAACTTTACACAGTGGTCTGTGATGTGACCATGTAATTTAAAAAGTACATGTATCTTGATTCAAGGTCACTGTACATTTTTTACTTACAAGCACTTACCAGAAACTTTGTTTAAAGTCACTGGACACCCTTTAGCTTAAGGCTCTCTGTATCTGAAGTATTAGAGGTACATGTAAGTAAGTTACATAAATGTGGGAGCAAGATTCGGCTAACTTCGGAGAATATATGGTCTGGACACCTGACCTTTACCTTTTACCTAGAAACTTAGTTTAATGTCACTACACACTCTTTATTCAAAGGCACTCAGTGGATGAAATATTAGAATTACATGCGAGTAAGTTTAATGTAGGCAGACTCAATTACAGAGAAATTATACTTAAAAAAGTAATTCGGACGGACAGCCACGAACAGTGGACATTCTGATCATTATACGGCGTAATCAGAGAGGGACGTCGACCCTAACTATATATGCATATGAATAGATATTATGATCATAAATTATGATTTGTACCGATTGCTATGTAAGAAGGGGAAATAACCAAGTGTTCTGTCCACAAGTAACAGAGTTACAAACGACTTGGATAAACGTATTTTTGCATTATTATCTAATACATAATGTATAATGCTACATTTGTGTTTTAGGAAAGTATCAAATGCAAATAATAATCTGTTTTGAAAATATGTAGTCACAATGTATCTATGTAAATGTAGCTTGTACACTGATCCTGGACATATTTTAATAAATTTTCGAATTTTCGGGGATGTTTAGTACTTGTTGACGTCCATGCGCGGATCTAGAAGGGGCGGATGGGTGGGTAACTAGAAAAATTCAAACAAACTTATTAAATTGGCCTAGAAAATTTACTAATCATACATGTACATGTAGGCTTTGGGCACACACTGGCAAACATTATCCCACGGACCCCCTTCCCCACCCATTAAGCGTCCCGGAAAAATTCTGGAACCGCGAATGACGTCGTTTTTACTATGCCGTCCTGAAGGATCACGGGACTCCATGACT
Organism: Magallana nippona; assembly: GCA_033439105.1. Taxonomy (NCBI): domain Eukaryota; kingdom Metazoa; phylum Mollusca; class Bivalvia; order Ostreida; family Ostreidae; genus Magallana; species Magallana nippona. The sequence continues at coordinate 24,746,860 of CM065920.1, read as the reverse complement.
ATGTGATTTTGTTTAGTTTTAAGTTTTAAAAATTGGAAACATGTAGTTGATCCCGTATTTTACATTCATTACGCGATTTCCGCGTTCGCTCATTTTGCGGAACAAGTAAAAGCGCTGATCAGACAACATACACACACTTCAAAGTAATTTGGTGAAAAAGATATCAACCATTCGAGTGGGCGTGCACTGCATACGCAAAAGTTCGATTTGTAAAGTTCGCCTGAATGAAAATCTCAGCAAACTACAGATTTGTTTAGCAATTTCATTCATATGACAGCTACTCTATCTTCCACTGCCCGAATCTAAACAATTGTTTTTTAACAGATCTTTTCCTCTCCGAATATCAACAAAACTTGTTTAAAATTCACACGTTCCCATGGAAATGAAAAATATAAACAGTAATAGCAATGAGTTTGCTTCTACAATGAATCGAACGACCATACAGAAAAACTGCAAAAGCGATCATGTTATCGTTTCTCTTACGGCCTGAATCTAAACATAATCTTTTTAAAAATTCACGTGCTTTTAAAATAATCTCTGAAGCCTTCAATTCCGGACATCGATAAGCGAGGTTTTTTTATCGTGCGTTCCCCTCTCGTATACATGTAATATTGCAACACGGAACTTTGGTTTTAAATTGCCTTACAATAAACGCTTGGAATGTATTTAAAAAAATTCTCCATGTTGGATCCTGTTCAATTAATGCTTTCAAATTTTATTTTGCTCTCTCTCTCTCTCTCTCTCTCTCTCTCTCTCTCTCTCTCTCTCTCATTTCTGCACAACTTATAAGAATACCTGTAACATTTTATACACTAATTTGTGTTCGCCAAATATTAATTCATGAGACATGTTGATCTGACAGACTGTGAATGTCGTCTAAAAAGTGTGGAGTCTGTCCTGTGAATGCATTAAAATCTCAGCAGTAATTAACGGAGATAATTATGGGTAAATATATTAATCTTTAAGTTGAAACGCTTGGCAATTTTACATAAACCGGCCAAAATTTTGGCGTTGTATTGTATTTAATCAATAAACATGTACATGTGTGATAGGGTAGAAGCACACGAAACCTGACGTGTGTATTAGACTACCGCAGATCGCTTGTCCACTCGCGCGGGATTTACAAGGGATGGATTATGTAAAGGTATACACAAATCACAGTGGCCGTGTTGGGTTTAAAATGTTTGCAGTTTTATTAAATGTTTTATTTTAAACAATATATATATTTCATGACATCGACAATATCTCAGAGAACACCTTTTATTAAAAGAGTTGAAACTAAAACAGATTTCATCATTAACAGGTTTATCTTTTTTGTTGTTGATCTCAAACATTATTTCTACAGTTTATAGAACATTTTAGACTTACAAACCCACCAATGATGGATAGGTCTGACTATGCTTAACATGGGATTAATAATGCTTTTACTAATTCTTAATTTACACTCTATCGTTTTAAATCAATTTAATGATAATGGAATTTATCCCTAAGGATAAATTCATTTATACGAGCAACAGCAACCTTATCCTTAGTCGTGATCCTAATAAGGATCGGGTTAGCTTTAGCTAAACCATCGGATTTGGTGTTCGCAATTGATATCGGTTTGGAATCCTTTTTCATCAAATTCTTCCATGATGCTGCTATCATCAAACAAAATTTCAGGTTGTAAATCCATGCTATCTGACAACTAGAGTAACCATCGATCGAAAATACATTGGTCAAGTATACGCACAGTTACCGTTAGTATCCCTTTTAACCCAATTTAATTCCAAATATCGTATTTTGTTCATAACAAGCTAAAAATCAGGTATTAAGTTATTCCAACACGTGCTCTTAAAATCTCTTAACATCAGTTGTGCAGTATATCCTTCGATATATAAGAACTAAAATAAAAATCAACAGTTATTATAATTTCCTCATACTATTTGTCAAATATTTAACGTATGTCTACTCCAATTACATATTAATGCTACAATTGCTTATGTTATAATGTTGCACTTTTGCTTAACTTATTTTTCACCATTTTAGAGCTATGCCACTATTAAGATTTTGTAGCACATGTGTTTTCCAAGACCTCGACGTCTGCGTTAAGTATATGATCAACTACTGTAAGTATTGACTTGTATAAATTTTTATCATAATGCAGTATTGACCACTTATAAGTTGATTATCAGGTAATGTCATACATTGACGCGGGTGACTCTAAACCAACATTTCATAAAGTATTTTGTGTGATAAGACAAATTTTAAGCCAAATCATGTTCCTCATTAAATTTCAAAAAATCATTTAAATTTTCATGATTTTAATCATAACCAATTGCTATAGAATCAACAATAAAGCTTTTATTTACACTTGGCTAAAACTTGTTATACAATATTGTAGATTATTGCCACAAGTAACCGCTTTCAGCACACATGCCGACGATAACTACTAGAAGACTTGAAACCGCTTTCTAGCCTGCTGACCAACGCTTCCTGATGCATTAGGGGTTTGTTCAGACCTCTACAAAATGTTCATATCCTCATTTCTACATAGATACCAAACACCAGAGATCTTCTAACAGCATCTTCCCTATTCAGGTACAACTAAACCACCTCAATCAATGTGCTTAAAGGTCCTCACATGGGACCTATTTAAAAAATTTAAAAAAAAAAATTAACAGCATATATTTTGCGCTTATAACTCAGTGTTTTCCCTTTATTTTAAAGTAAAGGGTGAAAGAACAGTTGTTACAGGCTAAGGGTTGAGACGAATGAACAGAACTCTGTCAAAAAAAACAATTATTTTTTTAAATTTTTTATTTCTAAGCGGCATTTTTATGAATTGAAGCAGTCAATTCGGCCTGTAGCCGGTTCTTAAGGAAAACACTGTAACTACGGGAATCAAGCATAGCTCTTTCAGTTCATTCTTCCAGTTAACATGTTCAGTTACATTTGAAAACCCCTGTATGTCTAGATTTGAAATGCACATTCAATCCTTGCATTTGCTAGCATTCACATCTCTGGCCATATTGACCAAGCCCTCATTGATTAATATAAAGTCTTATTAACACACAAACCCAGGCGCTTGGCGTCCAAACCAAACTTCGGACAGGTTTGGCTTGCTCATTGCTTGCAATTAACATATATATATATATATATACTGTTTAACCCTTTTACATTGCATATTGTCTTACTGTTCACACTTCCTAATTAATACCTTCCCATAGTGCAGGACACTACTATAACATGTATAACATTTTTACTTCAAACTACAGTGTCACACCAGTCATTACTCCAACCCTCGGATCGATCCTCCGAGGTTTTACACAATACTAACCTTAACAGTTTATGCTCTCACTGTTAATATCATTTAACTCCTTGGCAAAACCTTCATATGATAAGATTCATTTTTTCTCGTAGAGTTTCAGTTATATGATAGTGTACTTCTATGCTGTCCGACTTTTCTCCATCTTGGCATCTCCTATTTGGCATATCTCCAAGAAAATGGATCAGGTCAAATTAAGCTAAATACTTATAATTTCAAGAAGGCTTTAGCGTTGATTTGTATCCTCATCAACACAGTCATGTATTCATTTGCAATTTAAGACCTCTTGATTATAACACCAACTAGGTCTGGTTTTGGCCTCTTCATAATTATACATGTCAGTAGTCTATCCTAATGTTGCTCTTTTGTTCAAATTCTACAGATTTGGGAGTGTTCATTGCTGCTAATAACATGTTGAATAACTGATAACTTGCATTTGCAATGTTAGAATTAAATGTAAGATTCCTTGACAATTTTCACTTAGAGTTTAGAAGTATCATCAGCAGTCATCGCAACATCTTGGAACACGACAAAGACAGTTTGATATGCTTTACAGAAATTATCTCATTTCAATAACGTGTCGAATGATAGACTTATACTTCTTAGTTTGTTGATTACCTTTTGGAGAGATTTGAATCACTTACTAGGGATAGGGATAAATTCAGTGTCCCATCAATATTTCTAATCTCTATAGTTATATATTGGTAACAACATCATATCTTCACTTGCATTACAATTGCACTAGTAATTATCTTGCCAGTCATAATGTCAAAGCATCTTATACCTTACATATATCCTTAGAAGTATCATCAGCAGTCATCGCAACATCTTGGAATAAGCTTAACCTTGTTTCTTGCGAGTAAAAACATCACATTATACATCTTATTGCAAGGAATTTGAAGCTTGAATCACGTACCACAGTACAATCACTCCTGATTTCAACAAATAATCAAGTTGGAAAGGCAACTACTTCTCCACCCAGCCAGGTGGATTCTGCTATTTGACCAATTTTTAACAAATTATTTCGTGCATGGTCACCTGCGAAGGCCAGGCACTTAATATCTACTTTAATAATCACCATATTATACCTGTTCGCAGTTTATTCATATTTCACCTCTAAGATAGACTTTTAAGTTACATGATTTCAATTACAAATTTAGTCTACTAGTTTTGGATCAACATGTTGAGGTACATCACTCACCTAGACTTATACTTTTCAAGACACTATGTTGCAAGAAGATGATTTAAATGTTTGTTAAACTGTATCAATCTAATTGGTCGTGTAATGGTTTAAGTACCAGGCTTGTGAACTGCATGTTATGAGTTCGAATTCGCTTGAGATTTTTGTTGATGTTTATGGAATCAAATATTTGAAAATAAATTTCTTCCATCATAATATCTATCATAATCATAATTTTCTGCTAATCTTACAAACTATTTCAAGGTGTAGCGAGCCACCTTAAAGCAAAGAATCAAGCTTTATTTCAGATTATGGTTGTACTAACTATTGCTAGCTCCAATCCTACCACATATGCATTTACAAGTCAGGATTGATACATATCTATGATCGACCCTTATCTTAATTAAGTGATGGATAAAATACAAAGGGTCTTTATGCCTTTGAGCTTGAATACACTGAATAACAATTGTTATGAGATTGGGCCAACTTGTACATATAACCCAATCATTTACATTTAATAATGTTCTAGCTGACTTGCTATACCATGTCTTCTTAATATTACATCCATTTAACCTTTATGGCTTCATGGATTCAAAAGTTTGACCAAATTTTATAAGTATATATTATTCAATTTTAAACGTGTTTAGCTTACAATGAGTTAATATCCCATCAGATAAATTCTGTTTTTCACATCCAATGCAGGTTGATCTAACGTTCATTGGTTTTCTGATATAGTAAAGACCTATTTCTGGCCCATGCTCCCAGTTGCCCCTTTATCCCCCCATTCACATTTCTGGTCATGGCTTACCCTTAAACTTACTTGTGCATATTTAGATTCGGAATAATGGCTTACTTTTATTCCATTGATGGTCAAGTTTCTATCTGATTTTATGCACCATCGTTTAAACCAATGCTAAATCAACTGTACAAGTAAGATAAATTTATCGTTTCGTCTTAAACTAATGTAGTTAAATTAAAAATAAAACAAACAATTTAAAAGTGGTGTTTGTACAAATTAACAATAAACATGCACATGTGATAAGGTAGAAGCAGAAGAAACTACCGCGGATCACTTGTCCACTCGCGCGGGATCTCCTCGTCTATGTGCGAGGGATGATCATCATTTAAAGGTTTAATCTTTGTGGGGTTTTTGTGTTTATATTAAACATTAAGCATTATTTGTACAATTTAAGAATATTTACGACTTACAAACCCACCTTGATCTATGTCTCACGATGCTTCTGATTTGGAATAATATCACTTTTACTATTTTTCAGAACGCTTTCTTTATTTACACTCTATTGTTTAATTAAATCAATTGAAGATAAATAAACTTTTATGGCATACAATTAAGACAGTTCTTGTGTTTGCTGCTGAAATAAACACATATATGTTAGACGCGAATCGTGTGTATTAGATAACCGCTGACCGCTAGGTAGTCCAGCCGCGACCGATCTTCTCGGCCGCGGGCGAGAGATAGGTTACGTAATGGTACACACACACAGCTCAGATCCCAGATAGATTTCAAATGCATGCAGTATGATAACTAAAATGTATTACATAGAAGTGTTTTTTTAATCCGTAATTTGAGTTTTACTAGAAAGGAAAAAGAATGTTTATATTTTCTGTTTCTCGTTTTTAAAGGATTGTTCACTATAAGAACTTAACAAAATATGACTTATAGTCCTCACATAAAAGCATGTATACTCAAAACCATTGTTAACTTATGAATTAAGGCATCCCATATAAACCGGTATACTTTCTGTGATAACTTTATGTCATTTGTATGCACAAAGACTTTAGTTAACTTTGCCAAATTGCCGCGAGTACTGGTCTACACGTATTACTTTTTACCCTTATAATATGCAATACCCGAACACAAAAACAGTTTTATGAGATTAATAAGATCACAAACAACATTTTTTGCAGCGACGCCCATATCGAAAAATTTACCGTTTTAGAATTATAAAGCAAAGATTTTAAGGGATATAGACCCCTAATTTAAGGGGCTAGCCCCTTTTCTATGGCATCATATGAAAGCCCTTAATATTTTGCACAACTTTTGTTCTATATGTGTTTAAAAAATATTTACAACTAAAAAGTTATGGAGCAAAGATATAAGCAAAATTTAGCATTTTTTGAAACATAAATTTCGATGTGATTTTTTAAGTAGTATACGTGGTTTAATCAAACATATAAAACTGGGAGGACAACGTTCAAGATGTCTACATTGAAGATTTGTAAATTAAAACTACTTGCTACGTACCAACTCGGAGCCTTTGCGGATACACGAGACCCACCAAAAAAATATTCAAATGGGAATAACTCAAAACAGGAAGTAGCGATTTCATAATATTTTGTACTATAGTGAGCTATTGACATTTCCAATCGACTCTGAAAATTTGAATAAAATCTGATGACAAACAAGCGAGATATTAAGGTTTAAAGAAACGTCTAGAAGAAAAAGAAGAATAACTAGACACGATCTCGTTGCGAGCAACGAGGAGGTCTTCCGTCCGATTTTTTGAAGATGGAATGACCTTGCCCTTGATCTTCGTTGACAGAACATACCTGGAAATGGTGGCGGGATCTAAAGAGCTATGGTTGAAAGACTATATACCCCTCTGGGTCCCTTATGTGAGGGATCAGCTCCTTCATTTCAATTAAAAAGTATTTTTTTGTAATCAGTGTTTAGAAATTAGTTACCGTTTTTGATATATCTGGGAAAGATTTTTTTAATACCGATCCTTTAACTCCCTTTAGGCTCCAGATAAGAAACAATATATGGTTGTAGATTGTTAAGCATGTTTTTTTTTAAATATCTTTAGTTCAATATTGCTTCTAAGAATTTTCCTCTATTTATAGAGATATTGAAGATCAAAATTTTGGACTTTGGCCCCTTAAAATCCCAAATTACGTAACAAAGGAGTAAATAATTGTCATGTATAGGTCAACATTATTATGACGAACATAATTGCTTCTATAACGTATTAGAAAATATTTCACACTTAAAAGTTATCATTAAAAGACGTTAGAGCCCTCTCAGCTCCTAGTTTGAAGGGCCAGCCCCTTTATCTTGATGTTTCAAGAAATTCCTGTCAATTCAAACACATTTTGTTCAACAAGTGTTTAGTAATTATGTACTGTTCTCGAGATATTTACAAACAGGTAATTTGGGGGGCAGACCCTGTAACTCCTTTCAGGGACCGCATAGCAAAGAAATGATGGTCGCATTTTGTTTTGCTCAATATTTTGAGCATCTTTTGTTCAATATTGCTTTACAAAATTTTCCTCCATTTTGAGATATTGAAGATCAAAATTTCGGGCTTCTGGCCCCTTAAAATCCCTAATTACGTAACAAAGGAGTAAACAGTTGCCATGTATAGGTCAATAACATTATGATGAACATAATTCCTTCTATAATGTATTACAAAATATTTCACACTTAAAAGTTATCATTAAAAGACTTTAGAGCCCTCTCGGCCCCTAATTTGAAGGGCCAGCCCCTTTTTCTTGATGTCAAAAGAAAGCTCTTGACAATTCAAACACATTTTGTTCTACAAGTGTTTAGAAGTTATGTACTGTTTTCGAGATATATGAGAAAGATCGTTTTAGGGGCCGAACCTGTAACTCCTTTTAGGGACCGGATAACGAAGAAATTATGGTTGCATATTGTTTAGCACATTGTTTTGAGCATCTTCTGTTCAATATTGCTTTTCAGAATTTTCCTCCATTTTGAGATATTGAGGATCAAAATGTCGGATTTCTGGCCCCTTAAAATCCCTAATTACGTAACGAAGAATTAAACAATTATCCTGTATAGATCAACAACGTTAAGATGAACATAATTGCTTCTATAACGTATTAAAAAATATTTCAAAGTTAAAAGTTATCATTAAAAGACTTTAGAGCAACCCCGGCCCCTAATTTGAATGGCCAGCTCCTTTTTCTTGATGTTAAATGAAAGCTCTTGACTTTATAAAGTTTTTTTTGTTGTACATGTTTTAACAAAATACTATCAACAAAAGAGATGTTGAAAGAAAACCACAAAAATTCACGATGCTTTTTTAACCGTAATTTTCGAGCTAGGGCGAGCTTCGTCTCTTTTGGTCACAGAACAATATATATACAACATGTCAGATCTACAACCTTTCGTCTACAATCCCTGAAATTTTGAACTCAGCATCTTAAATCGTTTAGGAGTTTTCCCTGGACAAGCCGACCCTCTGAAAATCGCTAAATTGTTAAAATCTCAAAACCGGAAGTGATGTCATCGTTAAAAAAAATTTGCAATAAGGTTCGGATCATTATCTATCATATCTGAAAGTTTCGTGTAAATCGGTCGAGTAGTGTCGGAGAAATCGCGTACACAAAATTTGTAAGAAAAAAAAAGAAAAATAATAATAATAATAATAGGTAAAAAGAAACCGAACGAAAACAATAAGGTCTTCCGTTGGAAACGGAAGACCTTAACTAGACATGATCTCGTTGCTAGCAACGAGGAGGTCTTCAGTCCGATTTTTGAAGATGGAGTGACCTTGCCCTTGATCTTCGTCAACGAAACATATCTGGAAATGGGGGTGGGATCTAAAAGAGCTATGGATGAAAGACTATCAACCCCTCTGGGTCCCTTATTTGAGGGATCAGCTCCTTTTCCTTCATTTCAATTAAAAGGTATTTTGGTTTCAAACACTTTTTGTTTAATAAGTGTTTAGAAATTCATTACCGTTCTCGAGATATCTCCGAAAGATCATTTTTGGAACCGATCCTATAACTCTTTTTAGGGTCCAGATAGAAAACAATATATGGTGGTAGATTGTTAAGCATATTTTTTTTCCGCATCCTTTGTTCAATATTGGTTTTCAGAATTTTCATCCATTTTGAGATATTGAGGATCAAAATTTCGGACTTTACCCCTTAAAATCCCTAATTACGTAACAGAGGAGTAAACGATTGCCATGTATAGGTAAACAACGTTATGATGAACATAATTCCTTCTATAACGTACTACAAAATATTTCACAGTTATCACTCAAAGACTTAAGAGCCCTTTCGGCCCCTAATTTGAAGGGTCAGCCCCTTTTTCTTGATGACATAAGAAAGCTCTTGTCAATTCAAACACATTTTGTTCAACAAGTGTTTAAAAGTTATGTACCGTTTTCTAAATATATGGAAATGATCGTTTTAGGGGCCGACCCTGTAACTCCTTTTAAGGACCGGATAATAAAGAAATCATGGTTGCATATTGTTTAGCACATTGTTTTGAGCATCTTCTGTTCAATATTGCTTTTCAAACTTTTCCTCCATTTTGAGATATTGAGGATCAAAATGTCGGATTTCTGGCCCCTTAAAATCCCTAATTACGTAACAAAGGAGTAAACGAATGCCATGTACAGGTCAATAACATTATGATGAACATAATTCCTTCGATAATGTATTACAAAATATTTTACAGTCAAAAATTATCATTAAAAGACTTTAGAGCCCTCTCGGCCCCTAATTTGAAGGGCCAGCCCCTTTTTCTTGATGACATTTTAGAAGTTATGTACCGTTTTCGAGATATATGAAAATGATCATTTTAGGGGCCGACTAACTCATTTTAGGGTCCGGATAACGGAAGAAATTATGGTTGCATCTTGTTTAGCACATTGTTTTGAGCATCTTCTGTTCAATATTGCTTTTCAGAATTTTCCTCCATTTTGAGATATTGAGGATCAAAATGTCGAATTTCTGGCCCCTTAAAATCCCTAATTACGTAACAAAGGAGTAAACGATTGCCATATATAGGTCAATAACATTATGATGAACATAATTCCTTCTATAATGTATTACAAAATATTTCACACTTAAAAGTTATCATTAAAAGACTTTAGAGCCCTATCGGCCCCTAATTTGAAGGGTCAGCCCCTTTTTCTTGATGTCAAAAGAAAGCTTTTGTCAATTTAAACAATTTTTGTTCTACAAGTGTTTAGAAGTTATGTACTGTTTTCGAGATATATGAGAAAGATCGTTTTAGGGGCCGACCCTGTAACTCCTTTTAGGGACCGGATAACGAAGAAATTATGGTTGCATACTGTTAAGTACATTGTTTTGAGCATCTTTTGTTCAATATTGCTTTTCAGAATTTTCCTCCATTTTGAGATATTGAGGATCAAAATGTCGGATTTCTGGCCCCTTAAAATCCCTAATTACGTAACAAAGGGGTAAACAATTGCCATGTATAGGTCAATAACATTATGATTAACATAATTCCTGCTATAATGTATTACAAAATATTTCACACTTAAAAGTTATCATTAAAAGACTTTAGAGCCCTCTCGGCCCCTAATTTGAAGGGCCAGCCTCTTTTTCTTGATGACATAAGAAAGCTCTTGTCAATTTAAACAATTTTTGTTCTACAAGTGTTTAGAAGTTATGTACCGTTTTCGAGATACATGAGAAAGATCATTTTAGGGGCCGACCCTGTAACTCCTTTTAGGGACCGGATAACGAAGAAATTATGGTTGCATATTGTTTAGCACATTGTTTTGAGCATCTTCTGTTCAATATTGCTTTTCAGAATTTTCCTTCATTTTGAGATATTGAGGATCAAAATATCGGATTTCTGGCCCCTTAAAATCCCTAATTACGTAACGAAGGAGTAAACAATAATCCTGTATAGATCAATAACGTAATGATGAACATAATTGCTTCTATATCGTATTACAAAATATTTCACAGTTAAAAGTTATCATTAAAAGACTTTAGAGCCATCCTGGCCCCTAATTTGAAGGGCCAGCCCCTTTTTCTTGATGTCAAATGAAAGCTCTTGACTTTATAAAGTTTTTTTGTTCTACATGTTTTAACAAAATACTATCAACAAAGGAGATGTTGAAAGAAAACCATAAAAAATCACGACGCTTTTTTAACCGTAATTTTCGAGCTCGGGCGAGCTTCAGTGCTTTTGGTCACAGAACAATATATATACCACATGTCAGATCTACAACCTTTCGTCTACAATCCCTGAAATTTTGAACTCAGTATCTTAAATCGTTTAGGAGTTTACCCCTGGACAAGCCGACCCTCTGAAAATCGCTAAATTGTTAAAATCTCAAAACCGGAAGTGACGTCAACGTTAAAAAAAATTTGCAATAAGGTTCAGATCATTAAGTATCATATCTGAAAGTGTCGTGTAAATCGGTGGAGTAGTTTCTGAGAAATCGCGTACACAAAATTTGTAAGAAAAAAAAAGAAAAACAATAATAACTAGATACGATCTTGTTACGAGTAACGAGCAGGTCTTCCGTTCAATTTTTTAAACGATATGATTAAAATATCAATAAAATTTCAGAATTCTCCCTCACCTCCCTTTCAGATAATGTATAAGATTGTCAATATCATTTACAATGCTTAACAAAGTTTTTTGCTTTTTCACATACAGCACATTAAAGATTTATGCTTTTGGTCCCCTAAAATCCCCAATTACGTCACCAATGGGTGTTGGAATGAGTTTTACAAACTGATATTGTTACGATCAACAACTTTGCATCACAAAATCTTGATCGCTTTCAAGATATTTGTGATAGAGTTTACGAGTATCTTGGACCCTAATTTTAGGGGCCAGCCCCTTTTTCTTGAGTTCATTCGAAAGGTGTCTCAAATACAAACATTTTTTATTCTTACACCTATCTTAAATTGTTGTTCATTTTTTAGATACATATGATTGATTATTTAAGGGGTCAGCCCTTTAGATCCTTAATGGGGACAGACATTGGTGTTTTGATTAGTAGAATCGATTAGTATCATCAATACAGACATTTTCTCTTCTACAATGCTTAACAAAATATGTCTCCTTCTCTAGATATATTACGTCAAAATTTAAGGATTTTGGCCCCTAAAAATCCCTAGTTACGTAATAAATGGGAGTAGCAATGATTTTTGCTGATAGATATTGTTATGATCAACAACTTTGCTTCTATAATGCATTACAAAATCTTGATCGTTTTTAAGTTATTTGTAATAGAGTTTACGAGTTTATTGGCCCCTAATTAAAGGGGCCAGCCCCTTTTTCTTGATTTTGGTGGAAAGGTCTTAAGAATACTAACATTTTTTGTTCTTAAACCTATCTAAAATTTTGTTCATTTTTGAGATACAAACGATTGACTATTTTAGGGGCCAGCCCTGTAAATCCTTAACGGGGACATTTATTGGTGTTTTGATTAGTGGAATCGATAAGAATCATCAATGCAGACATTTTCTCTTCTACAATGCTTAACAAAATAAGTTTCCTTCTCTAGGTATATTGCGTCAAAGTTTAAGGACTTTGGCCCCTAAAAATCCATAGTTACGTAATAAATGGGCGTGGCAATCATTTTTTCTGATAGATATTGTTATGATCAACATCTTTGCTTCTATAATGCATTACAAAATCTTGATCGTTTTAATGTTATTTGTAATAGAGTTTGCGAGTGTATTGGCCCCTAATTAAAGGGGCCAGCCCCTTTTTCTTGATTTTGGTGGAAAGGTCTTAAGAATACTAACAATTTTTGTTTTTACACCTGTCTAAAATTGTTGTTCATTTTTGAGATATAAATGATTGAATCTTTTAGGGGTCAGCCCTGTAAATCCTTAATGGGGACAGATATTGGTGATTTGATAAGTGCAATCGATTATAATTATCAATGCAGACATTTTCTCTTCTACAATGCTTAACAAAATATGTCTCCTTCTGTAGATATATTGCGTCAAAATTTAAGGATTTTGGCCCCTAAAAATCCCTAGTTACGTAATAAATGGGCGTGGCAATGATTTTTTCTGATAGATATTGTTATGACCAACAACTTTGCTTCTATAATGCATTACAAAATCTTTATCCTTTTCAAGTTATTTGTAATAAAGTTTACGGGTCTCTTGGCCCCTAATTAAAGGGGCCAGCCCCTTTTCCGTTATATCGGTGAAAAGAACTTTTAAAATTCTACCACTTTTGTTATATATGTCTTAACAAAATATCAGCTGATAAAAAGATACAGATCAAAACGTGTGAAAATTTTGATTTAAAATCCGTACCCAATTTTCGAGCCTAGGCGTGCTCCAAGAAATGGCGCCGCTGGCGTATAAAATTTATATGGTGCACAACTTCAAACTATAGTCTACCTATCCTGAAAATTTCACATTTCTGTCTTTGATAGTCTCTGAGTTTATGTCTGCACAAAATGGGTCGTAAAAACTTACAAAATCGGCCGTAAATCGGAACCGGAAGTAACGATTTCAAAATTTAAAAAACTTCTAGAATTATGACCACAGGCAATCATCTGTGAAAAATGGCTGAAATCGGCTGGATAGTTTTCGAGAAATCGCGTGCACAAAATTCGTGGAAAAAAAAAATAATAACTAGATACGATCTCGTTACGAGTAACGAGTAGGTCTTCCGTTCAATTTTATAAACCATATGATTAATATATCAATAAAATTTCGGAATTCTCCCTCACCTCCTCCCTTTCAGATAATGTATAAGATTGTCAATATCATTTACAATGCTTAACAAACTGTTTCGCTTTTTTCACATACAGCACATTAAAGATTTAAGCTTTTGGTCCCCTAAAATTCCCAATTACGTCACCAATGGGTGTTGGAATGAGTTTTACAAACTGATATTGTTTCGATCAACAACTTTGCTTCTATATTGCATCACAAAAACTTGCTTTCAAGATATTTGTGATAGAGTTTACGAGTCTCTTGGACCCTAATTTGAGGGGCCAGCCCCTTTTTCTTGAGTTCATTCGAAAGGTGTTTCAAATACAAACATTTTTTGTTCTTATACCTATCTTAAATTGTTGTTCATTTTTTAGATACATATGATTGATTATTTAAGGGGTCAGCCCTTTAGATCCTTAATGGGGACAGACATTGGTGATTTGATTAGTAGAATCGATTAGTATCATCAATACAGACATTTTCTCTTCTACAATGCTTAACAAAATATATCTCCTTCTCTAGATATATTGCGTAAAAATTTAAGGATTTTGGCCCCTAAAAATCCCTTGTTACGTAATAAATGGGCGTGGCAATGATTTTTTCTGATAGATATTGCTATGATCAACAACTTTGCTTCTATAATGCATTACAAAATCTTGATCGTTTTTAGGTTATTTGTAATAGAGTTTACGAGTTTATTGGCCCCTAATTAGAGGGGACAGCCCCTTTTTCTTGATTTCCTTGAAAAGGTCTGAAAAATACTAACATTTTTTGTTCTTAAACCTATCTAAAATTGTTGTTCATTTTTGAGATACAAACGATTGAATATTTTAGCGGCCAGCCCTGTAAATCCTTAATGGGGACATACATTGGTGTTTTGATTAGTGGAATCGATAAGAATCATCAATGCAGATATTTTCTCTTCTACAATGCTTAACAAAATAAGTCTCCTTCTTTAGGTATATTGCGTCAAAGTTTAAGGACTTTTGCCCCTAAAAATCCATAGTTACGTAATAAATGGGAGTGGCAATCATTTTTTCTACCACTTTTGTTATGTATGTCTTAACAAAATATCAACTAATAAAAAGATACAGATCAAAACGTATGAAAAATTTGAATGAAAATTCGTTCCCAATTTTCGAGCCTAGGCGAGCTCCAAGATAAGGCGCCACTGGCGTAAAACAACATAATAGTGCACAACTTCAAACTATAGACTACCTATCCTGAAAATTTCATAGTCATACCTCTGATAGTTTCTGAGATCAGCTCTGCACAAAATAGGTCTTATAAAAATGCAAAATCGGCCGTAGATCGGGACCGGAAATGACGACGGAAATAATTTCAAAAACATATAAAATTCAGGTCACGTCCCATCATCTGTGAAAAATGGTTGACATTGGTCGAATAGTTTTCGAGAAATCGCGTGCACAAAATTTGGAAAAAAAAAATAATAATAACTAGATACGATCTCGTTACGAGTAACGAGTAGGTCTTCCGTTCAATTTTTTAAACGATATGATTAAAATATCAATGAAATTTCAGAATTATCCCTCACCTCCTCCCTTTCAGATAATGTATAAGATTATCAATATCATTTGCAATGCTGAACAAAGTTTTTTGCTTTTTCACATACAGCACATTAAAGATTTAAGCTTTTGGTCCCATAAAATCCCCAAATGTGTCACCAATGGGTGTTGGAATGAGTTTTACAAACTGATATTGTTACGATCAACAACTTGCTTCTATAGTTCATCACAAAATCTTGATAGCTTTTAAGATATTTGTGATACACTTGACGAGTCTCTTGGACCCTAATTTTAGGGGCTAGCCCCTTTTTCTTGAGTTCATTCGACAGGTGTCTCAAATACAAACATTTATTGTTCTTACACCTATCTTAAATTGTTGTTCATTTTTTAGATACATATGATTGATTATTTAAGGGCTCAGCCCTTTAGATCCTTAATGGGGACAGACATTGGTGTTTTGACTAGTGGAATCGATTAGTATCATCAATACAGACATTTTCTCTTCTACAATGCTTAACAAAATATGTCTCCTTCTCTAGATATATTGCGTCAAAATTTAAGGATATTGGCCCCTAAAAATCCCTAGTTACGTTATAAATGGGCGTGGCAATGATTTTTGCTGATAGATATTGTTATGATCAACAACTATGCTTCTATAATGCATTACAAAATCTTGATCGTTTTTAAGTTATTTGTAATAGAGTTTACGAGTGTCTTGGCCCCTAATTAAAGGGGCCAGCCCCTTTTTCTTGATTTTGTTGGAAAGGTCTTAGGAATACTAACAATTATTGTTCTTACACCTATCTAAAATTGTTGTTCATTTTTGAGTTATAAATGTGTGAATCTTTTAGGGGTCAGCGCTGTTAATCCTTAATGGGGACAGATATTTGTGTTTTGATAAGTGCAATAAATTAAAATCATCAATGCAGACATTTTCTCTTTTACAATGCTTAACAAAATATGTCTCCTTCTCTAGATATATGGCGTCAAAGTTTATGTACTCTGGCCCCTAAAAGTCCCTTATTACGTAACAAATGGGCGTGGCAATGATTTTTTTCTGATAGATATTGTTACGATGAACAAATTTGCTTCTATAGTGCATTACAAAATCTTGATCGTTTTTAGGTTATTTGTAATAGAGTTAACAAGTGTTTTGGGTCCTAATTAAAGGGGCCAGCCCCTTTGTCTTGATTTCTTTGAAAAGATCTCACAAATACTAACATTTTTTATTCTTACACCCATCTTAAATTGTTGTTGATTTTTGAGATATAAATGATTGAATATTTTAGGGGCCCAGACTTGTAGATCCTTAATAGGGACAGACATTGGTGTTTTGATTAGTGAAATCGATTTATATCATCAATACGAGTATTTTCTCTTCTACAATGCTTAACTCGTTCTTTAGATATATTATATCAAAGTTTGAGAACTTTGGCCCCTAAAAATCCCTAATTACGTAATAAATGGGTGTGGAAATGATTTTTCCTGATATATATTGCTACGATCAACAACTTTGCTTCTATAATGCATTACAAAATCTTTATCATTTTTCAGTTATTTGTAATAGAGTTTACGAGTATCTAGGCCCCTAATTTAAAGGGCCAGCCCCTTTTTTGATTTTCTTGAAAATGTATAAAGAATACTAGAATTTTCTGTTCTTACACATATCTAAAATTATTGTTCATTTTTGAGATACAAACGATTGAATATTTTAGGGGCCAGCCCTGTAGATCCTTAATGGGGACATACATTGGTGTTTTGATAGGTAGAATCAATGGAATACAATGCTTAACAAAATATGTCTCCTTCTCTAGATATATTACGTCAAATTTTAAGGACTTTGGCCCCTAAAAATCCCTAGTTACATCATAAATGGGCGTGGCAATGATTTTTTCCGATATATATTGTTACGATCAACAACTTTGCTTGTATAATGCATTCCAGAATCTTGATCGTTTTTAAGTTATTTGTAATAGAGTTTACGAGTGTATCGGGCCCTAATTAAAGGAGCCAGCCCCTTTTTCTTGATATTATTGGAAAGGTCTTAAAAATACTTACATTTTTTGTTCTTACACCTATCAAAATTACTGTTCATTTTTGAGATATAAATGATTGAATCTTTTAGGGGTCTGCCCTCTAAATCCTTTATGGGGATATACATTGGTGTTTCAATTAGTGGACTCGATTTAAATCATCAATACAAACATTTTCTCTTTTACAATGCCTTACAAAATATGTCTCTTTCTCTACATATATTACATCAAAGTTTAAGGACTTTTGCCCCTAAAAATCCCTTGTTACGCAATAAAAGTCGTTGCAATGATATTTTCTGATAGATATTGTTACGGTCAACAACTTTGCTTCTTTAATGCATTACAAAATCTTTATTGTTTTTAATTTATTTGTAATAGAGTTTACGAGTGTATTGGCCCCTAATTAAAGGGGCCACCCCTTTTTGTTGATTTCATACAAAAGCTCTAACAAATACTAGCATTTTTTGTTTTTTCACCTATCTAAAATTGTTGTTCAATTTTGAGATACAAATGATTGAATATTTTAGGGGCCAGCACTGTAGATCCTTAATGGGGACATACATTGGTGTTTTGATTAGTGGAATAGATTAGAATCATCAATGCAGACATTTTCTCTTCTACAATGCTTAACAAAATATGTCCTCTTCTCTGGATATATTGCGTCAAAGTTTAAGGACCTTGGCCCTTAAAATCCCTAATTACGTCATAAATGGGTGTGGCAATGAGTTTTTCTAACTTATTTTGTTATGATCAACATATTTTCTTCTATAATGCACTACAATCTCTTGATCGGTTTTTAGTTATTTATAATAAACAAATAGAGTTTACGAGTGTATTGGCCCCTAATTAAAGGAGCCAGCCCCGTTTTCTTGATTTTATTGAAAAGGGCTTACAAATACTAACATTTTTTGTTCTTACACTTATCTAAAATTTTTGTTCATTTTTGAGATACAAACGATTAAATAGTTTAGGGGCCAGCCCTGTAGATCCTTAATGGGAACAGATGTTGGTGATTTGATTAGTGGAATTCAATAGAATCATCAATGAAAACATTTTCTCTTCTACAATGCTTAACAAAATATGTCTCCTTCTCTAGGTATATCGCGTCAAAGTTTAAGTACTTTGACCCTTAAAAATCCCTAATTATGTAATAAATGGGCGTTGCAATGATTTTACCTGATAGATATTGTTATGATCAACAACTTTGCTTCTATAATGCATTACAAAATCTTGATCGTTTTTAAGTTATTTGTAATAGAGTTTACGAATGTATTGGCCCCTAATTAAAGGGGCCAGCCCCTTTTTCATGATTTTGTTGGAAAGAACTTTTAATTTTCTACCATTTTTATTATATACATCTTAACAAAATATCAACTTATAAAAAGATGCAGACCAAAACGTATGAAAATTTTGATTCAAAATTCGTACCCAATTTTCGTGTCTATGCGAGCTCCAAGAAATGGTGCCACTGGCGTAATACAACTACATGCTGCGCAACTTCAAACTAAAGTCTACCTATCCTGAAAATTTCATAGTCATATCTCTGATAGTTTCTGAGTTTATAGCTGCACAAAATGAGTCGTCAAAATATACAAAATGGCCGATAAATCGGTACCGGAAGTGACGACCGAATAAATGAAAAAAAGTATGAAGTTTACATTATGTCCAATCATCTGTGAAAAAATGACAGAGATCGGTCGAATAGTTTTCGAGAAATCGCGTGCACAAAATTTGGGGGGAAAAAAATAATAATAATAAGAAACAGTACGAAAACAATAAGGTCTTCCGTTGGAAACGGAAGACCTTAATAAGAAACAGTACGAAAACTATAAGGTCTTCCGTTGGAAACGGAAGACCTTAATAATAATAATAAGAAACAGTACGAAAACAATAAGGTCTTCCGTTGGAAACGGAAGACCTTAATAACTAGATACTATCTCCTTGCGAGCAACGAGGAGGTCTTCCGTCCGATTTTTAGAAGGATATATGACATCATTGACTTTGATTTTCGACAACAAAACATGATCTGGAAGAATGGGTGGAGAACTAATGATTTCCTGTATCGCTTTTTATAAGTTCTCTTACATAGCTTTTTCAAATACTTGCATTTCTTCTAATTCAGATAAATGAGACTAAAGATTTTTACCTCTGGCCCCTAAAAAACCCTAATTACGTAACGCATGAGAAAATATTTATAATGTTAGGATATATAAACGTATTATAACTAACTTTGCTTTTAAAACCTCTTAAAAAATATCACTCATTAACAGCTATATATAAACGACTTTAGACCCATCTGGATCCCTAATTTGAGGGGCCAGCCACTTTTTATTGATATCCAATGAAAGGTCATTTGATTTCAGACACATTTTGTTCAATAAGTGTTTAGAAATTCATTACCGTTCTGAGATCTATGGGAAAGAACGTTTTAGGGGCCGATCCCTTATCTCCTTATGGGGGCCGTTTAACGAAAGTTTGAAGGTTGTATATTGTTTAGTACATCATTTTGAGAATCTTTTCTGCAATACTGCATTTCAAAATATTTTTCCTTTCTGAGATATGGGTGATCAACATTTTGGACTTTTGATCCCTAAAACCACTAATTACGTCACAAATGAGAAAATCATTACAATGTTTGGGTACATAACTGTAAGATAAACATATTTGTTTCTATAACCTTTCACAAAATATCTCTCAATAAACGGCTATAGATAAAAGACTTCAGACCCATCTGGATCCCTAATTTGAGGGGCCAGCCCCTTTTTATTGATATTGAATGAAAGGTCATTTGATTTTTAACACATTTTGTTCAACAAGTGCTTAGAAATTCATTCCCGTTCTTGAGATATATGGGAAAAAATGTTTTAGGGGCCGATCCCTTATCTCCTTATAGGGGCCGTTTAACGAAAGTTTGAAGGTTGTATATTGTTTAGTACATCATTTTTGGTATTTTTTCTTCTATACTGCATTAAAAAATATTTTCCTTTCTGAGATATGGGTGATCAAAATTTTGGATTTCTGACCCCTAAAAACCCCTAATTACGAAACACAAGAGAAAATCATTACATTGCTTGGATACATAATTGTAAGATAAACATATTTGCTTCTATAACCTTTCACAAAATATCTCTCAGTAAAGGGCTATAGATAAAAAACTTTAGAGCCCTCTGGTCCATTAATTTAAAGGACTAGCCCTTTTTTTCCGATATCAAACGAAAGGTCTTGTTAATATAAAGGTTTTTTACATTACATATTTTAACAAAATATTTTTCAGAAAAAAGATAAACAAAGAAAACCTCGAAAAATTACGACGTTTTTTTAATCTCAATTTTCGGGTCCAGGCGAGCTTCGGCGCCTTTCAAGCCAGATCAAAATAAAAATAAAATTACAAATCTACAATCTGTTGTCTACCATCCCTGAAAGTTTGAACTCAATATCTTTCCTAATTAAGGAGAAGTTATATGGACAAGCCACCCCTCTAAAAATCGCTAAAACGTCAATTTCTCAAAAACGGAAATGACGTCATCAATATAACAAATTTCCAATAAGGGTCAGATCCTTCTCGATCAGATCTAGAAGTTTTACGAAAATCGGCCCAGCCGTTTTTGAGAACTTGCGTGCACAAAATTTGTAAGAAAAAAAATAAAAATAATAATAACTAGATACGATCTCGTTGCGAGCAACGAGGAGGTCTTCCATCCGATTTTTAGAAGGATGTATGACATCATTGACCTTGATTGTCGACAACAAAACATGATCTGGAAGAATGGGTGGAGAACTAATGCTTTCCTGTATCGCTTTTTATAAGTTCTCTTACATAGCTTTTTCAAATACTTGCAGTTCTTCTTATTCAGATAAAAGAGACTAAAGATTTTTACCTCAGGCCCCTAAAAAACCATAATTATGTAACGCATGAGAAAATATTTATTATGTTAGGATATATATACGTATTATAACAAACTTTGCTTTTAAAACCTATTACAAAATATCACTCAGTAAACAGCTATAGATAAACGACTTTAGACCCATCTGGATCCCTAATTTGAGGGTCCAGCCACTTTTTATTGATATCGAATGAAAGGTCATTTGATTTCAAACACATTTTGTTCAACAAGTGCTTAGAAATTCATTACCGTTCTTGAGATATATGGGAAAGAACGTTTTAGGGGCCGATCTCTTATCTCCTTATGGGGGCCGTTTAACGAAAGTTTGAAGATTGTATATTGTTTAGTACATCATATTGAGGATCTTTTCTTCTATACTGCATTACAAAATATTTTTCCTTTCTGAGATATGGGTGATCAAAATATTGGACTTTTGACCCCTAAAACCCCTAACTACGTAACAAATGAGAAAATCATTACATTGTTTGGGTACATAACTGTAAGATAAACATATTTGTTTCTATAACCTTTCACAAAATATCTCTCAATAAACGGCTATAGATAAAATACTTTAGACCTATCTAGATCCCTAATTTGAGGGGCCAGCCCCTTTTCATTGATATTGAATGAAAGGTCATTTGATTTTAAACACATTTTGTTCAACAAGTGCTTAGAAATTCGTTACCGTTCTTGAGATATATGGGAAAAAACGTTTTAGGGGCCGATCCCTTATCTCCTTATAGGGGCCGTTTAACGAAAGTTTGAAGGTTGTATATTGTTTAGTACATCATTTTGAGGATCTTTTTTTCTATACTGCATTAAAAAATATTTTTCCTTTCTGAGATATGGGTGATCAAAATTTTGGATTTCTGACCCCTTAAAACCCCTAACTACGAAACACAGGAGAAATCATTACATTGCTTGGATACATAATTGTAAGATAAACATATTTGCTTCTATAACCTTTCACAAAATATCTCTCAGTAAAGGGCTATAGATAAAAAATTTTAGAGCCCTCTAGTCCCCTAATTTAAAGGACTAGCCCCTTTTTCCGATATCAAACGAAAGGTCTTGTTAATATTAAGGTTTTTTACATTACATTTGTCTTAACAAAATATTGTTCAGAAGAAAGATAAACAAAGAAAACCTCGAAAAATTACGACATTTTTTTAATCTCAATTTTCGGGTCCAGGCTAGCTTCGGCGCCTTTCAAGCCAGATCAAAATTAATATAAAATTACAAATCTACAATCTCTTGTCTACCATCCCTGAAAGTTTGAACTCAGTATCTTTTCTAGTTAGGGAGAAGTTCTATGGACAAGCCACCCCTCTAAAAATCGCTAAAACGTCAATTTCTCAAAAACGGAAATGACGTCATCAATAAAAAAAATTTCCAATAAGGCTTAGATCCTTATCAATCAGATCTGAAAGTTTTACGAAAATCGGCCCAGCCATTTTTGAGAACTTGCGTGCACAAAATTTGTAAGAAAAAAAATAAAAATAAAAATAACTAGACACGATCTCGTTGCGAGCAACGAGGAGGTCTTCCTTCCAATTTTAGAAGTTGAGATACATGTATGACCTTTATTTTGCTTTTTACCAGCTAAATGATTTGTAAAAAGATTAAAAAAAAGATCTCTTGATTCTGAACAGACAATTTTCTTCTATTTCTTTATCTTTTTTCCTTTTTTTTTTTTTTTTTTTTTCAGCCCCTTTTTCTTGATATCAACTGAAAGATCTTCTTATTTTAAACACATTTTGTTCATTAAGTGTTCCGAAATGTGTTACCGTTCTTGAGATATTTGGGAAAGATTGCTTTAGGGGCCGACCCTTTATCTCCCTGTAGGGTCCATTTGACGAAACTTTGATGGTTAAATTTTATTACGAACACTATTCTAAGCATCTTCTCTTATATAATGCTTTTCAAAATATTTCTCCTTTTTAAGATATAAATGATCAAAATATTGGACTTTTAGCCCCTTAAAACCCCTAATTATGTAACATATCCGAAAACTTTTAACATGCGTAGAAAAAGAGCTAGAAGATTAACATTTTTGCTTCTATATCACATTACAAAATGTTTCTTATTAAAGAGATATAGATGAAAGACTTTAGACCCTTCTGGGCCCCTAATATGAGGGGTCAGCCCCTTTTGCTTGGTGTCAGTTGAAAGGTCTTGTTTATATAAACTTTTAATGTTCTACATATGTTAACAAAATATTTATGACAAGAAAGATATTCGTGATCAAATCTCAAATTTCCCAAAAAACTGTCAAAAAAGTTAACATCAACATTTTCAGGTTCAGGCGAGCTTCCAGGACAATGACTTCTAGTCAAATCTAAAACAAGCATGCAAATCTACCATAACCACTCTATCTTGCACATAAATTTCAAGTCTTTAACTATAGCGGTTTTTGAGGAGATGCGTGGACAATATCATGTCCCAAAATACATGAAAAAGGGAGATAATTCAGAAGCGGAATTGAATTTTCAGACAAAAAGTTGTATGCAATGAGAGGTTCACCTAAGACATCATCCCTGTAAAAATCATTAAAATCGATGGAGAAATGGCTGAGAAATTAAGGGTGTCTACCAAGAAGAATATTTAAATAATATAGAAGAATGAGAAACAGTAGAATAACAGTAAGGTCTTCCGCTGAAGACGGAAGACCTTAATAATAGGGAAAAAGAAACCGAAGAATAACAATAAGGTCTTCCGTTGGAAACGGAAGACCTTAAAAACAAAAATCCCCGCAAAGCGGACTCGATCCGAGAACCCTTGCATCTGAAGCAGAGAGCGATGCCACTACGCTATGTCGCTTGTTACTGTATATAAGGTAAAAAATGATGAGTTATATAGTTCAGTTTGGATGATGATAGAAAGAAGAGCAGATGGCGAAGCTGCAGCGTTCTATCCATTTATTGATACCCAATGTTGTGAAACCTTTAGAATAGATAGGCGCTTAGCGATTGGTTGAGAGGACAGTATTTGTTGATCAGTTTATTAACAAAAATCAGTGCTGCTTGTAAACAATGTGGCCGGATAGCGTTGGTTAAGAAATGAACATGCCAGGTCAAACTCTTGTCGCGAGCAGCTATTTGAAGGTGTTTGAAGGCCACGTCGGATCAACTGAGGCGCATTCTCCTGTCGATTTGAATTGCAGGTGCTCGGAAATGGGTTCATTAGCGTGCATTTCTGGATTACTGGTACGGGAAGTCTAATTAAAAATGAATTAAGGCCGGTCATTAAAGAAAAAGCGGAATTATTCTAAACACTGTAAACATTGTTACAAGATTGAGGCCGTTGGCACGGTATCCATTGAGAATAACATGATGAATTTAAGGCCGTCAATTGTCAAAGATGAAGGTCAACGTAAGGGCTTTTTGGTAAATTATCTCCAGTGTTTAAGCATAATCGGAAAACGATTACAAATTAATTTTTAAATTTCTAGGCTTATAACTTTAAAATAAACATTATCCAATAAACAATAAAATGAAGTATAATTATATAAGTAGTTTCTTTCTTAATAATGTCGCATTTCAGCGTAGCGCATTGGGTTAGAGCGTTTACTACGAATCTGTAAGTCATATGAGTTCGAATCCCGCTGGGGCTTTTACATTTTTGACTTCTCCATTTTTTTTTTCAAAATCTATCTTTTGGTTAAATATTATAAAATTTGAAGATTCTATACCGGTGAAAGTATTCTAATTATAATGTACTTAAATCCACATTAATATCGACAGATGTCCAATACCACCTTAAATCAGCATACCTTCGTAGGTTTAGGTTTAATCTTTTTTGGTTATTTACTCTTTAATATATCGTTAAAATCGGAATTTTTTGTGTGTTGCAGCTAAATAAATAAACCCATGTATGCATTACAGAAAGACGCAAATCTTGTGTATTAGATAATAGCAAAACCCCTAGCTAGTCCAGCCGCGACCTATTTCCTCGGCCGCGGGCGAGGGATCGCATACGTAATTGTTCACATACACAGCTCGGAACCCAGCTAGATTCTAAATGATGTGCAGTAGAATGGCTCAAATGCATTGCATAAAAACAATTCCTTTATCCATAATGTGTTTCACTAGAAAAGAATTATACACTTTCCGTATGTAAGCTGGTACACTGTCTACGGTAGCTTTATGTCAGTTATACGCACAATTACCTCGTTTAGTTGCCAAATGAAAACAGTTACATGGTAACAAGTCTAACTTTTTACACTCCTATTACGCAATACCCGCACAAAATATGATTGTAACGACATTTATAAGATCATAATGAACAACTTTTTCAGCAACATCCATTGATATCGAAATCTGAACCACTTTTGAGTTATAAAGCAAAACCTTTGAAGGGCTCTAGGCCCCAACATTTAAGGGCCAGTCCTTTTTTCTTGATGTCATATGAAAGAGCTTGTCAATATAAATCTTTTCTCTTCTACATGCCTTACCAAAATATTTTCGTGAAAAGAAATAAATTAAGAAAACCATGCAAAATCACGGCGCTTTTTTTATATCATTTCGAGACCTGCTGACCCTTAGCGCTTTTAGTGCTTGAAAAATATGAATGCCTTAATACATATCTACAATCTTTTGTCTATCATTCCTGAAATTTT
Organism: Magallana nippona; assembly: GCA_033439105.1. Taxonomy (NCBI): domain Eukaryota; kingdom Metazoa; phylum Mollusca; class Bivalvia; order Ostreida; family Ostreidae; genus Magallana; species Magallana nippona. Next base: position 24,720,859 of record CM065920.1, on the reverse strand, counting down.
GAACTCAATATCTTTTATAGTTCATGAGAACATTCGTGGACAAGCCGACCCTCTGGAAATCGTTAAATTAAATAATATCTCAAAACCGGAAGTGACGTCATCAATAAAAAAAATTTGCAATAAGGTTCAGAGCAATATCTATCAGATCTGAAAATTTCATGTTAATCGGCCAAATGGTTTTTGAGCAATCGCGCACACAAAATTTGTAAGAAAAAAAAAGAAAAGGGAAAAAGAAACCGAACGAAAACAATAAGGTCTTCCGTTGGAAGCGGAAGACCTTAAAAAAAGAAAAGTGAAAAAGAAACAATAGAATAATAGAAGGGTCTTCCGCTGAAGACGGAAGACCCTAATAATCGTGAAAAATAGAGAAAAAGAAACCTAACGAAAACAATAGGGTCTTCCGTTGAAACGGAAGACCCTAATAAAAACAATTCAGTGGATTGTACGTGTGATAACGTAGAAACACGAGAAGCCTGTGTCTTAGACCACAGAAAATCGCTTGTCCACTAGCGCAGCATCTCTTCTGCCATGTGCGATTGATGTTTTACGTCAATGTACACCCAACGTGGTGGGTTTTAAATGTTTGCAGTTTGATAACGGAATTTTTTCCCAACAATAAAACTTATTTTACGACATAGACAAGATCACATAGAACACCTTTTTTCAATGACACTCATACTATATATCGTTTTTAAAATACGAGACTAAAACATCATAACCTCGTAGGTTATTAAGGTATATTTTTTTTTATTTACTCTTTAATATCGTTAAAATCGGAATTCTTTGTGTTTGTAGCTAAATAAATAAACCCATGTGTGCATCACAGCAAAACGCAAATCTTGTGTATTGGATAACAGAGACCGCTCGCTAGTCCAGCCGCGACCTATTTCTTTGGCCGCGGCCAAGGGATCGGATACGTAATTGTTCACATACACAGCTCGAAATCTAGCTAGATTTTAAATGCGACTCAAATGTATTGAATAGTATTAGTTCTTTTACCCATAATGTGTTTCACTAGAAGAGAATGAGAATGTTTATACACTTTCCGTATGTAAGCTGGTACACTGACACTGTCTACGGTAGCTTTATGTAAGTTATACGCATAAAGACCCCGTTTTTCAAATAACAGAGCTAACATTAAATTTATGTGTTAAGAGGTTACTCTTTTCTCCTTAATTTACACTTAATATATCTTTATACCATAGTTCTTTGTGTAAGCCGCTATATAAATAAACTTATGTATGCAAGACGCGAATGCTGTGTATTAGATAACCGGTAACTGCTAGCTAGTAGCCGATCAATAATCTCTTCGGTCGCGGGTGAGGAATTGGTACGTTATTTCACATACAACACAGGCTTCTAAAAATGATTTTAAAACCAATTTTAAACATTTTTTTTCTAGGAGTTGTTCCGTGTTTCACTTGAAAAGAATAAGAATGTATGTCCGCGACTATGTACTTTTTCTCTTTCCCGGTTTTGAATGATTGTCCATTACAAAAACTAAACAAAAGTGACTAATGATCCTCACGTATCACCTATAAGAAGAACATCGATACTCACTTGTTATAATTAATTAAAGCAACATATATGTAAGCTAATACACTTTCTGTTGTAACTTGTGTCGGTTATGCAGACATAAACATGCACTTTTCACATGAAAACAGGTACGTGTTAACAATTAGGTCAAGCTTTTTACTCTCGTATTACGCAATACCCGAACAAAATTTTATTGTAACGACTTTGATAAGATCAAAATGAACAACTTTTTCAGCGACAGCCATATTGAAATCCCAACCGTTTTTTAGTTATCCTGCGAAGACTTTCAAGAAACTTAGGCCCCTAATTTGAGGGGCCAGCCCCTTTTTCTTGATGTCAAACGAAAGCTCTTGGAATTATAAACTTTATTTGCTCTACATGTTTTCACATAATATTTCTGAGAAAAGAGATAAACAAAGAAAATCACGCAAAATAACGACGCTTTTTTAATCCCATTTTTCGAGCCCCGCCGAGCTCCAGGATTTCTTGTGCTAGGCAAATAAGAATGCTTTTGTTCAGTTTAACAATCTTTTGTCTTTCATCCCTGAAATTTTAAAATCGATATCATTTGTAGTTTATGAGAACACTCCAGGACAAACCAACCACCTAAAAATCCTTAAAATGCCAATATCTCAAAAACGGAAATGTGGTCATCAACAAAAAAAATTTCCGATAAGGTTCACAACATTGTTAGTAAGATCTGAAAATTTCGTGCAAATCGATCGAGCCATTTCTGAGATATCGCGTGCACAAAAAGTGGTAAGAAAAAAAAAGAAGAAGAAGAAAAAGAATCCGAAGAATAACAATAAGGTCTTCCATTGGAAACGGAAGACCTTAATAATGAAGAATTTCCAACAGAATCAGTACAAGGTCTTCCGTTGGAAACGGAAGACCTTAATAAACAAGTTTATTAACACCTAAATTTTGAAGAAGAAAAATGGTTCAATTTTGGATGATTTAGGACTATATATATATATATATATATATATATATATATATATATATATATATATATATATATATATATAGTAAAAACAAAAAGAAATGGAAGGTTAATCGGTGCAGCTCACGTGATATTTTGATAATACAAATCTCAGCAAGATGTAATCATAATCAGAGCGATTATAAGGCCTCCCAAAAGAACGATGTCATCACCACCCCTGGGGACCATGACCTACATACCATTTGATGCCTCTTAACACAAGCAACAAGAATATATATTGTTTAGGGGTGGGGATCTCAACCGCTACAAAATATTTGTGCACTTCCTGTTCGAGGGGGTTCAGGACCACCCCCGGGGCCCATTACCTACATGCCATTTGATGCCCTTGACACAAGGAACAAGAATATATATAGTGTAGGAGTTAGGATCATAGTCGTTTTTGAGATATATGGTCATTCCTAATTCCTTTGGGGTGGGGATGACCCCAGGAGTCAGACCTAATATACCCCATATATTGCCAATATATGATTCTTGAAATCTCTGTCTCTGTCCGTTTTCAAGTTATAACCATTTACAATAGAGTCTACAATTTTTCCCATAGGGTTCAATGTTAGACCCCACACTCTTTTGACCTCCCCAAAAATTAAGTGGTTGGCAAACCCCAAATGAAAAAAATTAAACCAGGGTGAGCAACTAGATATGCAGGGTAATAAAATAAAATCTTGAGAAAAATAATATGTAACATTGTCTTAAGAAGAATAACATAATTATGCAATTTGACATATGTACAGAAAAAAGAATACTAGCTAGTCAATTTTTGATCTGTGCGTCTAGTAGTCTCAAAGACTTCGAAATTATTTGGAAGATTTCAAATTCACGGTAATTGAGTGGTCAAAATATGCATGATTTGTAAAATATACGACTTGCTTTCGGTTACAGACAGTTGAAACAGCCGAACAAATGATCAAGCTTGTAAGTGCAATAATCAAATCGTAACAAATCTTAGGAAAAATAAATAATATGGGCATTTTTCTGTTCAGATGTAACGGTAACGTAGGGGGGAGTCGTTTAAACAGTCGGAAAACAGAGTAGAAAATATTACAGTTTAGAATAAATTTTAAAAAATAGCTAATACTGATGCTCTGTCGATAAAACAATCCGAAACTGATGATGTGACGTCATAAATTAGAATTCAATTGCAGCTCTCATAGCAGCGGAAAATTAAAAATATCCTGGGGGTATCATTGATGATACTTAGGTTCTCATACGGTACTTAATATTTAGTATTATTAGGAAAATACTAGACTTTGACCCGTGCGTGCACGGGTTGACATTGCATATCGGACATTTACGAAATAAATACATCGACACATTCATATTGTAAGGTACTTTTGAAATAAACAATGAACAAAGCTATACGCCTACAATAATGCTATTAATTTCACTACACTCTCCTTAGTTAGAATTATCTAACTGTGTCTCGGAACAGGCCCTCACCACAGTTAGAATGCATCCCATATACCCGTAATCTGGTAATTTACCAGAAAATTGCAGAATCGCTCCGAAAGAATTTTGGAGAAAATTATTGAAGTTGCATTGAAAATAACAGTCAAATTATTCGTAACAAACATTTTTGAGACTGTAAATACCTTTCATCTAAAAATTTAATCCACATAATGGAAGAATTCAACACTTTTTTACCAACGTTTTTTACTCACTTCAAATTTACACACCATGACGACATTCGGAACTCTCGGGATTTTTCATAGTAAATGCACTGAGTAAGAGTTATCTCCCGTATTTTCTCTGCAACAGAGACAATACACGGAACGCATTCTATATTTTCATTGGAAATTGGCTGTATATTGTGTTCATATATATTTATGATTTCTTATGAGCGAAATTATAAAATAACAAATATATATCATTACTTTTGTATTCTCTGATATGAACATCGTGATGAGGCTGTGATTTAGCATGAATGTAATGCGCACGCGCAAGATTGTAAAATCAAAAAAATCCAGATGATTTCCGGAATTTTTTTAGGAATTTTCGTTGATTATTAATTAAGCGAAGCTTAATTGAGAAAAAATAAAAACAAATTAGTAATCTTCAAGTTCCAACGATGTTTAAAATATATAAAACAAAAGACAATGTTCTTCCGATTTATCAGTATTAAAGGCCGAAAATTCGAGTCTATTATTTTAATATAGAAGTATAGATACATGCGTTGGGGTATTATAGGGGTTTTATACCATCTGGTGTATATGTTAACATGTACTTCTTTTAGAACCGCTATTTTCTACAAATTCTTACTGCAAAATCTGCAAAGACTCTTAGACTACTTGCCTTTTACCTCCTTGAGTACCTTGTATTTATTTTTACCACCACCGTGGCAACATGGAAAATTTATACTACTACATTTTGTACATTAAAAATAGAAAATGTACCGTGTATCTGATCTGTTTGCCTCGGAAATGCACTTTGGCTCTTGTTTTTTATGTGAGGTGACGAGAATTGATATGAACTCCCCATTAAAGATCTCTCATTTGAACCTTCCATGCTCTCTTTCATAGCTACTGGCATTTCCCTCTCCGCAATGAAATGATTTTTACTCATGTTCAAATCATCAATACTGCTGATATCTCTTATGTCAACATCGCATCTTCTACCTGTATCCCCGATTACTTTTGGCTCAGAGTCAAGACTTTCTGACCTTAAAATATCAACACAGACTTGTGCTTCATTAACTCCATTAATTGACTCAGTTTTCGCATACTCCTCGCCTTTGTCTTCAGCATGTTGTAACGTTATACTAGTGTGTAGGTGGAGATTATCAGATTCTCCTGTGGACTTTTCGCCGATTGGAAGAGTTGAAATAGGAGGACTATAAAATGTGGGGATGTATATGTCCTGATTATTCTTCTCTTCTAGTATATCTACTTTCTCAAAATTGTCTAAAAAACAAACCCGAAAACATTTGGCATAGATATATGAAAAATGTAAACGTAGAATTTTAGATTCATTGCATTATGACACTGTGATATGAAGCATTTATCATCTTAAAGCAGTAGAAGACAATAATTTATAATTGACGCTACGCTGCATCACAGTATATAATGGGTTTTTTAAAACATTATAGGTATAAAAGAACAAAACAACGTAAAAATTTTACGAGTCTGCATTTTTTGTTTCCATAAAATTCATAAATTTAAGTATGTCTACTATTCAGCTCGACACCCAGGAATAATTAAAACTATCTTCAAAATTTTAGTTTAGTTACACCTCTGACATTCACCTAAAACATGATAAAGTGATGTAATTGAAAGGCTTTATAAATTAAATGAATTCTGTATTTTAAAGGAAAACAAATAACATGTTCTTTAGCTAACCTGTGTCCATGGCATTGTTCAGTTGTTCAGAAATCTGTTCATTGCTCTCCATCACAATACTGACTCGTATTTTGTTTTCAAAACACTAAAGGGAAACACAAACATTAAATGTATTGTATTGTAAATATATGCACAATTGTATCTTACTTGTCTACAAACATTTTTCAGCAAAAAATATTATACATGTGTTCGAAAATCAAAATGTTGAAAGACCTGCTTTTAAGTCCTGTATTTACAATTTAAAGATTTTAGGTTATATATATATATAATTGATATACATTAATCTTTTAGAAATTCAAATAATTTTCGAGTTCTAATGCAAATGAAGGAGTACAGCCATTATTTAATCTGTCAATGTATCCTTTGGACAGAAAAGTCACAAGAAGATTAAGTTTGGATGTTTATGGTCCCGAGAATTAAATATCGACAAGCAACCAGGTACCTGCAACATTTTGCCTTCCTCATTCCCCATTCAAACTTTTTAGACGAGAAAATTTCGTAACAACCATATTGATGTAATTTTCCAGAGAAGGAACATGAGTTTTACAAACAGCACCCAGCTGATTTGTTTCACGTTGTCTGCTTTTGGCAATCATTGAAGAAAATATATCAATGTTTATGTCTCACTTGTCTAAATTAAGCTTTCAAATAAGAGGACTGTGAAGCAATTACTGCCTTTTATTTTCCTGTGAACAAAAATTGAAAAACTTTCATGATTGATCACTAACTCTGTAATGGCCAAAATCAGGTATGAGAACAGGCCACTTTTTTACACAAAAAAGCTATAAAAGATAGAAAAGAAAATGGTGGTTGATACAATGTTTCAAACCTTTTTGTCACATAGGTAATAACAAACAAGAGGCCCATGGGCCACATTGCTCACCTGAGCAATGATAGACACTCAGCTTTATGGAGTTATATACAAAGTATCTGAACTATGTTGTATAATAGATCCTGTATCAAAAACAATCCCCTGCATATTCTTATGTTTATCATTGACCCCTTTTGTAAAAGGATGATTTTACAGTCATATTACATATTGAGCATTGCAGTTCTCGAGAAAATGATCAGACTTAAACAACCGTTTATATATGGATAATAAACCTACATCAAACTTTGAACCCCTTGTGAGGCCAAAGAATTGTCCAGGGGCAAGAGTCTAAACAATTTTTAAGAATCAACAATAATTCAAAATACTTACATATAAGTAAAACCATAGATAATAACATTTGAGTTTTTGTGGATAATTTAAATGTTTTCCTTTGTAAAATTGGAACACCCCCCCCCCCCCAACCCTAGTCCTGAAGATTATGATTTTGACAATTTTTTATCTACACTATCTGAACTGACTTTTCTAGGCAATTGATTTTTAAAGATATTTCCCTATATATTCCTATGTAAAAGTAAAAGTTTGAACAAACTTGAATCTTTTAAACCTGAGGACGCTTCCACACAAGTTACAGCTTTTCTGCCCGATCGGTTTCTGAGAAAAAGATTTTTAAAGATTTTTCTCTATATATTCCGATGTGAAAATTTGACCCCCCGCTGTGGCCCCACCCTACCCCCCGGGGATCATGATTTGAACAAATTTGAATCTACACTACCTGAGGATGCTTCCACATAAGTTACAGCTTTTCTGGCTGATCAGTTTCAGAGAAGAAGATTTTTAAAGATTTACTCTATATATCCCTATGTAAAAATTCAACCCCCATTGTGGCCCCACCCTACCCCTGGGGTTCATGATTGAACAAACTTGATTCTATACTACCTGAGGATGCTTCCAACAAGTTTCACTTTTCTGGCTGATCATTTTCAGAGATGAAGATTTTTAAAGATTTACTCTATATACTCCTATGTAAAAATTCAACCCCCCATTGTGGCCCCAACCCTACCCCCGGGGAGCATGATTTGAACAAACTTGAATCTACACTACCTGAGGATGATTCCACATACGTTACAGCTTTTCTGGCTGATCAGTGTCAGAGAAGAAGATTTTTAAAGATTTACTCTAAATATTCCTATGTAAAAATTCAACCCCCCCCCCCCCCCATTGTGGCCCCACCCTACCCCCTGGAATCATGATTTCAACAAACTTGAATGTACACTACTCGAGGATGCTTCCACACAAGTTACAGCTTTTCTGGCTGATCAGTTTTAGAGAAGAAGATTTTTTAAAGATTTACTCTATATATTCCTATGTAAAAATTCGATCCTCCAATGTGGCCCCACCTTACCCCTGGGGATCATGATTTGAACAAACTTGAATCTACTTTATCTAAGGATGCTTCCACACAAGTTTCAGCTTTTCTGGCCAAATGGTTTTTGAGAAGAAGATTTTTGAAAATATCAACAAATTTTCAATGATTTTTTAATAATCTCCCTTGAAAGAAGGCCTGACCCTTCATTTTAATAAACTTGAATCCCATTCACCTAAGGATGCTTTGTGCCAACTTTGGTTGAAATCGGCCCAGTGGTTCTGGAGAAGAAGTCGAAAACGTAAAAAATTTACGGACAGACAGACAGACGGACAGAACGACAGACAGACAGACGGACGCCGGACAAAAAGTGATCAGAAAAGTTCACTTGAGCTTTCAGCTCAGGTGAGCTAAAAAATTGATGCTCTCATGGTCATCCCTATACACAGTAAGTGATAGTTTGTCAACTTTACATTGCCATAAGTGCATATCTTACTATCAAACTTATCTAGGAATTAATATAATTTCCAAGATTTGTTTTAAGTGAATTCAATTGCAAAGTAAATTTAACCTCTTTAATAAGTGTTGGTACTTCAAGCAACAACACAGTATCAGACTGAAAAGCTTTTGACACAGCATGAAATGAACGACTTTGACAAATTTGTTTTAATTTTTTTCCACATAACTAAGAACTTTTCTCAAACATTCTGTACATTTACTCCTGCTTTTAAAAAAACAGCATCAATAGCCCTTGTGATCTGCTTAACACTTGAAAAATTTACTTCGTCTAGATCCTTGTCATGTATTTCTGAAACAATCTTAAATTCTCTCCTCCGTTTTGGAAAGTAGTGATAAACTTAAAGATACCTATCATAATCTCAGATAAAACCAGTAGAGAAATTCCGTTGATATTGAGCTTAAATCGAATTATTGTACTTCCAGTTATGATATTTTAAACCAAGAAATTATTTCTTCGTCAGTAAGAAAATATGAAGATTGTGCCTTTGATTTTTATAATTACATAATTGAAGGTCTTGGCGAGAAAACAAAAACAAAAAAAATATTGAAAATAGAATTCCACATCAAGGATACCATTTTCAATCAATTAATTACTAAAATCAACGAAGAAAAGATTATTAGTTACTGAAATACTATTATTTAGATGGAAATGCTTTATAAAATTCCATAAATATTTCGTAAGTGTCATAGGCTCTTAGAATCGTTTTTAAAGAGAATAAATTAATTGTAAAAAAAAAATTGGAAAACCATAAATTTACCACCAAAAACGGTGTGCATTTGAGCGAAACTAGATGGGTCGCGAGATGCATACATCCCGAAAAATATAAGGCACTTATGGAGCTGGTGTTAAATGTATAAGGTCACCAGTGTGTGATATACAGGCAAGAAAGGAGTTGTTATTAACATATTCTTGCCGAGGATAGAAGTTTGCTTAAATTAATATTCACACCAAGTTTCCTTAGCGCATTTGTCTGCAGTCGTTATTTAATATTTATATTTTCTCATCGAGATGTTGTGACTGCATATGAAGAAATTTGTTTTAAGTCCTGATGGACTGAAATACATAACTGCTTAAACAGACACTGAATAATCATTTAGCGCGAATTCATATTTTCCTATCAAACTCCGAGGCATAATTTTGTTTGTCTCCAGTATGGGTGGGGGGGGGGGGGGGTCCAGCAAGGCCTATTCTTGAAACATTTGTGAATTTAAAAGTTTGAATTTCCCAAGGTGTTCGGACACTCTTGACACCCAATTTATATCTACGCATGCCAATGGTTCTGAGCTGACATCGATTTCAGAATCTCTCTTTGTATACTGTTCGAAAATTGCGTTTTTAATTTTTTCAATTCTCTATTTTAATCAATCTTAATAAAGGAATTGCAAATACCTACTGAATAAACAGAGATATAGAACTAATATGACCATAATCTTAAATGTGTGTTGGTGTGGGTGGGTGTGTTTTTGTGTGAAAGGGAGAGATATAGAGGCTTATGTTTAAGTTAAGGTAATATACAAGTATAATATTTCTTTATAATGCAATTCAATTTTGTTCGATTTTTTTTTGTTTCGTTTCGATTAGTTTCGTTTCGTTCGGTTTCGTTTCAATTTCGTTTCGCACTTTACAGGAACACACGAATCTGACGTACTCCTTAAAACTGTGATGCTCTCTTAATTCTCGAAATTTGAGCCAATTAATACTAAAAAAAAAAGCACAGTATTAATCAAGTAAAAACTTTCCATAACGTTTTCATGACTATAAAAATTTACTGTTAGTATTATTTTTTTTTTGAATATCTATGCAAATGATGAAATGATGAAAAATAAAAATAAAATTGATTTAATTTACTTGTAGTTACGATAATTGTTCAGGATGAATACGTTACGAAATACGTTTTACGAGACATAAATGAAAACAGTTGAATACATTGTTACGATACCTTTATCACATCAAACCTTTGTCCATCAAACTATCTAACATGGTGCATTGTAATTTATTTTCTAATCCAATATGGCAAGTCCAGAAGTTTTGGTGGGTAATTTATTTATTAAAAATATGTACACGGATTTACTTTCAATTTGAGCGCACACAGTTGACATGTGATACAGGGAAGTTATGAAGGGGATTACATAATAATAATACATTTTTTTTTTGTGAAATGATATACGCGGGTATGGAAGTAATTGGGCAATTTGGCGTATTATTTTGACTATTAATATACAAAATCGTAAGATTAAGTTACTGTTTTAAATCAGACCACAAACTTAGTATTTTCCGTTTAAACATAAATCGGGTAGGCTCCATCTCGGTGCATTATAGCGTGAGAATTATAAATTATAGCTTACGTATATTCCTTAAAAAAATGAGATAGAACAAGACTACCCCGCGGTTTCCACAAAACAATAAACATATCAAGTAAAGGCAAAACATCTCATCTCAGTTTTATAAAAACTACTGATAGAATCCTATATTTTCCTCGATTAAAAAGTTATTCGTCCGATTCTCAAAAAAATCTCCCAACTTTTATACAGTTTGCACGGAAAATATTATGTTGCATCAAAGTACACAGAACACAGGATTCTAGCAACACTTTTCAAGTTAAGCAGTGATTAAACTTTTAATATGTGTTAAATGTAAAGTTTAAAATATACGGGGTAGTGTTGTTCTAGTGTTTTATATAGTAAACAACGACAGATGTTGTGAAGTGCGTTTAATCTACGTTAATATATAAAAGCGACAAAAGGTGAGGGGTAACTTAAAGTTACTACCTACCTCAGTCCTGAGCTGTGTTTGGAATAGCCTATGCGACCGATAGTACGTCCGTTCTGTTTCAAGGTATGATCACAACTGGTCACATACCACTATTTTTACCCCGTGCTCATTGACCACGCAAGTAGTTCCATTCTAAAAATGTATGTATTATTTCAAAAATTCCCAGGGGTGCTAAATGGGCGAATTCGGTTCCTTTTAGGGTATGGATGGAAAGAAAAAGGTTTGAAAAAAATACAGGCAGGGAAAAAATCAGAAAAATTAACTTTAAAGGCGCAACAGAAAGGGTGTAAAGAGGCCAATGTTTACACATATATCATAAGGTACATTTGACCCCTAATCAAAAATATTTTAATATAGAAATTTTTCCTATTTTCTACAAATTGTAACTTTGTTAACGTCATTGTCTTTCAAACTATTTCTGGAACAAAATGCTAAAAAAGTAACTAAAATCTTTTGTCACTATAAAACGTATTTCCCCTCAAGGAAATATTTTCTATCACTTGATAATCTGCTTCGTAAATATTCACACTTATCACGGCGATGAGCGAAATATCTATCTAGTTAAGGTCAAACAAATTTTACGTAACAAATCACTTTTCAATTAGAAAGTTCTTTTGATCTTCAACCTACTCAATTAGTGTCAGGCCATCGGATTAAGTCCCTTTGTCTGTACCCACGCTAGACCTATCTTTTTGTCAAGAGGCCCTCAAAAGGGAATCCTTCCTTATTCTTATTGATATGATAAGTAATTAACCTGTAATGTACCTCACCTGGACCAAGTCGATTTTTGTCCCAAGATCCCAGCGCGTCACTTTATGCTGGATCTTTGAGGAATAAACTTGTAACTTTTCATCGACTTAATTGTCCATTACAGGTAGGACATTATTATATATATATATATTGTTATATACATTTTTATTGCGATTACTTATCTTTTTAAAGGGTAAAACATTCAATATTTCCTGTCATTGAATTTTATAATGTCTTGAAATTACATTTATATACATGTATATTACATGTTTTGATATGAAATTATTGTTAGTCAGAAATATTAACTTGTATGTTTATTTTCTCAATCATTTTATATTCATAACCATTTTTCCATTTGTTCTTAATATTTTGTTATTTGATTTATTTTTTGATTTTCTTACTAGTCAATTATTACTATTCCCCGCTTTTCATTTCGATCATTGTTAAAGCGTCTTCCGGAATTACCACGTGATTGGTTCTAAATTTAATCATTGTTTACACTTCCGCCCAAGAGGAAATGCGGGTTTTACAAATGTATTTCGTAAAGACTATCCGTGTATCACTACATAATTACAATCGATTGTTCTTAAATTATAATGTAAGTGTTTAACATGTTTAATTTTACCTATGCTTTCTTTTATTTGAACTTAAGATCTACAATTGACTTTAAATCACTTTATATTTTTATTCGGCTTGTCAACATAGCCGAGTACACGTGTACTCACGCTAAAAATAAGTTTATAGCTTACTACTAAATATAGTTGACTTTTCAGTAATTGTGGTCCTCATCATAGCCAAGCGATCTCTCCATTTTAGTTAATTTTCCCCTCATTTATTTAATATTTTTATTTATAATCATATGATATAGTTATGTACTTATAAAACACAGGTTTAATGTGGTCAATATTCACTTAGTATATATGTGTATATGTTACATTTGTGTTAGAGTATGCAAAGACTCATTTTTATTGTGGTCCTTTATATGTTGCATCTCTATACATATTTTGTAAAGACTCATTGTTTAGTACTCTGTTTTATTTGTCATCATTTTTATCATTTGTTTATAATTGACTTTATGCTGGATCTTTGAGGAATAAACTTGTAACTTTTCATCGACTTAATTGTCCATTACAGAACACACAAAGCACAAAAGTTTCTCGTTACACATATTCCAAAGTGAAAGTGGATTTTTCATGGTAGGGGTTATTTTAGGGGCCATATCTCAGTCCCCTCTCGATTGATTTTCCTGTACTTTGGACACGTTGTTGGACTAGTGTCATTCTAAAGGTATGCTGTATTTGAATTTTTTTTATATGATTTTTTGTTGTATAAAGGAATAAAAGGGAAAAATAATTGTGGTCTGTGTCCAACTGGGAATCTAACAGTTGATCGGAATGTCGAACCCGATCTTAATTACATGTACTACAAAGGAAAGCCTGACTGGGAAATAAAACCATAATTGCATATTTTTTAGCAAATATATGATAAAGTTAACATCTATTCAAGTATTCTATTGTTCGACAAAGCATACATTTACCAAAATACTTTATAAGTTTATATTTTGAATCTGTTTACATTGTTTTCCGACAAATTTACAGGACATTCCACTTTCAGTCATGACGTCATCAATGTGTAGATCTACGTGATACTTATTTAAGAAGAAAACAAATAATTGTCTCTGGGGTACACTTCGATTGGTACTCGAGCATTAACTCAAGGTTGCGATCACATGACCGGATGTTTACATCAACACGTGCTTTTCAATCGCACTATTGTTGTATTTTTTCTACGTTTCATTGTTTACGCACAATACATTAGTCATATCCAATATCACATACTAGTATCTCTGGAAAAGCTGATCTCAACGCAAAATGTAATAACGGGAATCTATAACATTTTGCGTTGTTATTACTATTCGCGTCGCTACAACCCATTCTAAACAAAACATTAAGATTGCTGCCCTTGAAATTTTTCAGTGCCATCAAATTTCAGCTCGTAAGAGTCTTAGAGTGTCATGAATGCCTATTTTGTGGATTTTGCATGCATAGTAAATTTCCTTCTACGTAGTTCGCTATAGAAGAAAAAATAATAGAGGATGTGAATATTATGATATGATTAAAAAAGATATTGTTTGCTGAAATACTACCTTCTAGTTAGCCCGAAATATCTGACGTTTTCCTGGCTTTTTTTTAAACGATTTTGATATTTTACTTGCCAGGAAAACGTCAGAACCGGTGTAAAGAAGAAAACTGACACCCGTAGAAAATTGACCGGGGTCATTTTTCGACGTAGAATAATGAAACATCCCCTCCCCCCAGCTGTAGAATCATAGGATTTTTTTGAAGAAAAAAGATCCTGAGGTCATTTTTCTTCATGTTAAACATGAAGAGAAATGACCCCCGTAGAAAAATGTCTCCTGTCTCAAACAAGAATAGATTAGGGTTATTCGACTTTTTAATTACTCGAATTTTTAGAAAATAGCATTTACATTTAGTTCACATTATAGATTTTATTCTTTACGTATAAAAAATCTTAATTGCAATTATATGTAAAAGTAAATACATTGTATATATGATACCCCGTGTAGGAACAGATTGAAGTATAGCATGTTACATTACAGAGTTCTTCGGGAGGCTGGGTGGTCAACAAATTAACCATCAGACCTGCCCTAAACTTTAACATAATATAATATATTTTTGTCCATATACTAACATTTAGTAAAGAAAAAATCCAAAATTTTAGCTTTAAAATTTATGAGTTCTTTATATCTTACACAGCTCTTCTTATTAGGAGATTTAAATACTAGTAGTTTAAAAATGGCCATCGAGCCATCTTAATATTCTATTGAAGTTTTCTCGACACACCAATATTTTATTTGATGGATCGATAAAGAATTTTTTTAGAAATATGATTTCACGAAATAGAGATCTATATCGGCTTTGAATTATTTTATGTGCAATTTAATGTATTTTTTAAGTGCAACGGAAAAAAATGTTTTGACTGCGAACAATGTATTATAGACCTTAAAATTTGATAGATAGATCATTCGAGTAATCGTTCCTAATATTGGAATTAACTTTTCTTATTTTTGGTTTAATCATGAATACTGTATTTTGCACTTGCATATCCAGGAGATAGCTGCAGGGGAAAATTATAAACGTCAATGCAAGTATAATTGATGACCAATACCAAGTCTACTCTTTTATCGCCAATAAACAGAATTTCGTTACATAGTGGCTTGCATCTCAAAATAATTTGAATGTGTTTTCACTCTTAATGATGAGATACATGTAACTCGTTGTGATGAGAACTATACCTCGGTGCAATATGTCAGTATTTTGATATTACGAAAGATCTTTAATTTTTTAAAATAAACCCCTTCTTTTACTTTAAGTTTATTTTAATATGAGTTATAGCGAGCTCTAAGAACCAGTGTGCGCGGGGAAAAGAACGAGCTAAACCTGCAGATTCATCAAGAATTTTTTTGTCTACGTCCCATAATGCTCTCTAATGTTTTCTCCCGTGGTGCTATGCCAAAAATGGCTAACATTTAACGCGTAATTTAGGGCGCCTTGAGGTTTGAACACACGTTTTGAGTACCGCAAAAGCTTCGGTGAGACCAGAAACATAAACAACAGAGATTGGCAACTCCGCCATTAGCGTGTTTTGTTGTTGAAAAATGTTATGGGACCAACCTTACTTTGAGAACTACATAATTATTAGTAAACTTATACAATGATCTTAAACCAAATGTATATTGTTTTTATGAAAAATGTGCATAGGTTTTAGACGTTTTTGAAACAAAAAATTGAAAAATAAGATTAATAGAAAATATATTGGCCAGCTATAGAACATCGGCGAAATCTTGGACGACGGGTAGCCAACTGCCTCCTAAAACTCCTCTTTTAATATTGTTAATAAGGCATAAACTCATGAAAATATAATATTCTATAGTCTGTCCCAAGATATTCATGCAGCACATTTGGCCGATTTTTAATAAAAATACACATACCTGTGAAAGAAATGCAATTGAAATCGATGAAAGGGAAAATTTCCAAGATATCTTCATTAACACATTATCATACCTCAATCATAAAAGTTCACAGGAACGAAAACAGATTTCTTACGGAGATTTATAATGGGGAATGTTTACATCTTTTCTCCATTCGGAAATACTCGCAATACCTCGCGCAATTTTTCAACGTTATCATCTGGGTCTGCTTCAATACAAAATCCCCGTAAACATCACATTTTTAGCCATGTATTGTAACATGATCAGCTAGAGGGGGCGTTTCAACGGAGAAATCTTGGAAATTTTTCATACTTTTGAATGAATATCGTTTGAACCCTGAAGTATTTATAAATATCGAGTAATTAAGCAAAATATGAATCCAGGATATCTTGGGACAGAGTATAAATGTTTTTGTAATAGGGTTTAGCTGTTTATATTTCTATATAATTGTTTATTAGAAAGATATACGTATTTAAACTGGGAATACTTTACAACAGGGACCGCGAGATTTCGCGAGATTTCAATCAGTTGCTAATCTCTGTTATTTATGTCTCTGGTGAGACCCAAGAGATTTTTTACATGCTTCCATTCCTTCATATCGAGTCGAGATACGTAAACAAATGAATATTATATTTGAACGTGTGACGTCACAGTGATCTCGCGCTAGATTTCCCGCGATAAATTTAGAGGTGGATCAAACATCTGTAATGCGTGTACTATAAGCTATTTCAGTATAAACTGTGATACCTGATGATTTGTGTTTTGTTTTTGTTTTTTTTTTTATTTTGATAGAGAGATTTTATATATATATAAACAAGAGCCATACTTTACGATCCAATTTTAAGCTACTTTCGCGTGCATAAACAGCAAGTATAAGCAGAGAGGAAATTTAAAAAGAAAGGTCACTTTGAACTAAATAATAAAGAATAAAGAGAAAAAATAAATAGTTAAAAAATCTATGCAGATATTGCATATTGCCAAACCATTAAATTGGTAAATGCCTAAAATGGGAAATTACACACCTACAAACAGAGACCGGGCCACGGCTACAACGTGCATGTAAAAAACAAACAAATTTAAAAAAAAAGATTATGAACCAGGAAAAAACAACAAGGTACAAAAGAAAAATAATACTGTATTTACACTTTACACTTTTTTAAACACAAATTACATTTTACAGACTGATCAATTTTCTTCAAAAGTAAAGAACGGTTAGGGGGAAGCAAGTCTATGTATTTTGTAAGAATTTTTTTAAACTTAGAAATATTATATAATTCTCTCTCTCTCTCTCTCTCTCTCTCTCTCTCTCTCTCTCTCTCTCTCTCTCTCTCTCAAATTCTTTGATGTTAGTTGATGACTGTCAAAATATCACTAGGTTGTCAATGATGCAGCTCGCCCCAACGGTAGCACCGTAAAACATATTAATTTGAAGTTAATTTCTGTTTACTGCAATAAAAATGTTGATATCGCAGAGACTATTTTACATGCATATGTAACAAGTAATAATACTGAAAAACCTATATTCATAAGGGTGTCATTATTCTACATGGGTCACTTTTCTTCACGTAGAGTGTGCTCTTTTTATGAAAATGACACTTATTCTTCAAACAAAAGGGTCATTTTCTGCGTAGAATAATGACCGGGGGGGGGGGTCATTATTCTACGTCGAAAAATGACCCCCGGTCATTATTCTACGGGGGTCATTATTTTGCTTTACACCGGAGCCATTAAGAAAATTCATGTAAATTCACCGCCTCCATCTGTAAGCGGCATTCTACGCTCGATTTTAAATAGATATATATTTAAAGTCAATAATACAGCTTAAAATATAGTTTTACTGTACATTTTGATAATTACACTTATAAATAGTAGTGTTGTTGACCTATTTTCTCGCGAGATTTCAAAAATGCACGAAATCAAAACAAATCTCAACAGTTCGATAGAATGTGTTCAATAGTCTGTTTATGGGATGTAATGACCCATAAAAGCGATATTATTGAGCAATAAAATCATCGTCTTATTAATTAGTTGTGAGTGAAACATTTAATTCAACTCGTAAATATTTAAAATCGAGCCGAGAATGCCGCCTCCAGTTGGAGGCGGCGAATTTCCAGTTTTCGTAATGGCGCCGGCTCTGACGTTTTCCTGGCATGTAAAATATCAAAATATTTAAAAAGGCCAGGAAAATGTCAGATATTTCGGACTACCTTCTAGTGTGCAAAGTCAATGAACAAACCTTTGGATATGCCTAGGAAATATCCTATTTCCTTTCACGGGGTCCCAGATCCGATGCACCTCAATAACATTGTCATAAGAAAGAATTTTGTGTTCTCATTTTCATCCACTATTCGGCACCAGGAACCATAATACATAAATAACATAAGCTTACTAATACAAAAATGTCTGACTCTTTAACACCTTATTTCGTAATACCTGGAAATTCCTACTTTCGATTTGACTATCAGGTATTTTATTTTCTTGAATTGTAGTAGGAATGGGACTGGTATAAATAAGCATGCGATAGGTATCTATGTTACAAACATTGTTTAAACATTAAGTATCCATGGTACCTACACTTTTTTATTATATTAACTTAAAGCTGCACACCGCTCGTAAATAGGCATTGTCCGCCATATTTCTCTTTCATCACCGCTATCCGTACAACTCCTATCTAAGCCACTTAACAGTTTAAAGTTCTTCGCTGTAGAGGTCTCACCTATGTGGACCTACATCTTGCCTCGCTATGTTACTTGGTAGCGATGAAATTATAAAATTTTACGCACTTTTTTCCAAGTCGGAAGAATACTAACATCAAATAAACAGGTCAATGCATTATTTACAGACAGAATGTGCACATAAAATAAGAAATAAATGCGTAAAATCCAAAGAATACAAGGAATACTACACGTTGGCCACGAGTTTCAGGTGTGCAATCGGGTGTAACGAAATCGAAGGGTTTATATACCTGTGTGACGGTGCCTATTTACGAACGGTGTTCAGCTTTAAAGTACTGAACAAACATGCAATGTGTTTAAGGTGGCTCTATACACCACTTTTTGATGACGCAGTACGCAAAAAGAGTACTGGCTGATTTAAACTGGGGCGAATTATATGGGAATCGCTCTTTTTAAAAAGGAGGATAGAAAAGGAATTTTTTCATCTGAATCTTAAAAACGTTTTTAAGAAAGTTCGGGTATATTGTTGTTACCCTGTTCCGTCTGCCTGTCCGTCCGTCCTTCCGTCCGTCTGTCACGTTTTACTTTTTCAAACTGCTCTTACATCTTATAAACCAGCAAACTGAACTCTTGGAGTATGATTCGGGGTGTCATGTTGTTTTGTAAACAGGTTTCAAAAATTCTCTGGTGGTCCTGGGGGTCAAATAATTGGTAAAAAAACAAAAAAAAACCTTCTTCCTCGAACTCCTTTTACATTTTCAACAGTAGACAAATCATCTCTTGGAATATGTTTTGGGGTGTCTTATAGATGCGCAATAAGGTTTCGGAAATTTCAATTTTGTCCTGGGGGTCATTAAATGGCTGAAAAATGACGTGTTTTTTTTTTACCAAAAGTCTGGTTTCAAAAAACGGCAATTTCTTTTTGCAGTAGCCGAATGATCTTCTAGAATATGATTCGGGGTGTCATGTTGATGTGTAAACATGTTTCAAAATTTTTGTTTTTATCACGTGGGTCTGTGGTCATAAAAAATGACGTTTTTTTTGCAAAAAAAATATGGTTCCCAGAACTCTTCTTACAATTTATGCAGTAGCTATGTCATCTCTTGAGATATGATAGGGGCTGTCCTTTTGGTGTGCAATAAGGTTTTAAAAATTTTAATTTCATCCAGGGAGTCAAATAGTAGCAGAAAACTGACGTTTTATCACTCCTAAAAAACCTACTTCCCAGAACTCCTCTCATGATTTAATGAATAGCCGTATCATATCTTGGGGTATGATAGGGGCTGTCCTTTAGTTGTGTAATAAGGTTTTAAAAACTTAAATTCAAATTTCATCCAGGGAGTCAAATAGTAGCTGAAAATTGACTTTATCACTCCTTTAAAAAACCTACTTCCCAGAACTCCTCTCATGATTTAATGAATAGCCACATCATCTATAGGGATATAGCAGGGGCTGAGCCATATATATGCAAAAAGGTTTTAGAAATATAAATTTGGTTCTGAGGGTCAATACTATCTGCAAAATGGTGTTCCGTCCCATAAAAAAAACTTATTCCTGGACCTCCTCTTATATCTTGTGATTGAAATAACGTACCATAAGATGCATAAGGAGGAAGAATATATAAAATTATGCTTTAGGGGTGGGGATCACAAGCATTTTTTTCAAGTTATTTGATCATTTCTGCTATTGGGAGGGCGGGGTGGGGTTAAGGTTAAGGTGACCCCCAGAGGCCAAGACCTACTAATACCACAAAATGATTTGCCTTGACATGGTCATGGTTCAAGAAACAAATATATTTATGGTTTAGGAGTGGGGATTTCGTTGATTTTGAGGATATTTTAAAAATATTCAACTATTCATGTTTTCCGGGGGAGGGGGGGATTCAGAGTCTCTTCTCACATTTTTACAGTAGCAAATTCATTTCTTGATTGGTATTTTTCTGTATGGTGTCAGATGTACATAAAGAGATTTGGGAAATTGCTTTTTAATCTTAAGATAAACAAAATGTTATATGTAATTGTAGAAATTGTAAAGTCAGTCAACAAAAACCTATAGAGCTTGCTGTAAAAAAACAAAGCAGGGTCAACATTGGGCTAGGGCTAGGAATTACACTACATATGAATAAGATAGATTACTTGATTAGTTCCAACTCTGGAAAGTCACTGGGCATCTCAAAGGGGGCATAACCTATAAACATGTACCAATCGATGTGCAATGACACAAAGAGGAAGAATAAATATGGTCTAAGGGTGGGGATCTCAACAGTTATGAAAATGTATTATAATTTCCTATTTCAGAGAAGGGGGTGTGGTTGTTTAAAAACAACTCTGGGGGTGGTGGAATAACCTAAGGGGCAGAGGCCAATTTGTCTTAAATGTATCGACATGATCAGCAGAATTGGACAGAATGATCACTATAGGGCATCTACAGAGTGGGGCCCTAAATAGTTACAAAAGCAATCTACAAAAAATATTGATAATATGTTATACACGTATTTAGAAATGTCTTTATTTTCAAAATGATTAACAAATTAATCAGTCAAAACGAGTTATAAATAACCGATTGGCATTTCTGCAATTGATTGCATGATCCCTAGTATAATATCACATGTATTTTTTTTATATATAATTATAAATGTATGTTAACAATCAGGATTAAAATGCACAAATTTTCATGAGTCATAAATCTTGACATACCACATATCTCTTGACAAAAAAAGAATAAGCAATTTAAAATGAAAGAAAATTAGTCATTAACTATTTTTCTATTACTGGTGTATGATGATGGGGTAGGGGGTATAATGGGAAAAAAAGCTGCAGCATGCCTTCATTCTCACTAGAAATGTATATCTAATCCACACATCCTGGGGATGGGGAACGGTTAAGGCCCCTTCCCCTTCCTCCCTATTATAACTCATATAAACATGATATTTAATACCCAAATTTAATACAAAATAGGGTCAATATAGAGTCAACTCAATAGTGTAAGTCTGACAAATGAAAAAATAAAAAAATTCTGCAATTAAAATGACAGAAACTGTAGATAAGCTTATTTTTAAAAAAGATGATGATATAGTATGCTGACAAAGGGAGATCACATGTTAGAAAGTGAAAGTAAAACTTAACTGTTTTGTATACCGGTGTCTCATAATATTGTGGTTCTACATCTATTATACTTACCTATATCGGTCAACATCATAATGATAATCCAATTAGAGCACAATAAGAATTCCTTTAGCTGATCACCACAAAAGAACCGTTTATTCATGTTAATTAATCCTATTCTGCATATCAAAAAACATGCATTTACACCACGTGAAACCCATCTAACCAAAGAGCTGGGTAAAACTAGTATCCGCTAATGCAACCTGTACACCTGTGTTGTGTACGTAACTTCAGACAAAGATCATTTAATTGTAACATATTGCATGTATTATCATTACTTTATTCTTTAAAACCAAAATCTAAAAAATACAATTTTATTAGGTAATTAATCATGTAAAGCACAATTTTCAGCTTTAAGGTGGTATGGGACACCCACATATTGTGATGTACTCCTTATTGAACAAAACAAAGTATAAAATATAATATTTCCCCCCAAAATAATGTTACCTAACAGCATAGTGCAATTAGAGCGTTAACAATGTGTCTGTAAGTAGAGAGTTTGAATCCTGCTGGGGCTTATCTTATTTTTACCTTAAGTTTCCAAAAATTTTAAAAACTTATTTTTTTGGCCAAATATTCATTTGTAAAAAATTTTAATTCTAAAACGGTGAAAGTAATTCAATTAGAATATAACTCCATAAAATATAAATAACGCACTTTTATCCATATAAATATCGACATGTGTTTGATACCACCTTTAAAAATCGTTAAAGCAGTCCTGCAGTGAAAATCATTGCGCAATATGACATTTTGCACTGTATACATTATTTTTTATTGCAATTACATGTACAGGCTTTTAATTTTTATTTATCCATGGGTAGTGGGGGGGGGGGTCAGAGTAAATAATTGTGTATGCAGGGGGGGGGGGTTAGTCTGAGGTTTACTTTTGATAATTTTACTACATGAATGATTTTTTTTGGGAGGGGGTCTAGGTTTCTCACCCTCACCCTTTCTCTAAATCCACGCACACAATGATGTTGGCACACAAAAGCATATATGAAGCAGGGAATCGCCGGGGGGGGGGGGGGTGATTGGCATAATTTAATTTTGTTTGTAATAATTATATAGACCATACATTCTATGACATGAAACGTTTAGATTATCGATTAATTTAAAATTTACGTGCAAACAGTTAAACCCCAAATTGTACATAAAGGCAATATGTGTATTATGGGATGTGAACTCAGCATTTATGAAAATAATAATTTTTAAAAAGTACCGGCATCTAGTTATACTATATTAATGTCATTAAGAAGAGTTTTGTATAGAGATTTAAGAAAATATTGAAATTTTATATATATATATATATATATATATATATATATATATATATATATATATATATATATATATATATATATATATATATTCAACCAAAACGACGCGACACACCCGTCATTAATACAAATCGCCCCTCAATTTGCATCTACTGCCTTAGATATGCGACAAAAGGCTAAAGGGTGGACGGAAATTGTCACAATTATGCAAATGAGATTTCCCTGCACTGTGTGTTTGTGTCAATATTACAAAATATATGCATTTATAAACATGTTTATAAAAACTATGTGTAACAAAAGTTATAATTGACAGTTTATGTTATCCACTTTCTTAATTTTAACTTGTATGTTGATCGAATTCAAAATCGACGCCTTTTGAATATTCTTATCAGTGCTATATTTGGAAGGGATTACCCAAAGTATGACGCAATTATGTCAACTTCCGTCCACCCTTTAGCCTTTTGTCGCATATCTAAGGCAGTAGATGCAATTTGAGGGGCGATTTTTATTACCTTGTCTATTATTAGGTATAGGGTATTTATTTTTATTATGAAAAAAATTTATAACGTCAGGTGCCTGTGATTTGTTGTTTTTGTGCTGCAATATTATTACGGAAAAAAGAATATGAAAACTTTCCACTGTTTTGACACACAAGTCTGTTTTTGTTGGAGCATGATTTCTTTCAAAAGAAAAAATACTGTTAAGAGGTATATTAATATAAATTCATTTCATGGTCAATTAGTTTTGAGAGCAATTTTTCCTTACGACATAAAACTCTTTAAAAAAAATCGATTTTGACAACTCAAACCCAAACTAAATATCATCCATAATGTTCTTTCAGACACCAGGTACTGCATATTTGCAATTAAATTGCCATTTCTATTGAGGTTCGGGATAAAATATGGTCATTTCATGGAACCCACCATTTACACATTTCTCTCTAAAACACTTATCCATATGATTCCATTAAGTTAAACACTCCTTTTCCAATCTTTTAGAGGTTTTAAGAATTGTCATTAGGTCACCATTCATAATATTTTTATTTTATTCAAACTTACAGCCAATTTAATTTAATTTAATTTGAATTTACCATAAAAGCATCACAACATACAGAGTCATGTAAAGCCCTTTGGAAAATTTAAATGGGGTTTCATTCCAAACCCATAATTTGTACAGTAAACATTCAATACCAGCATTATAAAAAAAAACAAAAAACATTTGACATCGTTTTAGTTGACACACAAATTGGCCCAAAATACCACTGAAATAGACCTGGTAAATGGCGAGGTTCGGGAGGCTGGAAGTGTATTTTTTAAATTGAAAAAGGCTTTATGATAGATTTGGTCACGCCCGACCGTATTTGATCACCTCATAATACTCAAAGAATAATTCCTTATTACTTATATCTATATGTCAAAATATGAAAATAGTCGTTGGTGAAATGTATTTCACTAAACGTTGCAAAATCGAGTCATAGTGTTATTACAAGTGAAGACAAAGGAAAATGTATACATTATGGAGGAGACCTTTAAGTTAACTTTAGTTGATTTTTATTCGTTGAGGAGACGGGATTGGTTCAAGTTGAATTTACAAAAAACATTATTAAGTTAACCATGAGAAATAGTGAACATCCCATAAAGCCAATTTGCAACAACTACCTAAGACTTCATTTTGCTTCTTGTGATACCCTGTTGATAATTGCATATTAATTGTGCAAAAAAAATTATTAAGCTTACCATGAGAAATAGTGAGCATTCCATAAAGCCAATTTTCAACAACCGCCCATGCAAGACTTCATTATGTTTCTTGTGATGCCATATTGATGATTGCATATTAATTGTGCCCAAATTTTATAAACATAATTATATTGAAAACAAGAAAGATAAAATCAATGATCATTTTCTATCATGATAATGAAAATCGTGTTTTAGTCTTATAAATAAAATGTTTGAAAGGTACATGTATGTGTTATTTGATTGATCAAATGTAAACATAACCATAATGAAATTGCAAAGTTTGAGGTAAGCTAATATCAGTTGGGCTGACGTATGAATATCTGATGACGATATCATAATACTTTGGCATTACAACGCATCGTTTATGGGTTTTTTTTCAACTAGAATGTACAGTCATGGCTTAAACTTATAATATAATTATGCTAAACAAAAATTTTGTTTCTTTAGCATATAGTATTGTTTCCTTTAAGTGGTGTAATGCATGGGGTGCAAACGAAAAATAAATTGGTAAATTGGCAAACCTCAGATTTCTCCGTGCTGGAGTTGACTCTCAACAATTTGAGATATGCACTGTATTTTTTATCGTTTGTCTCTACAAAAAAATCGTAATAAGATATTTTGTTTTACAAATTGCGTTTCTTAAAATTGCTGAAAGAAAATGGTCGATCCTATTCATATGTGTTATGCGGTCTTAATTATAATATTAATTATAATATTAATTAATTAATTAATGTGTTGCTTAGGCATTTAAAATCGCTGCAATAAATATCAAAATATATACGAAACGTACGTGAAAACGTGCCTTTTTACACAAATACTGGTATTACATCGCAAAGAATAAATCTGTATTAAGAGAACGTTATTGATTTGTTTAACTCTCCAACCCTTAAGTAACTAACATTCATAAAATAAATAAGCATTCCATAAGCGTTCATGAAATTGTAATGGTGATGAGTATTTATATTTACTTAATGAACTTTTTCTCTGTGCTATTAAACTGTATGGCCACAGATAGTCATGAAGATGTTGATTACAAAGGCTATTTTAGTGAGTTTCAAATTAACATGTTTACTGCTACCTATAATATTTCTCCTGATCTAAACAATTAAAAAAATATTTTTTTGACATTTTTTGCTTGTTTTGCTTCAAATGTACTGTTTAGAAGTTGAAAAAATTGACTGTTAACATGCTGTTATCATTTTTTCTTCAGTGAGTTCAAGTGTATAACTTGAGACTGCAGAAACTCTAGTAATATAGTTTGATGTTTTATACAGTGACTATAGTTTTGTACGAAATTGATTCAAACAATAATGTACAATTAGTACTTTCTTATAATAGCCAAGGTTATTCTAACGTTTGTTTGCGAAAATAAAGAAGATATCTTATTATTGAGTTTTTTGGACGTTAATTATCATGGTATTAAATAAAGCAATCTGAATAGTAGTTATCTGAATCCAAACTAAAGTACGTTTCCTTTTATTTTCGGTGATTCGTGTGATCAATAAAAACCTTTTCAAAATGTTTGCACGTTATGACTCTTTTCTGATTCCAAATGATATTTTTCTACATATGTTGAAGACGTAAAATAAAATTTATTTAAGATTGAAGGAATATGATTACACAAAAAGAAAAATGCTATCATAAGTGGTTATTACTGAATATGGAAGTGGTAATCACTGCATATAAAATCTAGCTCCTTCTCACCCGCCTAAACCACCGAAGAGAACAGTTAATTTCTGAAATGACCGAGTGACTGATAATAACTGACAGGTAACGTCAGGTTAATGATCTTGTTAAAATAGTTCTTATCAAATTGAATAAAGTGAATGGAAAGAATTGAAAATCCTTAGTACTTACTACGAAGTTCAATCATGTGAAAACATTTTATTTCTCTTTGTCTTGGCAGGTTTTCTAATATTAAGTCATGTTTGGTCTTTATTTCATTTAAAGGAATTACGAACATTTACTGATGAAAATCTTGACAAAATTTGACAAAAGGGAGCGATAGAAAAGCTGGTGTTATTTTTATTGTACATATCATCTCCGTAAATCAGTTTTCTGATTTGGTCAGGTTTTAAGAGTTGCAAAAGAAAGGCAAGGAATGAAGTTGTAAAAGATTCAAAGAATGAAATGGACAAGGGATTTCTTACAGAAATCATGAAAATATATCTATGTCAACCTTACAATAACGCAAAATGATATGCACTTAGTATAATTGAAATCATACGCGACTGGAAAGTTTTATAAAACAAGGAGGTGAAATGTTGTAGAAAAAAAAATAAAATCGAACAAAATAATCACACTGATTAGATACAAGCTGTTAAAAGTAAATATATTTTATAACATAGTAAACTAAGTATTACGTAACAGTCAGGTTTTGAAAAGAAGAAAAAACTAGTTATCAAACCCAAACGGGCCTGAACATAATCAATGTGTCATGAAAGAAAGAAATATTGAGAATATTTTTGACTGAAAGGAATTTGTTCTTATGAAGTCGAAATTTAGTATTTGTTTACATGAATTTTTCGATGGAGGATCACCAAGAAACAACCAGGAAAAAAACTGGTATATTTATTCCTGAACAAATCATGCAATGTTTCTGTTCTATTGCTCAAAGTCAGTACAAAAGAAATAAAATATTTGCCAACAATGTTCGCGTTAAAGCCAAGAACCACCTGCAGGAAAAAGACACCAAATAAAACACAAGAACGTGTTCCATATCGCTTCCTTGTTCTTAAAACATAACCTGGAACTTAATGCAATAATGCGATACGGATATTAAAAATATTCCCACCTGTCCGTGACATAAGTACAATAAAAAATTCCTGTTAAAAAGAGGCAGTTCCAATAATACTGTTTTCTGTTCACTTTCCTTGTTATTTGATTATTTTCTTCTGAAGAATATCTAATAAAAATTGAAATTGACATATGGTGATAACGAACAGTGTTCAAATTCAAAAGTCCAAAGGAAAATTACAAAACAGGAGCAGAGCAAACACGGACCTCTTTACAAAAAAAAACGAGGGAGGATCAGGTGCTATTGAGGAGTAAGCATCCTCTGCTGAAACAATTATTTGCGTATGCTGACTATTTTATGTTTTTGGCGAAATGCGAATAGAATACATGTATGCAGAACCATTATCCAATAAAAGTATAAAATAAATGTACGAAACTGTCAGTGCTTTGGTGTCTTAAAATAACAACTAACTTAAAAATTTCTTTCTCAAAGGTAAACTTACTAACTCCAGGACAGCATTTGCAAAAATTTGATTTTTTTTTTCATTGCGATTCTTGTATTCTATTCTTATTTAGAAATGTGTGACTTCACAAAAGATAGCTGTGGGTGGACAGGCCATGCGTCAGTAGTCTATCAGAGCAGATATAAGCTGATATGTGGTAGAAATGGCGAGCTTACTAATTGTATCTTGAAGAATCGTTTCCAAGACGGTGAAGCATGGACTCCAAGACAAATTGGGTCCATCAGCTATATCGGTAAAACATTATTATGTATGTGACAGCATTTTTTTTTAATGATAAACGATGAAATATTGCTACTTGGACCTTTAACAATGTTATCAATTAACCGATATCAATATATTTAATCAAATCAAAGGCTACTTATATCGATCAACACTTAGTGTATAATCGTTTAAACAATAATAGTACAAAACAATCAATTATTATACCAATTTATAACATTGTTTTAAATTCCTACAGATGTGGGATTTTCTGAGCGCGTTAGTAGAATGGTTCGTGAGTATGAAGACATATACGTTCTGGCAACGACGTCATTGCCTCGTTCTGCGGTTATTTTAGCAGATCTTCAGCCATTTTACCATTGGGTGTCGAATTCAAGGTTCATCATGTTTTTAAGAGTACATTTTTATAAAGATGTTATTTAGTATAACAATCATTTACTTACTGCATCAGAAATGTAAAACTCCAATATTTATCATTGCCAATAAAGAATTTTTGAAAGAGTTCTATTTTGTCTAACCTTCAAGATCGTGTTTCGAGCATTGTTTGACGAATTTACGACTGGGCTAACGTTTGTCTACAACATTTCTATCAGTGACGGAATATGCGGTAAGCACTTTATTTTACATGAACCTTTATTTGACAAAATATGTTTTTAAAGGAAATGAAAATGGAATGGTTGGTATTAATACTATATTTGTACTAGCAATGTGGAAACAAGAACTATAAATGTGAGAATGTAAGCTAAAATAGGTCATTAGTATTTTGCTTAGTAATATGCAGCTTCGGATTTTATTTGAAGAAACATTCAGTCATAAGCGACTAAAATAAACAAAAAACATGTGGTAAATAAGAACCCTTCAACACAAAAACCATCACAGGCATGTAGCATCGAAATTTTTTTCTCGCAACTAACATTTTTCTTACATGTAAAAAATGTAATTTAGGAAGGGTAGCCCCCCCCCCCCCCCCCCCGCCCCCACTCCCACCCCACTTTTTGGGTCTAGATAAAAAATTATAGGTACGTTAACAAAATTTACCTTAAAAAGGAAGTACCCACTACCCCCCCTCCCCCCCCCCCCCCCCCCCCCCCCGCCACACACACACACACACACACACACACATGGATTAGGATTTGGAAGATTTTGGGGAAAAGTATTTTGGTATTTGTGTTTTTTTTTACTCGTCAAGATTTCAGATAAGTTACTTTTGCTCTCTAACCCCCCCCCCCCCCCCTTCCCCACTCTAAAAAACGATGCTTCTTACCTGAATCAATAAGAAACATATTCATTTTGAGAATATGCAATTAAGATGGGCGCTAGTTGCCGCAGAAATTAATGACGGAATTAATGAAGGCTTATGCTGATTATTAATTGACGGAATATTTGGTAAAGATGTTGAATGCTTTAAGAAAAGCAATGACCATTGTTAATTTCTCTTCACAAAGACATGTTACTACTTTAATAAAACTCAAAGTTTGAAGACCCGTTGTTTTTTAATAACAAATTCTTTTAATTTTTTATTAAATTCTTTATTTTAAATTCATCGCAAAGGTAATTGAATTTAAATAACTGCATGTACACTCAATAGATTTTCTTTCTTACGTAGCATGAGATAAAGTTTGATTTGGATTTTAGATGAATGTGCACATGACATGTTTCGCTGTGATAAAAATCGAGACGAGTGTATCCCGGTAACCAAACTCTGCGACTTTGAATATGACTGTTTGGGTGGAGAGGATGAACAGTTTTGTGGTAAACACGGTTGTGATAAACATTGAAATGCTATATACTTTATATAACATAATTTTTGTTAATTATCTTGTAATATTTTACACTTTATTTAAAATTTCAGATTTCACAGCTCAAGCAACCATTTGCAGTCAAAACAGAAGTTCCATAAATTCATCTTCCCATAACACGAACGAAGATATGAATGAAAATAATGCCAAGGCAGGAACAGTGTATGTCCCTCGTTTGAATCTCTGTGATGATGGGAAATATTGCCCATTGAACTCGTCAAACAAATGTTCTATCGTCTGCCCTGCTCTTTGCTCTTGTTTTGGGCTTTCTTTTAACTGTTCCTCTCACGATGCTCCGACTTATGCCACTTCAATAATCCTGCATGATTATCAAACGTCGCATGTCACGTTTGACAACAGTTTTTCAAATCTTAAACATCTGAAGGTGCACAACTGTAAAATGATGAGATTAACTATAAACCAAGCGGTGATGATAGAAACTCTAGAAATCAGGCAAAGTAATATTGAAACAGTGGTTATTGACGACACAAAAGATTATCTTCGATCGGTTCGTTTTATTCAAAGCACGTTTGCTGAAATTAAATTATCGTCCAAATCAGAGCATACGTTTGAAATTTACGTTGATGCAAGTTCGATTGCCTTTGCAATACCGGCAATTGTGTACAGTGTCAACGTGAAAATGTACAATACTTTCTCTTTCCCATACACGATCCAACTATTTGAATGCGTTGTTCTAAACTTCAGTTTTTGTGATCTGGATAAGCAACCATCGTACTATCACAACGCAATTACTTTGGATCTCAGTTATAACAAGCTAACAAGTTGGCATTTTAATTCTTTCACTAAAATCTTGCATTTACATGGTAATCAAATAAGCACGATGAATTTTTCATCTGATTTCAGCGCATCCGATAGTCAATTGC
Source organism: Magallana nippona (assembly GCA_033439105.1). Classification (NCBI taxonomy): domain Eukaryota; kingdom Metazoa; phylum Mollusca; class Bivalvia; order Ostreida; family Ostreidae; genus Magallana; species Magallana nippona. The sequence goes on along the minus strand of CM065920.1, from coordinate 24,689,725 downwards.
AATACTTAGATCTTTCTGATAATAACATTTGTTGCATTGACAAAAATGCTCTTGTTGATATTCCTTATCTTTTATATCTGAAACTTCGGAATAACAGGTTACACTTTATACATGAAAAGGCATTTTCCGTTCTGTTAAAACTAGTGTATCTTGACCTATCAAACAACAAACTTGAGGACTTGAGTCACAACCATTTTCTTCATCTAACAAATCTCAAATATCTTTACCTTCATAATAACAATTTAAAAGTAGTAGAAGGCATGTTCGATGGACTCATAAATATAGAGTATCTCCAGGTTGATTCTTACACATTTTGCTGTGCTCAACCAAAAGCTATCAGCAAGATTCAATGTTCCGCTCCAGTAAACGAAATCTCTTCTTGTCAAAATTTGATTGACACCCCTATTCTCAGCATTATCATCTGGTATATTGCATTTTTAGCGGTGTTTGGTAATGTAATAGGACCGTTCTACAGATTTTTGGCGTTGAAACCAAAAGTAGTAACGTCTTTTGCTATCTATTCTTTGAACTTGGGACTCGCAGATTTTCTGATGGGAGTATATTTGTACATCATAGCTGGAGCCAATCTAACCTTCAGTGGTCGCTACGGAATTGAGGACGAATCGTGGAGACACAGTGCTACCTGTACTTTTGCAGGTGTTTTGGCTACTCTCTCTAGTGAGGCTTCTGCCCTTTTTGTACTCTGTATAACGGTTGACCGAATTTTCATCATCCGTTTCCCTTTATCGGAATTTAAAACCAACACCTGTATAGCAAGACTTGTTTCGATCTTAGTGTGGTTCGTTTCTCTTCTTCTAGCTTTGACACCGTTATTTGGAAACGATTACTTCGATGGTTACTATTCTAGTTCTGGAATATGTATCCCATTACCGTTGTCCGTTCTCCGCAAACCCGGTTGGGAATATTCTATGATTATATTTGTTGGAGCCAACTTTGTATGTTTCATTGGTATTCTACTGGGGCAGTTTGTCATATTTGCTGATGTTGTTCGAATGGGGAAAGAAGTTAACTCGCACCACAAAACACAGAATAGCAGAGAAATCAATCTTGCAAAGACCCTTATCGCAGTCGCTGTAACAGACATGTTCTGTTGGATTCCAATAGGAGTGATCGGTAACTAATATAATAATACATACTGTATTTAGTTGGGGAAGAAATACAAGACAAAAAGTTGATAAATCATTTCAAACAAGGATTCATGTCGCCATATAAAACCGATGAGAAATATGTGATACCAATTAATTCGTATGCCATCGACAAAAATATATATATAATTCTGCCTTCCATTATTTTTATAGATATCTTGTATTTCACAAACAATGGATTTCTTCGAATGTACTAAACAAAATATTTTGGTCCTTATTCAGGTTTCCTGGCATTTATGGGCATTGACGTCACGTCTAAAGTATATGCCTGGGTGATAGTCGTTGTCCTTCCCATTAACTCAGCGCTGAATCCCATCATCTACACCTTCTCCGCCATGTTGCGACGAAGACGACGAAATGTAACTATTTACAAATACATGTTCTAGTTTTCTTAGATTATACATGTCATTTTCCATTGAATAATTTTGTAATGTAACATATACTAGTAAAGATTTTTAGCACTGCATCTATCTGACTGCATGAATCTTTTGCAGAGCTTATCCAATAGACTCACCTATTCCCATACAAAAGAGGAGAAAAGATCAGAGGAGATTAATAGGGTATGATAATTTTCATTTGCAATGCGTTATTAAATTGACATTTCATATTTTTATAAACACAAAACACGCATATTACTTAGTAATTTTTAACAAAAGAGAATCCAATAATCGTTTTGAAAATATTGTCGTAATATTTTTTGTCTATTTTTTATCCAGTCGTCTCTTCCTACCACCAGACAGCAGTCAGTTCAGTCAATTGAAACCGTGGTGAAATAAATCCATGGAGAAGCTATGTTGTTTGTATATATTGATCTGTTATATCAGAAAACAAATTTTAAAATTGAATAAGATTTTTATCATTATACTTGTATCATTTGTTTTCAAATGTCCAGAAATTATTACACTATTTCATTAACCATAAACAGAAAAATATATCGTGTTAAAAATGTATCTTTTTTAAGTGACTTTTTATTATGTAAATGTTAATGTATACGATGTTCCTAGTCTTTGTTTTTATATGGTTTTTATCTGAACATTATCGGCGACTTTTAATCCCATGAACAGTAATATTGTTAAACAAAAATAAATGGAAAATTCTCTAAACCTTCCATCATAAAATGCCCATCACATTGATTTAAATAGAATTTATTAACAATTTTTTGAAGGGGCGAGTTCATGAAAAGCCTAGATAAGTATATACTTCAACACAAACATAGCACATTTGTATTTTTTGTATTCCTTTTTTATTCACTTCCAACAGGCGCACAAATAAAGACCCAATTACATTTTAATGAAAATTCTATTACATACACACATTTCAGAAAAACGGTGTATCAAATATTCGATTATTAGAAAATTTATAAATTTATAAATTATAAAATTTTGAAATGAACATCACAAAAAGATCCTTGATAGTACATATATTGAGAAACAAGAAACTTACAGTTTTCGAATTTATTCTAATTGCAATAAAAGAAATTAATTTAGACTTATCAAAAGAATGCTTTGATAGATCAAATAATATTTGAAGGCTTTTATGTATAATTTTTCAGTATTTTGAATATAAAAGATCAATATTGGTTTTCAAACAGAGGAATTCAAAAATAAATGTATGATAGGATAATTTAAAATAATGAAAATACTAATAAAATTGAATTAAGATAATTACTGCAGGTTTTCTCTTTAAAAGAGAAAAACATGTAAAAATATCCTATTGATTTACAACATATTACATTTTATAAAAATGATAGTTAATAATAGTTTGTGTCTATAATTTTTGTCATATAATAAATTTCTAAAAACGATATCGATTTGTTCTGGTTCTTTTCTCTCTTGTTGAAATAATTGATTAAAAATTTGATTAGAAAGCATCAACTTAGAGGACTTGCAAAACAAGAAATTCAATACACATCAAAGTTTTCCAATGAATCTATTACAAGTAATTAATATCTAATTGCTTCCAGGTTGAAGTTCCTAAAAAGTATTTCAATTGAATTTCATCACAATCATTAACAAATTCACTTACCGTGTTCTCATTTCAACCAAATACAATCATTAAAATGTCACAATAAATAATCAAATTATATCTACATTAACAATTGACACGGAATCAAAATTTCATATTAAATAAAACAAATTAGCCAGGCACCATACAAGTCCAATCAATATACATTCACGAGTGCGTAGAAATTATGTTATAACAAAGTCATGTATTTTAAATAGTACAGATGATTTTTAAACAAACAGCACTATTTCAAATTCTGAAGCTGTTTAAGAGAAGAGATATCATCACAGGTAAGCAGGGGAAATATATTCAAGATAAAATAACGACATGAGAGTGCATACATTATTTAGATATTTCTGTGCAATATTGACCATTTCTCTATCATCGGAATAAGATATGATATGCTGGGTAGGCCTGACTGTCATGAAATATCACAAACATCACAGGGTGGGAAGGGTTGTCCGATGCCGAGTCGTATGTCACGTGACCGCCAGCCCCTGGTTTCGGCGGCAAGACATGCATACTTCCACTACCCTGACAAACATCTCCGGTGGCTACTTGGACTGAGAACATGTGCTTATGTCCTCTGGAATCTGCCCTGCAATAACCGAGTGAATACGACGCATTCACAGCAAAATACACGCCAGCTCCACAAGACGTCCCTAAAAAAGAAAAATGAGTAATTCAATATCTGTGTTCGTATAATGAGCGAGTTTGGTTATGAAAGCAACTATACCAGGAATAAATCTCCTAAAAAAATTAATATCTTGTTTTTAACTATCAAATATATGTCATCTACAAAGAAATTAATATGCTAATGTGAAACATGCAAGCTGAGTATGATTTGAAACTATAACCATCAATAGAGATGGTTTAAAAATTGACTTGTTCAGTTTTTTCAGTACATACAGGTTAATAAGCTACCTTTTAAATATTTTAGGAAACAATGATCTTAGCTAGCTCGAAAGTATATTGCATACTTAAATTAATTAATTCCAATGCATTTATCTAAGAAATAATTAATTTTTATCAAAAGGGTATACCTCCCAAAAATAGGCACATCTATACTTTTGTCTTTAACAATGGTAATATTCACATCTACACATTGTGTCCTAATTATAAAAATACAAAGTTCCATGAAATTCTATTCAGATAGGTTTAAGAGGAGTTGCACTGAAAAAGTCTTTTCTTATTTATTCAATACTGGTCAGACTTTTAACTTTTAAATGACTTTTTTATTAGAATGGACCAAACTCCACCCCTACAAAAGTAATGGATTCAAAGTTTCCTTGTAATAATTATGCACATCAGCACAATTATGTCCTAAATAACTATAAAGTTTCATGAAATAATTTTTTGGGGAATTTATGTCCTTTATTTAATACTGGTCAGACTTCTAAGTTTAAGGGGACATAAATTCGATCCAGAAAAATCATGGAAATGGCATTTCCGGATAATATGCACATCTATACATTGTGTCCTTTACATGCTTTAAATGCTTTCTTTGATGATTCATGCGGGTTATGAAGGTAGCGATCATCAAAAAAACCATTTTATTGTTTAATTACTGTCAAAACGTTACACCATAAGGAACAGTCCATTTTCCTTATATGTGAAAGTTACCATGGTAATGATAAATATAGATACTTGGAAGTTTGAACTTAGCTCGTGGAAGTCCGTGCTCTCGGTGTAGCTTTAGTAGAATCACTTAGTCAAGAAAAAAATCACGCAAATTTAACATCAAAAGTTAAAAAAGACATCAATGATCGATGTAAAAAATCATTATAGCTCTTCAGATAATTCTTAAAAGTAGATGGGGGAATAAGATATCGCAAATGCCCATTTGGTTTAGTCGTAAAATACATTTTCAATTTAAATTTTTTTTCCACTTAAATATATTTGATAATGTTATAAGACAAGTTTACAAAAGGACAATTTCTAACCATTATATTCAGTTTTGAATATTTTAACAAATGATAAGAAAAAAATAATAGTCCCTAAAGTTTTGGTGGTATCAAACCCACAAGGTAAAAACCCTAGCTCTATAAGGTTACCTTATGTCTGGTGCTCTAACCACTGAGCCATTTCAGTCACAACAAAGTGCGGTGTTTAGATGCTATGTGCGACTTTGGCCACGAGTTTACGGACTTCTATTATTTTTCTAATACGTTCAATTGTTGGGATACAAAATGACATTTTTAAAGTAATGGGTCATCTCTCCACGTTTTTGTTGATTGTAATCGGTTTGATTTCCATTAAACCTTATTTAGACTATGACAACAATATGGAGCTCTGACCCAATCTATAAAAGAAAACGCATTGAAGTTCTAAAAATGACACTATTTGGAGGTTTTAATACGCATACTCTAGTTTAAATCAATATATTCCAAGTATTTAACATATTTAAGGTTTACAAATCGATTTTATGTTAAATATAAATTGTTTTTAATAATTTTAAAAAGAAATTATCAGATTTGTTAATATTTTAATTTTGCAGTATCTTATCTTTTCTCATATAGGCATTTCACACGCCTTATTCACCCATTTTCTTTGATCAGCTAAACAATGCATGCATTAAAAATAGTTAATGAAACGTTTGTAAATACGTTCACAGTTCGTTTCAATGGGTCGCGAAAATGTCTAATTTCTTAAGAAATAGAGGGAAGCACCATTTAATAAATGTATTTTCTTTTAATTCAATCTTGTTTTGAAAAATAAAAACAAAATACGACATTTAATGGAAAATATGAGTAGTATATGTACTTGTCTTTATTGCTTAAATATCTGTAAATAATTGAACCATTTTATTAATTATTATTTTATTCATTATAGACCTCGTTTGTATGCTATTCATATTGTCAAAACAAGTTTAAGTGCATTCAATTTTTTTTTCTACTTCCCCGTACGTTCGTTTTCCGAGAATCGACCCCCCCCCCCCCCCCCCCCCCCCACGTTACCGTTATTTCTCTGAACAGAAAATGTCCCGATTATTTATTTTTCCTAGGATTTGTTAAGATTTGATTATTGCATCTACAAGGTTGATCATTTGTTCGACTGTTTTAATTGTATAGTTGTATTTAAGTTGTATATTTTACAAATTATGCATATTTTGACATTCGATTACAGTGAATTTGAAATCTGTGAAATAGTTTCGACGTGTTTGAAGACTACTATACGCATAGAGCACTCGGACCGATGACCAAACCAAAGTCTTCCGTGCAGTATATATATTGTTGAAATAGTTGTTATAAATAGCTACAAAAGGCGCAACCTAAATTACTCCCGTTTCCGAAGCGGAGAAAATCGACATCCCCATACGTTGGAATCGACTCCCCCTTACTTTTTGCCGACTCCCCCGCGTTAGGGGTTGTATACGGTGTATCTTCTTATTCATTTTAAGCATAAATAAAGAGTTCCTTGCGTTTTACTTATTCATTTTAGGTCTAAAACTAGAATTTTTGCTTCAATTTGCAACATTCAAAATTTAAAGAAAAGCTTTGTTTACACAGCAAAGAATTGTTATCTATGTAACTTGTTTATATCTCAACGAATGGCACTCAAATTTTGGTTGCTTATTAAAAATGCCTTACTGAAGCATTGTAAACATTAAAATCGGAAAAATAATTTTTGACCAAAATTGTAACCATGTCCCTTTGAAGCCTACGAAGATTCTTGAAATTTTGTAGAGTGATTTATGAGAATTTGCACTCACAAACTGTTCTGTCCTTTTTTCAATAAATGGCCAAATTAAAATTTCAAGTTCAAAAGAACCAAAATTCGAAGTTAAAAATTATAAATCTTAATTATACATAGAGCACAAATTACCATGTTTGCCACAGTAACTTCTGTTGAATCCATTGTTTATAATCTTATCCACCGTTTCGGGGTATGTTCCATGCCACAGCCATTGCTCGGGGTCCTTTTTATTCCTGATGCTAATTTCTTTCCTTTTGGCAGCATATTGTTGATACAGGGATGGATTCTGAACTCTTCTTATCTAATTTACAGTACTCCGCATCAGAATGATATCAAATAAGGATTAAAATAAAATTCAAAAGCAATATTTTCGCCATAGTGTACCAGAGTGTCCTATATATATTTTCAAATACATGTACTGTTATAAAAATTCATGATTAAGTTAAATTGTTCATTCTTGTACATCTAGCCATCTCTAATCTCGAATAAGAGATGAATTTAGAAATTGATTAATGGAAAAATGGAAAAACTGTTAATGGATTTAGATGCAAAATTGATAATCCAAAGTGTATCCTTCATTAACTAGCACATATGATCTTGCATAAAGTTTTTATTTTTCAAGTCATAAAAAAAAAAAAATTCTACACAATAATCTAATGGTTTGAAAACCACTTTGACCATGAGAATTCACATTTCAGTTCAGTACAGCACATATCAAATGTTCATGTTAAATTCAACACAGATTGCTAGTATCAAGAAAAATGCATTCCCTGTAAGGTGATTTTGTTGATTAATATTCATTTCCTTCTCATTCATAGGACTTTCACTTAGCATGCTGATTTTATATGTTATGAAAGCCCAGGAGGTCAAATTAAGTGTTGAAAAAAAATATTACAATATATAAAGTCATTATTACGATATTACAACTTTTGAAATAGTCATTTCACCATTAATATTTATATGTCAATTCAAGATAATTACAATTTATTCATTGATAATAACTTAATCTTTCTAATTCCAGTTAGTATAGTAACATTTCGGATAAAAATGACAACATTTAAAAGATATACAAAATTCCTTTTTATATCATAATATTTACTTTTTTCTCTTTATGATGTTTTATCTTGCAGTAAGGAATGTGATGATGTTTTCATCTTGTCCTTATAATTTTTAATCTCTAATGATTTCTTTAAATAATATCTTCAACAGTTTTAATTAGACCTCAATTAAGACTGAGAATTCGTATTCTGTAAATGAAACCAAACCTCTACAATTTCTTTCACTTCATAAGAGGCAGACATCTGTGTCTTTAGCTTCCGAGCTATTTTCTACGTAATAAATTAGTTTATTTTTTTCAAAACTAATATTTGATTAAGTGTGCGCCAACATGCACGCTGCAAAAATACTCAGTCTGGTATAAATTCATATTGGATGATTTAACATCGAGATATTTAGTCATGGAAAGGCATTTTGACTTAATTTAAATTGTACTTCAACTAACAAATGTACATTGGTTCAAAAGTAATCAAATATTAAAGCTATACATGCCGTATTCAATAAATGTTTCCAAAGAAAGAAATTTTTATGGGTTTTTTTATCAAGCTACATAAGTTATAAACTTTCTGCAAATTATTCAATTCAATTCAAATTCATTTTTATGTATTAATGAATATAATTTCCCATCAATTTTATACAATCCGATCTGGACTGTAAACGCCCAGTTTGAAATAGTCATTATCTTGTGATGTCACAAGCTTTTTCAGTAAATAAAGAAGTGATATGGAAGCATGGTGGTAGTGGGCCAACAGATTCGGAGACAGAAGAAAGAAAACAACAGACATGAGAAATGTTTCAGTTGAGGGGCCCCCGGAATTTTTATATCGATGTTCTATTCTATTTATTATCATGATATCATTTATTCTTTCGTAAGGAAAGTAATGAATGAATAATTTTTTTGCAAATGTCAGAAAAGTATTTTCGTACTACAAATGTATTTAATTTAGCAAATAAACTTGCTGTCATACCTCTTCCCCAACGCTGTTTCTCTTGATAAATTTTCCCGCGTAATTGTGCAAATGTACATACATGAATCGTTAATGAATATGCATATGAATTTATCCATTTATCCATACATTAAATAACCTTGTTTATCACATGTTTATCTCAATATGCGGTAGATATCACTCATGGGATAAATTTTTGATATTCCACTGTGTGTTCTTACGCCACTTGACGTCATAATTAAACATTACGTAGCTTCATGCGGATGATTGAAGTAGAATGAAAAAGTAACAAAACAATTCACTTGAAAAGTGTAGAGTTCTAAATGTAACATTTAATGCTGTTTTGATTTTTTCTTTCATGAATTGATAAAAATATGCTCGAAAATGAACTGTTTGTTTGTTAATCTTTAAGGAACTCTTTTTCCGTGCGTAAAGTTGTTGACGTCTTGTAGTATATGTGTTGTGCGGTTCACATTTATAATTTTTATAGAAAAGATTGAGGTTTAACAAAATAAGTTGGTAAAACATGTGATAAAAAGAATCCCTCATGATTTGCGATGGTATATGATTTTTATCCAACTCGTTGTATGTTTTCTATCCCCTCGCCAAGGCTCGGGGATAGAAAACACACAACTCGTTGGATAAAAATCATATACCATTGCAAATTATGAGAGATCCTATATTTCTCAATAATTATAAATGAAAAATCTGTCGCATTTGCCACAACGTTTTCTTTTAAGCAGCTTATCATACTGAGAAACTGTGGGTCTGGTTTTCAACATAGCAAAAAAGGCGTTAAAAATGGCATTATAGCTTTAAAATACTATGAAAATGGATCATTTGGGATGGATCATATGTGTCTTAGATACCTTATATGTTATGAGTTCATTTTAAATATTAAAAATTTTAAAATTTTATATAAGGCTGTTTGAGAACACCATAAAATACTACATTGAAAGATGGCATTATTTTGCCTATAGGATATTTTACTGCAGGTGCTAGACCCTCAAAAGAAGCTTGTATGAAATGTTTAACTTTCAAAATCTTTTTGAATTTTACTAATACTTCTGAACAATAAGGATTATTTTGACCTTACTGACACCAGTGTGTACTGATTTTCTTTAAATAAGGAATAGAGCATTTCTTTAAAAGTTTATCCCCAGAGTTTTAAATTGCTACTAAAAACCACAAGTATCAGACAAAAAAAGTGAAGGCATGTCATAGTTTGGTAGTAAATAAGATAAACTGAATTTACATTTAATAAATGCCAATTGCAGTTTATTTGTCAAATTAAACACTAAACTTTATAAAGCCATATCATTAGAAGAAACACTCATTTCAATGTTAATATCAGCATGCCTGAAAGTTGTGCGTAAAAATTTTAATAGTGACCACAATGTACAGTTGAGATAATGTCTGTTTTGTATATACCTCTATTTATATGTACACTAGAAATGCTCTGTAGGCACAGAAAGGTGTGCCTAGATGTACCCTTTTTAGTAAAGATGTGTTTATATTGGTGAGATTTGGGCTTTTTGCAAGTCTCCCACAACATATGGGAGAGTTAGCAAGTATGTAAATGTAACCTTAAACAATAGGCAAATGGTTTACACTGCTCATCTGTGACCTTCCTTATATAATCATTAGTTATATATGTACTTTGCATCCCTTCTTGGACAACCCCTGCCCCCTAGTGTTTCGGTCAATTTTCTTGTAAAAAGGATTTTACAAACAAAATATATTGGTCAACTGCACAATTGTACTGCAGTAATATATATGCCTTACATGATTTATTATACGATGCATAGCCATTCAATGAATATGCATGTATCTATTACCTCTGATATGGAAACAGAACCACCACCGGTGGCAGTGAACCGAGCAACTACATCCTTGTATTCTCTGTCATGTGGTGACAGCTTGATTTCCACCAGTGTCTGGTCACTCTTCATGTGGGCCCATTTGACAGGCAAACCAATAGATGTACCACCTACACATAATAGCATAATTTACATATTAGAAATTACATACCCATCCTTTTTACTGTCAAACCTTTCTCATTGACCACACAACTATCATTATCTAAGGAATATCTTTCAATAAACATAGCATGATCATCACATTTAAATATACATGTGTCCTAACATGGGAATGCCTACCTGCCTTGTCCATTCTTCTTATCTTGTATTTCTTCCTATAGTTACTTTTCTCATGTTCTTCCATTTTTCCAAAGTCAATGACATATTCTGTGCCTGTTCTATCTTTGACAACACAACTACCGGTATTTTTCTTTTCCTTGTACGCCGTTTCTATCTCCATGTTGATCTCATCTCTAAAAGTTATCCATTTGTCAGGTGAAGCTTCATACTGCCATTTGACATACATTTGGATTGCCTGGGCTTTTTCTTTGTCCTTTACTTCATGCAGGTATTTAAGAATGTCCACAGTGGCCTCATTGACTTCATTTGCAGGCCCCATTAACAGAATTTTACTTTCTGTGAAAAGGCAATCAGTTCCTTTTGCTATCCTTTTAATTGCATCTACCTGCAAAATCATATTCTCACTCGGTCATCATAAGCTCATTGTGTGCTTACTGTAAATTCACAATTAGAGTGAAAAATATGGTAAATGTTTCACTCTTTTCAAAATATGATGAATGTTTGACTGTTTTCCAAATAAAATTAAAACGTACCCTTCTGTAAAGATCATGTGAAACCATAGCAATTGAGGATATTTAAAGGGCCATGGTTTACACGAAGTATATTAATTAATAGTTATGGTTGTGAATTATCAGACCTTCATATATAAAATATTTGATTGTTTAAAATAAGATCAAATTTTAGCCCATTTAAATGAATCTTCTTTTAAAAATGTTTATAAGAGAGGCATATTTATTGAAAGCCTACAGCATTGTTGAAAAAAAAGATGTACATGTACTGATCAATTCAATCTCACCTGTTTGTCATTCAATTTTTGCTTTGGAGCATCAATGTCTGAACACTTGTACACCTCGTCCAGACTCTTTTTAGCTTTTCTGATGTTTTCTTCAGAGCTGGACAGAATCAGGAATGTGATATTTTCCTCCACTGGTTGTTGCATCCGACCCCTGCTACCACGGTTACCACTATGATGTCGCTGGTATTGAGGTCGTTCTCTGCTTGTATCATCATCATTGCCATAATCTGCATCCAATATTGATAAAAATCCACAAACTTTACCATTGGCATTTATCATAATTTCACACATATAAACAGATATGGCATCATTTAATAGAATTTTAAATATAATTCCACAAGTTGCTCAAGTAAAAACACTTTGTTTCCAAAATTTTACTTATTACATATACTCAAAGATGCCTATCATCATTTTTTTTGTCTTCTTATCTTTTGGCAATCCCGAATTTGTGTTTGCAATTTTTTCCCAAACTTCTTTTACCAGTAATATGAACATTATAAATAAATTGGGCATAGTTTAGTTTTATAGCACTTTTATATCTCATTACACAAGTATGCTATACACGTAGTCAATACTGTATATCAAGTATTTTTGTGAGAATCCAAATTTCGCCTTTTTTCTATCCCTTTCACATCACAAAAAATACAAATTGCAATAATTGTGCTTGTTATTGTAAGTTATAAAAATCTTTTTAAATCGCAAAAATTTCTTGAAAGATTTCAGAATTAAACCACATCTGCAAAAGTTAGAAATTAACAAAAGAATGGATATAATGTATGTCACCTGAAAAAGAACTGAGATGCTGATCTCCATGCAGTGCTGGTATCACAAAATGTGTTGATGCATGCGTTAGCAAAAAATGCAGTCTTAATGGAAATTCGATCAGTAGAGCATTTTTTTTTTTTATCTCTTATGAGATATAAATGGAGACAGACATCTTTGTCACACACTGAATCTGAATTCAAGGAACTATACCTTTGAACTTTCCTGTAATGAAGTCCTTAGCTTGAGTGAAGATCCCCTGTGGAACTGACTTTAAGGTAGAGAGAAAAATGGAGACCATGTCTTTCTGGAATATGATGACTCTCACTGTCTCGAGACTGACTGGCTGAAATTTCCTCATGGCCGTAAACATAGCCTTTGCAATTTCTGCAGAATCAGTGTTTCTCATTCCTATAAGTAATCAACATACTGATATAAGCAAAATAACAGTATTGTAAGAGTATGAAAATTGTTGCTTAAATAAATAAATAAAGTTATGGTAATTAAAATACATCTAAACCAGTATACACATAGTAAATTTAGATCCACCTTTTTTTTTTTAATTCATACACCTGTACATATATCCTAAGAGCAGTGCTTGATCATGAGTTGGTCAGTTGATATTTGTGATCTTGGATTTTATTGGTTGTCTGTGTCAGGTTGAATTTGGTTGGTTTGTATATTTTGCTTTATGTGTTTTACCGCCAAGTTTGACAACCTTTGTCTGGACATTGACCAGAGCAGACCTATATTTTATATATTGACTTGAAATTAAATTCAGGACCAGAACTTGCTATTTTCTGGTAAGTTTACTCAAATACTAATATCCTATAACACTTACTATTAATAAAATTGATTCCTATAAACTGCAGAAAACATAGTCCATGATCACAAACTAATGAGTATGAATGAATTTGAATGAAAAGATATTGTTTGATATGAAACACAGTATTGATTACAAATCAATATTTATTTTATTTATCGGAGTATAAATTGATTCTCAAATCAATTGTATATAAGAATTTTATGATGATCAGATATTTGATTAAATTGGTCATTTGTAAGATCAATTAGATTATTTTTAGTAAGACATATTCTTAGAACTATTCTGTTCAAATTACAGAGACTGATGTCAATGTCATATATATATCTCGCCAAGCATTCATGAGCTTCTTCCCATAGAATGGTGAGAAAGTGTTTCTAAACATTTTTATCTGAGTAATATATTTTTATGACTTATTTGGAAAAATATAATTCATGTATATTATAAGAGTTATCTCCCGCTAAAATATTTTAAAGTACAATACTAAGATAATGTTAGAATATTGTCTTGATGGAAATACATGTATTGTACTGATGTTATACTTTGATATAAATTATATTGTTGTTTTATGCTATTTCATGGCTTATATGAATATGAATAAAGTCACTGTGTCACAAATAAATTCATAACGAACCTACAGGCATCTTTGTTGTCGTGTATATGAAACAAAAACTGTAACAGTATGGTTATTCTGACTAATAGTATTCCTTCATGCTCTAAGGCAATAGTATTATTTCTCTCTCTCTCTCTCTCTCTCTCTCTCTCTACCTGTTCCTAGAGCTGGGAAAGATATAGATCGACTCCCTATCTTGTCAGCATGAACCAGAGCTTTGTACACCATGCTCTCCCACCCATCGGCTGATTTCTGAGCCTTCACATGAATGATGTTCTTACAAGACATTCTTCCTCCTGATGTTACAACATAGCCATCTGCTGCCAAGGACATTCCTACAACAGACACAGGAATCTTTGGCTTATGCTTATCATTCAGTCATCAAGAAGGTGGGTCCAACTTATTTCAAAAAGGAAGAGATAAATAAAGTCCAACTCATTTTGAAAAGGGAGGGTTAAACAAACAAAAGATTTATTTTGATAACGGTGTATGCATAGCTGCAAATCTTTTAGTTTTATGGGATTGAAAGCCCATAGAGCTACAGTTCAATGTTCAGATTAACTAGAGATTAATTGTTTTGGCCTAAAATCTTTTCTTTTTCCATGTTAACGATACTGGGATAATAATCTTAATAAATAATGTTATGAACTTTGTAAAATCATGCCTGGGGAACTGATATCTTTTTTTTTAAGTTTGTCAGTTTAAATATAGGACTTGCCTCCTCTTCTACACTCAGTCTGAATATTGTCTCCTGCTGCTTTTAGGATAGCCTTAGAGGCTGCACCTGGAATTGAAAATATGATTAAGCTCACTGAATGATACCCTAAAACAAAAGAAAGAGCAATAGTGATAAAAGCTACGGTGTATGTGTAGGTCATTATCAATGAATAAAAAAATGTACCTTTAGATAAGTCCAAACTCTCTGTGACACTGTTGACTACAACATCAGATCTCTCTTGGGTTATGTCCCCTTGACGAATCTCAACACTAAGTTTATTCAGCTTGAAACTCTTGTCTCTGCGACCATGATCTGAAAGCAACAGCCAAAAATAACAATGCTCTGTATGACAGGTCATCTATGTCAGGAAAGATTACTCTTTTTTAATTTAGATCTAGAAGCAAAAGGGTTTTAAGAAGGTGATTAAGGTGGTCAATGCACCTGTACTCCGCCTCTGTGTGTAACTGGAACTGGAGGCTTCTGTTCCTCTACTCACATCTTCTGAACTCATTACAGATTGAAATGTCTACATGTATACAGAATGACATTATTATGTAATAAATTGAAACTACAGTTAAACTTTTACAGCAAACACACGTGTAATGGATTCATGCACATTTACAGTAAGTCTTATTCCTTGTATAGTCTTTAAACATATTATAAACTTAACATCTAATAAAAATCTCCTTAAACTTTGTTATAAGCATGTTTTGATGTAATACACAGTTTGAAAAAAAAAGCATTGAATTACCTTTAAAGTCTCTTTATCTTCATGATAGACAACAAAGATAATCTCTTTTAATGTAGTTGAACTATTCTGACGTAAGAAATCTCTACAACATTTGAACATTGTCTTTGCAGCCAGATCAGGGGGGTAGCCCAGTCTTCCTGTCCCTAGAGCTGGGAATGCCATGGAACTCATCCAATTCTTGTCTGCCGTTTGCAGGCAGTTATTAACAAATTCAGTTAACTTCTACAAGGTTGACCAAAAAAACAAACAAATCTGATCAATTACACACAAATTCAAATAAGATACAAGAAGTAGACATAGCAAGTAGTATGTACATGTATATAAATATAGTGGGGGGTTTGCAGGTCACAGATTTTGCAAAAATGAGGTCAGCATGTAACCTTATCTGTCTTTGTTTTGCAATTGAACTAGATTCCGTGTTTCTCCATAATCATTGAAATAGATATATATATATATATATATATATATATATATATATATATATATATATATATATATATATATATTTATGTCAACTGTTGCTTTGGGCCTACAACAATCCCTGCCCCATAAACACCCACTACCCATGCTTGTATACTCACACTGAGTGCATCTCCTTTGTAGTGATCCCACTTCTTAATGGCTCCATGATACACTTGCCTACAGTGGAGATTACCTCCCTTGGTCATGGCTACTTGTCCTGGTTGAACCCCATGTTTGTACTTCATTGTACACTCTTCTTGCAGAGACACACCCCCTGCCCTGAGCAGACTCTTGGATGTAGCACCAAGAGTGAGGTTTAATGATTTGTCAGTGGAGCTCACAATTACATCAACCTGTTAATGAAACAACTTGTCAGAGTGCATTAAAGCAAATTAATGCTTTGACTTTTTCAATGCAGAGCTCAAAGGTTGGGGTATACAATATACTGCTTTTGCTAAATCTTTTTCTGTGCCAGTCTTTCTATCATTATTTCTGTTTGACTCTCTGTCAAAGCATATAGTTTATCTTTAGTCACAATAGGTCAATTATTGTCATTATTCCTGGCATAGGGTGTACACACAAATACATCTTATTTTTCAAGGCAATGAATTGGTAAAATATTGAATCAAAGATAAAAACAAGTATCATGAGGCATTTCTCTGAGCTCAGGCATCACCTAAAGGAATATGCTTAGTGACACCAAAATAATGATATTTTGCAAGCACACTCAAAAACATAGTATTACCCTCATTTTTGCCAGTTCGTCACTGATAACCTTGATCTCATAGTTGTCATTATTAGACCTAGGCCTGATTCTTCTGGGCCTCTCTTCTTCTGAATCAGAATCTGCATTCTGAACTGGTGATTCTTGTACTAAACGAATCATGCCTTGAAATCTTAATATGTATAATACTAATTTAATCTATATTTCATATCATGAATGTACAAAATATATATATGGTTGAGTTAAGGACACATGCAACATTCCTCAGTTTTAAATAATTTTCCTTAAAAAATTATTTCTTCTGTATTTGCATTTAAACCTGTTAATGCCCAAAAATTCAGAATGTATTACCAGGCTATTTTTGGAGTTAAAATATTCTTTTCAGCTCATGAAAAATGCAATTCAATGCTTATTAATAAAGTCATAGTATATATTTTCTATTGAAACTACATTCAAATAGAAAAATATCATGAAACATGAAAATATAATTTTGGAATTACGTCTTCACATTGTGGAGATGGGAACAAAATAAAAATAATGGAAGATAGGTTGCATCATCTTCCCTAGCCAAGGGTTTACGATCCACTCTGCTCCTCTACAACCCTTGGCAGATTAAGCCGACAAAGTCAAAACTCGCGCAATGAAATCTGATTGGCTGCAAAGACAGGCGATCGCAGGGAATCTACTAATTGGAGGTGTAGTGTTTTTAAACACAATAAAAACAATCATTCTTACAATTTTTACGTGATTAATAAATAAAATACAATATATAATTACAAATATATCGGTTTTCTTAATAATTCTTATTTTTTTTTTTTTTCACACGACCATTTTGTTTTAATACCTCTTAGTTGAAAAATACGTGTTTTAGCTGTTCCAATTTAACTCAATCGCTAGGCGGCGCTGTGCTGTTTCTGTAAACATTGACTAAATCTGCCAAGGGTTGTAGAGAAGCAGAGTGGATCGTAAACCCTTGGCTAGCGAAGATGAGGTTGCATCTGACCTTAAATTCAATTTTATAAAGAAATCATTTGGGGTAAAATTTGATGCAGCTGGCAAGATTATCACTATATAACAACAAACCCTGTTCATCCCCATTAAACTCCTTCACTTCCAGTCCAAAATTTTTCTTAAGACATTTGACAAATTCCTTGACAATGGAATCATCCACATCACAAAAATAGACTTCTTTGATTGAAGATGTTTTAGTCTTGATGTATGATTGGATAGCACCCAAAATGGTCTCCACCGATTCTGCCACTGGATATCCAAAAATACCAGCACTTAAAGCAGGGATAGCTACGGAAGAATGCTTATATTTGTCTGTCAATTCCAAGCATTTAAATATGGCTTTTTTGAGCAAATTTTCCTCGCCGTGACTTCCACCATGCCATTTTGGCCCCACAGCATGGAGCAGCCGTTTACAGGGGAGTTCACCTGGTTGAGCAGGCACTGCTTCACCATCTTGAACAATGTCATTGTTCTTGATGTATGTCTTACTTTCCTCTTGAATAGATTTTCCTCCTATAAAGAGATTAACTCTTCGTTTTCTGTGCATTCCTGACAGATTTACTTAAGTCATACAAATACTCATACGAATACTACAAAACTAAAATTATCATTTCATACAAATAGATGTCAAATAGAAATCGGAATTAATTAAAAGTCACATAAACCAAATACTGTGGTTTCATTAATCTTCGAGGGTATCAATTTTCATGGATTCAATGAAAATCAGTTTCAAGGATACATAAATTCATGGCCAATGATCCTATCTATGCAACATTTTATTAGAAATTGCACTTCAATGAACATTTAATTTCATGGATCAACTTAACAACGAAATCCATGAAAATTGGTATTCAACCAATATTGATGAAACCACACTACAACAGATGTAAATACATGTAATTAGTTTTTTCTGACCTGCTCTAGATATTGCCAAGGCTAAACCCCCACAGTGATCTAAGTTTCCATTCGCAGCATTCACAAGTACGTCAACTTTCAATTTTGTAACATCACCCTTCATTACAATAAACTTCTTATCATAAAACTGCAACTCACATTCAGCAATTTTTATAGGTAAATTGTAGGATGTCCTTCTTTGGCCTCTAAATGATCCACCCTCCCTACTCTCTTTAATCTGCCTTAATCTTTCTTTATTTAAAATAATGCATGATGTTTCTTTCCCAGCTTTCTTCATGGCCTCTTGACCTTTACTTGAGTTAAAGAACACCTTAGCTCCAGGTTTGTTTATGCTGCAAGAATCTTCATGAAGGTGTTTAATAAATCTCATCAAATTTTCATAGGCTTTTTTTACATCTTCATCATTGCCTGTAATTTCTATTGAACAGTCTGATTGATTTTGTTTTATTTCCAACTCTTTTGAAGAACATGCATTTGTGATTTGTCCAATTTTATATTGTCCAAAATGTTTTATGTAGCTGAATTGTTGCCGAGACAAATTCACAACTTTGTGATCAATGCGGCATTTCTCAGAACAGATTTTCAGAACTTGCTCTAACTGTTTGTATACGCTTTCAAAAATATCTCTAGTAGCAGTTACACAAACTTCAGAGCTTGAAGAAGAAATGTTCAGCTTCTCATCATGTTTGTCTCTTAGATCCTTTACACAAGCTTGCCAGTCATGCATAGTCAAAACTTTAACAAGGTCTTTCATTTGAATTCTTTTTTCTGGAATAAACTCCTTGAAGATTTCCAAGGCTTCATCAGCCATTTTCGAATTTGATGATGTCATTTCAACTTTGTCTTCTGTCACATTCCAAACTGCCTTGTTGCCTTTAGCTTTCATTTCTGCAATAAAACTTTCTTTCACTTCTTTCTTCATAAAAATCTCATAACGTCCTTTCGAAATGTTCAAAGACTTTGACTTTGTATTCATCAAATACTCATGCATCTTGATCAGAGCCTCATTGACTTCTGTAGGCTTTCCAGTCAAATTCACCTCTTTTTTGTTGATTTCAACTTGAAAATTAAGATCTGGAAAATCATTTGCCAATTTCTTCCCAAAATGAGTTTTCCAAAGTTGCTGGCATTTATGAAAATCTAAGGGTATGTTTTTCATTATTTTCTCTGTTTGATTTTGAATTTTGGATTCCTCTGACTTGATAAGATCTAGAATTATCCGGGTAAGGGCTTCGGAATTTTCCTCATAGCCAGCTACTATAACCGTGTGATTTTTCTTTTCCAAAAGGACGGCCACTCTGTCTGGTTGATCAATATTCAATGTTTTCAACTGAGTCAGAAATGCTGGCCATGCCTCCGGTACTGTAGAATGCTTTTGACACACATATTTCTTCATAAGTCTTTCAATCTCTGCCTCTGCATCTTCTTTCCAGCTTTTCAAAATTTCCTTTGCATTCTCAATATCTTTGGTAACTGTACATTGTAACCTGACAGTGAAATCTGACTTTGATTTTGGCCATTCTACCTTGACATATTTCTTTTGTAAAGCCTCTTCAATCTGGATACATTCTGCTTGGCAGTTTTTGACAAACTTGATAACATATTCATTGCCTTCATATGAGACACAGGGCATGTCATCCCAATTCATTGGTTGTTCTGGCAAGCCCAGACAAGGAAAGTACATCTGTGCTTGTATCTCTCTATCATTAATAGTAAACTTTTCTTTTGCTGCAGCATTTTTTGCATCTGAAAAAAAGAATTACTGATATTCATGTTTCTACAATTAAAATTCGCAATTTATGCTTATATATGTACAGTAATTTGCTTTCAAGGAAATCAGTCATAAAGAACTCATTGTTATAAGGAAATATCTTTTCACCATCCCTTATATACATATATACCAGTATGTCAAACACCCTGTTTAAGAACAGGACATAAAGAATCTTCATATTTAAAAGAAGTAAAACTTCATGTTCCCAAGACTTCCTTATAAACAAGCTTTGCTTAAATTATATCTTCTTTTTTTCCGTTATCATTATGATAACAGTATCAACAACATGTACAGAAAGATGTTCTTCATTGAACACAAACTCAACAAGAGGCCCATGGGCCACATCGCTCACCTGAGCAACAACAGACATAATGAAATCAGCTTTATAGAGTCATATACAAAATATCTGAACAATGTCGTATAATAGATCCTGTATAAAAAAAAAATTCCCCTGCATATTCTTATGTTTATTATTGACCCCCTTTGTAACAGGATGATTTTACAGTCATATCACATATTGAGCATTGCAGTTCTCGAGAAGATGATCAGACCTAAACAACTGTTTATATATGGACTATAAACCTACATCAAACTTTGAACCCCTTTTTAAGGTCCAAGAATTGTCCAGGGGCCAGAGTCTAAACAATTTTAAAGAATCAACAATATGTCAAAATGCTTGCATATAAGTAAAACCATATATAAAAACCATTTGAGGTTTTGTGAACAATTTAAATGTTTTCCTTTGAAAAATTGGAACCTCCCCCCCCCCCCCCAACCCCCATGTGGCCCAACCCTACTCCTGAAGAATATGATTTTGACAATTTTCATCTAGACTATTTGAAGACTGAACTGACTAAAGCTTTTCTAGACAATTTTTGTTTTAGAAAGTTTTTCCCTATATATTCCTATGTAATAATTTGACACCCCCCCCCCCCTCAGATTGTGGCCCCACCCTACCCACAGGGATCATAATCTGAATAATTTGAATTTTCCCTACCTGAGGATGCTTCCAGACAAGTTGCAGCTTTTCTTCCCAATTTGTTTCTGAGAAGAAGATTTTTCAAGATTTTTCTCTATATTTTCCTATGTAAAAATTCGACCCCCCATTGTGGCCCCATCCTACCCCCAGGGATCATGATTTGAATAAACTTAAATCTACATTACCTGAGGATGCTTCCACACAAGTTACAGTTTTTCTGGCTGATCAGTTTCAGAGAAGAAGATTTTTAAAGAATGACTCTATATATTCCTATGTAAAATTTGACCTCCCCATTGTGGTCCCACCCTACCCACGGGGATCATGATTTGAATCAACTTGAATCTACACTACCTGAAAATGCTTCCACAAAAGTATCAGCTTTCTGGCTGATCAGTTTCAGAGAAGAAGATTTTTAAAGATTTACTCTATATATTCCTATGTAAAACATTTGACCCCCCATTGTGGCCCCACCCTACCCCCAGGGATCATAATTTGAACAAACTTGAATCTACACTACCTGAGGATGCTTCCACACAAGTATCAGCTTTCTGGCTGATCAGTTTCAGAGAAGAAGATTTTTAAAGATTACTCTATATATTCCTATGTAAAACCTTTGACCCCCCCATGTGGCCCCACCCTACCCCCAGGGATCATGATTTGAACAAACTTGAATCTACACTACCTGAGGATGCTTCCACACAAGTTTCAGCTTTCCTGGCTGATCAGTTTCAGAGAAGAAGATTTTTAAAGATTTACTCTATATATTCCTATGTAAAATTGCGACCCCCCATTGTGGCCCCACCCTACCCCCGGGGATCATGATTTGAACAAACTTTGAATCTACACTACCTGAGGATGCTTCCACATGAGTTTCAGCTTTCCTGGCCAAATGGTTCTTGAGAAGAAGATTTTTGAAAAATACCAACAAATTTTCAATGATTTTTAATTATCTCCCCTTGAAAGAGGGTGTGGCCCTTCATTTTAACAAACTTGAATCCCCTTTACCTAAGGATGCTTTGTGCCAAGTTTGGTTGAAATCGGCCCAGTGGTTCTGGAGAAGAAGTCGAAAATGTAAAAAGTTTACGGACAGACGGACAGACAGACGGACGCCGGACAAAAAGTGATCAGAAAAGCTCACTTGAGCTTTCAGCTCAGGTGAGCTAAAAACCAGGGGCTACAGAATGTATTTTACAAGATGGAGGCAAACTGGATCGAGGAGGAGAGTTATACATGATTTGACTTGTTATCAGATTCTTATAATCATCTTGTCATTTACTAGTTCTTAGTCATCCTCTCAATATCGTTGAACTTTCTTATATCATAAATTTCCTTGTATAATTGGGCATTGCCTTTTATGTACAGTATAGGACTTATACTCATTATATATAGAACATGTACTAAACAATAAAACAGAATATTAGTACTGGGGTTTTGTTCATGCTAAGAAATCAACCTGACAATGTGTACAATTTACATTTATTATCATGAATTAAAGGTACTTAATGAAGGTATTAGATACTGGTATCACACAGATACAGATGCATTTGTTCACATATTATGCATATAGCCATTTTCTTTAATTAATTATTCTTGCCAAAGAGAATTTGAATTTGATAAGTACATATGGTTTCGTCCATTCTTTAAATTGAAATTGGAGAAAAATGCCATGCCTGCTGCCCCCTTCAAATGCCTTTGAGGTCTCTCATACTGAATGGAAAGGGGGATAACAAGACGAATAAGCACATAATAACCTTACCTGATGAATTTTCAAAGTAAACAATACAATAACCATCTTCTGGATGGTAATCCACATTCTCTACATCTCCACCTCCACTTTTCCTCTTGTTACAGAAAAAATTCTCTACTAGGTCATAGGTAATGCTCTTGTCAATCCCCTTGACATAAATAGTTTGACATTTCTCCACCATCTGTACAAATAAGGTGTTGCCTTCTAGTTTTTTCTCCTTGCACCTTTTTGACATTTTTGCAAAATCTAACAACATAATAGGGAAAAATCAAACAAATCTACTTGATGTACTTATTTAGAAATGTCTGGATCTTTGCAGTACTTTTTAGGAAAACAACATTACATATATACATGGCAATGCAACAAACTCTATACTTGCATAAAATATTAAGGGTAACATCAAAACAAGAAATTTTTTTCTCTTTTTTCACTTTGTTTTGATGCAATATGCCAAATGGTTAATTTTAACTTTAAAAAAATGTTTTAACAAGCATAGCTGTGGCTATAATTCCCTGTACCTGGTTTTTCTGCAAACAACACTATGGCTGCATCTTCTTGTGCACCTCTCATCAGCTCTATTAGTTCCACACCAGCTGGAGGCTCCAGAAAATTCATCAGCGTGTCCTCTGTGGTTACAGGGTTCAAACCTGTAATTAGAGCCTTGTCCATTTCCCACAGACTTGGATCATTTTGGTCATACTTCTGTACATTTAGGCTCTTCTTGCCTATTATGTGTTGTTGCTGAAGACAATTCATGGCATCTGTGAGGGGAAAATGAAGAACAGTAAATTTGAGGTACTTTTAAAAGTCATAAATGGATAAAAAGATCATTTCATTTCAGACATCATTGCATTAACCATCTTTTAATTATTGCTGAGTTAAAAAAAATGTCTCCAAATTCAATTGTTAGGCTACATGTATCTAGAGTCTTCCAATTTTAAATCTGGAAAATTCAAAATTCTCAAAAATTTCATGTTTCTATAATGGTGATATTTTGATTGTCATTAACATCATGCATGCAGTTTTGATTCATGGCATAGATTTGAGAAGCAATTGGTTACGGACAGGATGAAACATACTTTTAACAGTTTGTACAAATATGAATATAAAGCGAATTCACAATAAGGCCAAAAAAAAATGTTTAACTTCTCAAACACTGTCGCATCAAGTCAAATAATCCCACAATATACCCCCAGTAATTTAACAAAAAAGAAAACTGAGTTAGTCCCCTTTCCAAACCTACATTAATATTTAAAATACTGTGGAATCATTAAAACTCATGGTGGCTCAATTTTCATGGTATTCGTGGGTAGCCCTCACTCACGAATTTACATCCTCAACAAAAATAAATTTGTAAGAGTTTGTTCTCTTACTGAAACTGAAAACCAACGCATCCACGAAATTACTTCCCACAAGAATTCCACAATCCACAAAAATTGGCCCCCACGAATTTAAATGATTTAACAGTACCTGCCTGTTGCTTTTATACATGTGGAGCTTTAAATTAAATTAAGTTTTATTGTACAAGTATATACATGTACCTTTAGACTCTGAAAATTTGATGAGAACTTCTTCAACTTCCATTTCTGTCCCTTTCACGATTGTTAAGGATTCAATGTCTCCTCCCCTTGATTTCCTTTTGTTCTCAAAATAGTTTTCCAGAGTGTCTTGTGTCAATGTTTGTTGCAGCCTTACTCTGATGGTGTCAAACGTTCTGTCTGACCCTGTGACTTTTTCTGCATACAAACAAGCTCCAAAGTAATAAATATATTTGCTTGATGACTACACTCACCAAAATAACAAACCGAATAAACCTTTTAAGGCCTCATTTTTTTTTACTTTTTTTATTCAAACAAACTACCTTAAATTAGATTAGATTTCTAGACAGCATATAAAAATTACAACTATTAGAAAAAAATCAATTTCATAAATCATACAATTAAACTTCAATGAAATGAACCAAAGTCATGAAATTCTTAGAGTCATCAAAACTGACAGTGTCTTACCATTAATCTGATCTTCCTGTTTAGGGGTCACACTTTGTTTCCTCATCCTTTCTTGTGGTGATGCTGACTGATCTGATTTCTTTGTTTCAGATTCCACCTCCTCTGTTTTAGCAACTGGGATTTCCCCCTCAGACCCTTGAGGAACTACAGGACACTGTGGTTCAGGCATAGGAATTATTTCTGTAAAACAAATGTATTTAATTTTTGAGGCCAAAGTTCTTGTAAATAGACTTCAGTCTTTAAAAGTTTATTTAAGGTACCTCACTACATCAAGACTTATACTTTTTAAGACCCTACGTCACAAGATGGCAATTTAAATGTTTTGTTGAACTGTTTGTATCAATCGATTTAGTTGTAAATCATTTTGGCTCAGTGGTTAAAGTATCGGACTTGTGAACTGCATATCATGAGGTCAAATCCGCCTAGGCCTTTTGTCCATATTTACTGAATTCAGTTTTTTTAAATCATAATTTTTATCAAAAATTTTATATTTTTTTCAACTACAAGTATTTGATTTATTTACATGTTATACATCATGTTATCTATCACAATCAAGTAATTTTCTGATGAATTGAGAAACTTTTTCAATGTGTAGTGAGCCACCTTAAGTCTATGGATACCAAATAAATGAGATTGAATTACATCTAATTTTACTACCTCTTGTTTGTAAAATATTATTCCCTAAATTTGGCAGTTGGGGAAAATGGAAAAATTGCCCAGGCAAAGGATATGGTGTCCTTGGGAAACCTTGAATGTTTGGCTTTTGTTGATGCCTTGGATCCACGAAATTAAGCATTGCATTTTGCTGATTTTGAGGATTGAGGGGAGCCATCATAAAATTTGGAAAAAATGGTGGTAGCGGCCCATTCTGGGGCATTTCCATAAACTTAGCCTCTGTCTGGTCAACAAAATTGCCTGGTAATGGTGTTGCTCCATTGAAGCCAGCAGGCATTCTGTCAGGTCTATTCTGTACAGTTTCTGGGACGGAAGGAGAGGGATCAGGTCTTTTGATCATCTCATGGTTCTGATACAGTGCATCAACATCTTTTCCTACAGTTCCAAGACATGTATTTCCTCTTGTAGCTTTTGGTATGGCTCCTTGACTGCTGTAGGCCTGGTTAACTAGTGTCTGATGTATCTTATTGAAATTGTCACCATGACAAGGATAGAGCTTTGCAGTGTTTGCATTAGTTTGACTTTCTGTGTTGAAATTTTCTTCTGAAGAAGTGGGAACCTTCATATTGAAACCAATAGGTGCATTTTCATAAGGTTGACAATCCTTTTCTTTACGGGGTTTTGATAGTAAACTTGATGCCTGCTTATCACTTTCGTTGGCACTGGAATTTCTTTTTAAAGGTTCAATGTATGTTGAAGCATTTACATCTACATTTGCATCACTCAGTATCTGTGGCTGAGCACTTTGAAGTTTGTCAGGATGGTCATGCCCATTCCAGGCATCGGTACTGTGATATTCATCTGAAGCACATTTTGTTTGCTGAGCACCATTTTTACTCATAGAAAATGGTTCCAAGTATGTTGAAGACAACTCATCCTTAATTTCACTTTTGTCTGGTCGTTCAGGTAAACTTGGGGGCCTGTCATGATCTTCTATGAATGATTTCAGATTCACTTCATCAATAGTTGCATAAGGGTCTTCTTCATCTCCATTTTTCCTTCTTGAAACATTTCCCATCATTGGAACTATCTCTGGATCTGAGTCAGAATTTTCTGCCTTCGTAACTCCATGGTTGGAATCATGATTAGCCTCACCCTTGTCTTCAGAAAGCTGTGACTTGATACTGGAGTATGGACGGGAATCGTTAGAGTCTGCCATGAAATTCTGACCGCTGTATGGCGAGGAAATAGCAGGAATGACAAACTTCGGGACATATGTGTCCTGGTTTTCTTCCTCTTCTTCCACTTCCTCAAAAATATCTTCAAAAAAGTTAGACTAAAAATATACAAGGCCTGGTTATAGGTTTATAAAGTAGGAGTACCGGTAGTATAATAGTCTAAAAATAAACACACTATGGCAAACAGTGTCACTATGCATCTAGCTCGACTAGCAGAAAACAAGGAAGCATTGGAGAGATGTTGTAGAAGCCATTAATTAAAAGACCATTTTTATACGACATACCAGTAATAGCTGATCAATTTCAGACAAAAGATACTGCAGCAATATAGGACAGTCTTATTCATCAAAATATCAATAATCATTTTTCAGTAATGTTTTCAGGAAGAAAGTCATTTTTATAAGAGTTGCTGACACTTTTGTGATAATGGCACTTAAAATCTATTTTGAGAAATAGATTGATAAGATATGAGACAAAACATGTATATGTACCAATTAAGTATTCTTGCATTAGGAAGTGCACATCAAGTTCCAGCAAAAGTAGTTTGAAAAGAATGAAGCCTCAATATCAAATTTTTACAAAATTAAATGTATGTGAAGAGTGTACATTGGAACAAACATATGTAAAAAAAAAAAAAAAAAAGTAAATTACTTAACTACCCTATATTCTCTGAAATTCAGTTTAAATAATTCTTTTCTGTCTTTTTACAATACTGAATTTGAACATAAAAAAGTTGTTAAGATTATAATACAATGGCACACTAATCTCTTTATTCTAATTGTACCATCTTGTACTTTAAAGAACATGTATGTATTTGATACAGAAATATCATGCCAATTAATATTGTAACATACTGTAACAGCATCATATTTTGGAATTTCTGACTAAAAATTATTCAGAAAATTCATACAAAGATATATGACACCATTAATAATACAATAAAAATAAAATACCAATTGACTAAAAACATACAGAAAGTAAACCATTCTATCCTAGACAAACCTCAGGAGCACAAAATGCATATATACAATAACTGACCTGTTTTTGGAGCATTATTCTCTTGTTCTCTCTGTCCTATACTTTCCATTCTTATGCTGTCTAGCATCTGGTCATCGGAAAACTGAAGAGAAAAAAACCTTTAGTTAATGTATTACACTTTATCTCATACGTGTGGTGTATACTACCCTTGTGATAAACCTTTGCTTTATCAAACGGGTGATGCTTTATCAAATACTTCCGGTCCGAACTATTTTTGACACAGCCCCTCGCTTCAACGCTTCAGGACCTATTTTCGAATACTTTCTAGTACCTTCCATATAACTATATTTACTACCAAAAATTGATTTAAAATGGATTTTGTCGAAGATTTAAATTACAAATATAAAGGAAAACACATAACTGTGAAGTTTATAAAACTGCAAATCACGTTAGCTATCAAGGAGTTCATTCTGACGACGCAATGCAAACAGGACGTTTTGGTTGTGTTTCTATACAAGAACTTACCGAAATAATGCCTCCAAAGACTTTTATTTCACCAGCAGTAAGCATCCTAATTCAATATTTTCAACTTCAAATCATTTGGCTGGTGTTCGTATTATAAAACATCAACAACTGTTCCTCGTTCGAGTCAATTCAAACTAACGAGCATTCGCAACTTTGTGTATGTCAACAAAGTTGATTATTCAAGTCTTCTGATCAGTATTTCCATTTAATTAAGTGATTAAGCTCTAAGAAAAATTATTTACAGATAAACAATTATTTCAAGGTTTATTTCAGTGAAACTTTACATTAAAACAGTTATATTTATCTCTGAAATGACGTACTAAATTGTATTGCGCAAGGTCACAATAACCGCATAACATAACGTTGCATCATCGTTTAATCTTTGAAAAAAATCAATTCGGGACATATTAGGGGCTGTCTCAAAAGCTTCATGATATAAATCAAATTGTATGAGATAAATAGAACATCTATAATTGTGTGATTTTATATTTGCTTTATCCAACTCGTTGAAATGGTTATATTCGCTCGGCAAGCCTCGCGAATATATACACCATTTCAACTCGTTGGATAAAGCAAATATAAAATCACACAATATAGATATCCTCTATATATCCTATAGTTAAATACAAACTTTTGTATCTTGAACATCAATTTATACCTCGCATGCCATGGATATGTCCAAGTGAATATGAAGTCCCATGCAACCATTGTTTCTTTTTGATTTTTATCAGTCCCATATAAAGACTGGGCTAACAAGGTTATACTGTACCACTACCTGTACATGCCAATACATTTTTGAACAAATGAGTACTGTAGATTCCTAATCAAACGCGAGAAATTTCAAAAAGCACAACTCGCGGATTTTAAAATCTCGCTTTTATTTTTCAGACAGATGTAAATTAAATGAAACTATTATAAAAATTGGTGGTTGTGGTTTTATCTTCTCGCGATTTGATGCAATGTGGTGGAATCACGGAATTAAGTACTCGTAAAATAAGGAATCTACAGTAGTTATCTTAACAAAAAAAATTTCTCATAATGCAATGCTTTAGAACTCTTAAGAGCTCTTATAGAGTTCACCTTATAAGAGAAATATCCATTTATATATGACTGTTTAAGGTAAGTGAAAAATATTCTCCAGCCTTAAATTGACATATAGTTTGTCTGCTAGCTGTAACATTTTGACTTCAGCTTGATGCTCAAGGCAGTGAACAGAGAAGGATTTTAATATCTAATGTTACAAATAACCTGTTTCATCCACTTTTGATTCTTTGATTCAAGACAATGATTGCATGAGCTAAAGAACAATGGCTTCCTGTTTTTGATGACTTAGGCCAGTCAAGGAAGGAACTTGAAACCACTTGGTTCATGGGCTTTAATTTCATGCATAACGATCATATACATGTGTAACGGGATGGGAGACACAATGACGGCCCCTGAATTCTCTAGACAGGTGCTCTACCAACTGAGCTATCTGCGCCGGTATTCGAACGGGTCTGACCGTCACATTTCTCCCCCCTTAAATGATCTTCACTCTCGAAGATCACCTCAGGCTCTTCCCCTGGCAGGAGTTAACCTGTCAGTTCCAGGGGTTGGCACGGCACCAAATGTAACGGGATGGGAGAAACAATGACAGACCAGACCGGGATTCGAACCCAGGCCCCCTGAATCTCTAGTCAGGTGCTCTTCCAACTGAGCTATCTGGTGACGGTATTCGAACCGGTCTGACCGACACATTCCTCCCCCCTTAAATGATCTTCACTCTCGAAGATCACCTCAGGCTCTTCCCCTGGCAGGAGTTAACCTGTCAGTTCCAAGGGTTGGCATGTCACCAACTGTAACGGGATGGGAGAAACAATGACGGACCAGACCGGGATTCGAACCCGGTCTTGTCTGTCATTATTTCTCCCATCCTATTACATTTGGTGCTGTGACCTACCCCCTGGAACTGACAGGTTAACTCCTGCCAGGGGAAGAACCTGGGGTGATCTTCTAGGGCGACGATCATTTAAGTAGGGGGGAATGTAGTAGTTGGGGCTATATGGACCGTGGATATCAGCCTGGATAGCTCAGTGGTAGAGCTCCTGACTAGAGTTGCAGGGGTCCCGACTCGATTCCAGGTCCAGCCATATGTTTTCAATGTATGTATATGCTCATTCCTCCTTTCCTATTACACATGTATATATACATATATATGCATTATTGATTAGGTTTTGAATAAAAATTTGTCATTAATTTTTAAAGAGCCTTTTTGCAATCTAATTATTGTACCAACCATTTTTCAAGAGGAATCATCAAACAGAAGCAACAGAATATGGTTTTTAAGTTTTAAATTATAAATTTACGATCTTTCTAGAGTAAGGCCAAAAATATTCCCCTTTCATTTCACAGGACAAAAATTTCAAAATATAATGCAACAGATGGGTACTTTAATTATCTTTTTTTATAATTTATTGCAAGATTTGCAACAGGGATTAAATGTATGACAATCTTCATATTTTAATATTTACATTCAGTATATATTTCCCCTTATGTTTGCATTGGAAATCTATGACGTTCAATTCTCTATTAATACACTTTGCTAATTCATGCGCCATGAGCATAGAAATTAACGTCTTCACATGTTTTGAGTATTTGAGTATATGTATTTTTGTAAGATTAAATCAAATGTTCAATCTTACAAAACCAATTTGATATGTCTTTTTGAAAAATAATCATTAAATTATATCTACTCCTTAATAAAAAAACATTTTCTCTACAAAGTTTCTGGCACTATATGTTAAGTCGCGGAAGCCAACTAAATAACATGTTAATATGGCTGTTCCATGTATGTTTCATATCCCTGACTGAGAGTGAATATAATATGGCTTTACAGTGACAATACACATATATTTCATACAAGTAGACATCAGTATGAATATAAATATAAGCATTGAATGCTTATTTTTGGATGTCGTCGGTCCTGTAACACACCAAGCAGTGCAGACAAATTATCATTTTTCATCCTGGATATTCTTATGTTTATAATCAAGTCCCTTTTCTAACAGGATGCTTTTATAGTCATATCACATTTTTAACATTGCAGTTCTAAAAAAGATCCTAAACAATTGTTTATATATGGGATATAAACCTACATCAAACTCTGAACCCCTTGTGAGGCCCAAAAATCATCCAGGGGCCAGAGTCTAAACAATTTTAAAGAATCAGCAATATGTCAAAATGCTTGCATATAAGTGAAACCATATATGATAACATTTCTGTTTTTGTGAATAATTAAAATATTTTCCTTTGTACACTTGGATCTCCAATGTGGCCCTACCCTACTACTCAAGATTTTGATTTTAATGAATTTGAATCTACGCTATCTGAAGTTGCTTTCACTAAAGTTACAGCTTTTCTAGGCAAATAGGCAAATGGTGATGTAAATATTTGCCCCCCCCCCCCCCCCATTGTTGTGACCACCTTCTACCCCCGGGGATCATGATTTGAACAAACATGAATATACCCTACCTGAGGATGCTTCCACACAAGTTTCAACTTTCCTGACTGATTTGTTTCTGATAAGATGATTTTTATTTAAAGATTTACTCTATATATTCCTATGTAAAAATTCGACCCCCCCCATTGTGGCCCCATCCTATCCCTTGGGTCATGATTTTCACAACTTTGAATCTACACTATCTGAGGATGCTTCCACACAAGTTTCAGCTTTCCTGGCTGATAAGTTTCTGAGAAGACATTTTTAAAAATTTACTCTGTTTATTCCTTTGTAAAAATTTGACCCCCCATTGTGGCCCCATCCTACCCCGGGGTCATGATTTTCACAACTTTGAATCTACCCTACCTGAGGATGCTTCCACACAAGTTTCAGATTTCCTGGCTGATTGGTTTCTGAGAAGAAGATTTTTAAATATTTTCTCTATATATTCCTATGTAAAAATTTGACCCCCCATTGTGGACCCACCCTACCCCCGGGGATCATGATTTTCACAACTTTGAATCTACACTACCTGAGGATGCTTCCATATAAGTTTCAGCTTTCATCTGCTGATAAGTTTCTGAGAAGATGATTTTCAAAGATTTAATCTATATATTCATTTGTAAAAATTTGCTTCCCCCCCCCCCCATTGTGGCTCCATCCTACCCCAGGGAGTCATGAATTGAACAAACTTTGAATTTTCACTACCTGAGGATGCTTCCACATAAGTTTCAGCTTTCCTGGCTGATAAGTTTCTGAGAAGAAGATTTTTAAAGATTTACTCTATATAATCCTTTGTAAAAATTTGACCCCCCCCCCCCCCATTGTGGCCCCATCCTACCCCAGGGGGTCATGATTTGAACAAACTTTGAATCTACACTACCTGAGGATGCTTCCACATGAGTTTCAGCTTTCCTGGCTGATAAGTTTCTGAGAAGAAGATTTTTAAAGATTTACTCTATATAATCCTTTGTAAAAATTTGACCCCCCCCCCCCCCCATTGTGGCCCCATCCTACCCCAGGGGGTCATGATTTGAACAAACTTTGAATCTACACTACCTGAGGATGCTTCCACATGAGTTTCAGCTTTCCTGGCCAAATGGTTCTTGAGAAGAAGATTTTTGAAAAATCCCCAATAATTTTCAATAATTCCTAATTATCTTCCCTTGTAAAAAGGGCTTTGTCCTTAATTTTCAAAACTTTGAATCCCCTTTGCCTAAGGGTGCTTTGTGCCAAGTTTGGTTGAAATTGGCCCAGTGGTTCGATCTAGAGAAGATGTTGAAAACGTGAAAAGTTTACAGATGAACAGACAGATGGACGGACGGACAGACGGACAGACAGATGACAGACAAAACGTGATCAGACAAGCTCACTTGAGCTTTCAGCTCAGGTGAGCTAAAAACTGATTTATTCCCCATTTTAGTTTTGCAAATGAATTAATAAATTAATGTGGCAGCATTTTACCTGATGCAGCAGTGAGACATTAAACCTAATTTTGTCTTTTGGCCTATACTTAATAATCTATATTCACATCTTATGACCAAGCTGCACTTTAATATCATTACAATGGTAATGATATTCACTTACATTGATACTTATCCTGTCTGATGTCAAAGTTTCCAACCAATCATCAGGAATGATGCATTCTGGACAAGGCCCAACACGGAGATTACATTCTGTTCCACTGCAACTCAACACAGGGACCTGGCAATCTCTGATTAATTTTTCTGCAGCTAAAATAAAAATACCATGAAGCATCAAAAGGGCACAGGTCTAGATTGTATAAGAGAGAAATATGATTTCTTTCGTTTGAGGGACAAATTAGACAGAAATCAATTTCTTCTACTTGGTTTAATAATGAATTAATTGTCCGGAAATATAAGGTTTTCATTCGAATACCTGTTTGTGTCACATGGTTCTTTAGAACCGGTTTATTAGCAAGGCTATATAAAGACTTGCATAGGTGTTAAATACCAGTTTAGGACGACACATACAGCGCAAAGTTTAAATTTTAAGAAATGTTTTTTTAAAGTAAATAAATCAGGTAATACAACTTTATGTCATAGTTATGTATTTGTACATTTAATATGCCAAATATCAAATAGCTGCAGCGTGTCGTTAATTCCACACAGTGTGTTGTTATTTACTAGTATTATAGTATTCAACTTTCATTTGGAAAGTAATGAATGGATTTAAAGGAGAAAAAATATTTTTGGATAATACGAAAAGCCCACAGAAAGACCAACTTGTCGAGCATTACAACATTATTTCAACAATGATTCAACTTTGGTTTTGAGTGCAGGCAACATTAATAAAAATTTTCAACATTTCATCAATATTGATTTAATAGCACTGTTGAAACAACTGTGTTGAAACAATGCAAATGAATTTGAATTATTCATTCAAAAGAAAAATAAGGCAATGATACATAGTTTAGTAATTATGTGTTTCTCCAATATGTGCCCTGAAGCTTGTAAACATTATATATAACGTTATAATTTTGCAAAAGAAAACATATTTTAATGATGGAACTTTTTTGTAAACCAGCTTAAAGCTATATATACAGGATTCAATGAATGTTTTTAAAGAAAGAAATGTTTGTGTTTTTTCATCAAGCTGCATAAGTTATTAACTTTTTAACTTTTTTTTTACATTTCGATCCGGACTGTAAACGACCCAGTTTGAAATATTCTTTATCAGTTTATCATATGATGTCAAAGCTTTATGACAATGTAAACAAGAAATCGACGCGAAAGCGTGATCGGCATGTTGGTAGAAGGAAATGCATTGAGAGATAAAGGAAAAACAGTCGGACATGTTTTGAGTTGAATTGGGCCCATGAAAGGGATAATATTGATGTGTATAAAAGAAGTTGGTCTATATGTTAGTTGATATTGTAAACACTCATTCTTCCGTAATGATTATGATAAATTATTTTGTCAATTTCATAAAAGTATTTACATACTAGTTTACTAGTTAATTTTGTAAATAACTTGCTGCCATGCCTCTTCCAAAATGCTGTTTCTCTTGATTACTTTTCCAACGCACATTTTAAAATTCAATTAGGCCCCTAATACAAATTCCTCTGTAACAATGTTTTATTTCATGCAGCTGAACTATATGCTGGCATTCATTGAAACTTGGATTTTGGGTTTTCAACATAGCAAAAATACACTAGAAACAGCTTCATTAACTTTACTGATACTCAATATAAAAGTAAAAAATTTCACCAAAATTTCTATCACTCAATCTTTTTAAGGGTGCTATTTCTGATATTGTATACAATTTGAATCCCCACTGAATGTAATTTCTACACATATGTGCTGTGTGAGGCTTTTGAATAGTCATACTTACCGATATATAACTCTTATAGCCATTGATAAACAGCCTAATTTGCAAAATATTTTAAGGTAAGTAAAAAATGTATATTTAGATCCACTACTGTGATACATAAAGAATTTAAACCACACTACATTTACGATGCTCAGACCAGTTCATATTAACTGCCAGTGCCAGATAGCTCAGTTGGTACAGCGCCTTACTATAGTGATTCTGTGGGCCTGGCCGGGTTACAGTGTCAGTCTGGTCTGTCATTTAATTTCTCCCATCCCATTACATTTGATACAATGCCAACCCCTGAAACTGCATGACAGAACTGGGGATGTTGAATTTCTACACGTTCTAGGGGGAAGATCATGAATGAGATGGTCAGACCAGTTCAAATATTACATTAAATAGCTCAGTTGGTACTGAGCACCTGACTATGTATATTCAGGGGCCAGGGTTGGAATCGTCTGGTCAGTTGTACATATTATTAGAAACAAAAATCAGCATGCAAAATTTAAATGTAGCTGTGCAACTCATAAGTTTACACGTAAATTGATGTGCCTGTTGTACAGGCCAACCCCCCCCCCCCCCCCCCCCCAAGCCAACAAGAATGAGTGTCATACATGTACATTAGTTACACAAATGCTCAGGTTTTATCAAACTAAAAATGTCTGATGTAATTATTTGATATGTGTCAATAATTTAAAATAAATGGCAAAAACATTTCCTCATTTCTGGTCTATGGCATAAACTTACATTCAATGTTTCCCAGCAGAACGACCCATCTTACTTCACAAGGTTCAAGACTGTATTCATGATATCGGTGGGACTTCTTTACTCCAGAGATCCACCTGCAAACACATTTTTCATCGATGTCGTCTGGTACTTGTTTGAGAAGAATACATCGTCTTGACAAAGATTCTCGGGTGCTCATTTTCGACTACCATTTGATGTCGGTAATAAATGTATTTTTATCAAAAGCATGATCATACAAAATGAAAGTTTTCCTCCTTCTTTCGTTATTCTACTTGGAAATTTCCTCGATCCTACTTTCGGTTTTGCTCGATCCAACATCATTTCCCTGGCGGATCCAGTCTTACACACGGGGTACACAAACATTTATATACACTCAGATAAAATCAATAGGCCCTTGATACAGGTTTTGTATAATAAGATTATGCTTTATAGCAATTGAGATAGATATGATTACATGTAATAATAGGCCTAGTTATCAGCGGAACGCCGGATCCAAATAAACATTCACCTGCAGTTCAAGTGACATGATTTATAAGTCGAGATAGATAATAATTAATAGGCTATACATATGAAGTAAACTTATGTGTCATTCATTCAATGCATTATATTACAACATAATGATTTTTTTTAAAATATCAAAACAAATGAAGTCATCTCATGTTTTAAATAAACTCAGAGAAAGTAAGTCACTCGGTTTAGTAGATTTTACCAAATGTACAGAAAAATATGATATTTCAAGAGACCATTCACATAATTTTTGCTATCATTTCATATTTATTCATGCTTTAAAAAAAGTATATTTAGAAATGGACCAGATTTGGGTTACAAGTTGCATTTTTTTTTCTTCAACAAAAAATTAAAGATATTAAATTAGTACTCTTTAAAAACATAATTTCAATTCGCCTCTTTGTTGCGTAATACATATACTCTACTGAACTTAAACAAAATACCTTTCAATATAGGCCTATAGCCCGAATATGAAAAAAAAAATAATCCATTTATGCTATATGTTGTATGTATTCAAAAGGCGCAAATAATTTATTTCCAATGTAACATGTACACCGACGTGGCTCCTTGATATAGTTATAAATTCTAATGATCAACCGAATGATTCTATATATGCTCGTCACGTTCAATCAAATTGTTAAGTTTTTTAAAATAGATATATAAGAGCGATGGGTTGTAAAATAATTGATTGAAATGCAATAGTTTTATAGTGTTACAAGACGAGAGAGAGAGAGAGAGAGGGGGGGGGAGATTAATTCCGCGCCATCAATTCATTACGCGCATCACACGAACATTTTTACCACTTGCATTCAAAGAAATCTCTTCAAAAAGCGTAAAAAATTATATCACGCACCTACGGTAATAAGTACTATTACATGTATGTTCAGATTTTATTTTAGTAACAGCCACGTAGTGTGGGGCCAGTAGAGAGGATATCTGTCTGTATTAATTATGTTCTGACAAAGCACAGAACGATTTTAAACATTTAGGAACACGAAAAAATAAAAAAATAAATCTATATTCTTTTTATACTTTGTTTGCATAATGAGCAGCGACCAAATTAAAACTGTTGCAAAGGAAAGAACATATAGCCACCCCTAAAGTTCCTTAACATGCATTAAAACAGTCTTCGAATTCAGGGGGTCACCCTATGGGAGTTGTGCATTGCTATATTTAACAGTTTCACAAGTAATCATGACAAAGTTCAGATTTTCAGAATTATTCCAATTATACATTTATCACGCATATATAATCTGTTTCTGTCCAATTCCGAATTGAATAAAAAGTTTATTTATACACACATAACAGTTAAACTCTCTGGGGCCCCAAGGTCTAAAACGTGTTCGTCAGCTTATTTCATCCAACCAATCGTAAAACGGCGCCAACAAGGGTAGAAGGTATATAAACTAAGAGCGGGTGAGTCCGTGCTACTCGAGAAGACGAAGCTGAGCAGGACGATAGAATGGAGTGTCTGAAGTTCCTCGTGGTTTTACTTGCAGTTTTTCATGGTAAGTCTGAAAATTTATTTTTAATGATTGAACGACAAGTCCAACTAAAGCCATGACTTATGAGAAATGTATTCGAACACGTCTACAGTTTTCAAAGTATAACTTTTCAATTTAAAATTGTATAACAAATCTCAGGTGCCTATGAACTTTCTTTAGGTTCGCTCTCAAGACTTCGAGATGAAGACGAGCTTCGTGCTGTTGTCGAGGATCTCGGGAGACTTGTTGAGAGAAAAATGAAAGACATGGGGGATAGACCATCACCACCCGACCCCAGCGGTACTAAACGCCCGCCTGGACCTCTTAGGCCTAAGAAAATGCTCATGAAGTTTATAGATAACTACTATGGAGACTTTCCTGCTGGAAACTACTCGTGTAGGTATTAGATTTGTGGGTGAAAAAGGTTTACCTGGAAATTTGTATTTGAGTGCCATATATTCATTTCTCCATTTTAGGGGACACGCCAATGAACATGAACAGATTGGTCGATTTCTACAACTGGTTTAAGAATGCTGACATCTCGAGCACACCCATGTTCCAAAGTCCTGTATTCTCCAAAATGGCCACAAAATTCTTAGATTCTTACTTCCGATGTGCCGCAATGAAGATTAACCAGATGGTTTTCTGTAAGCGTTTCAGTTACTATATTTTCCATCAAACCTAAAATGAATTAAGAAATGGCTTGTTTTATTTGCATTCATTTTCAGATATTTTACAAGAACAAGAGACTGCAATGGCCGCTGAAAGAAATAACACAATGTATACTGAAATACGACGCATTATTGATGGCCAAGTTACTGACCCTTCAACTCTCGCCATGGAAATCGTAAGGAGGAGTTTTGAGCATACCTACAATACCATTATGCTCAAGGTCAAACAGTTCCAGCTGAGAGGTATTGTTGTATAGGGTTCTAAAATTGACGTATTGGTTTCTTAATAAGTGTTAACTAAAAATGCTGAACATTCGTCTTTGTTGGATTTCAGGAATGGGTAAATTGTTTAGGAAAATGAGAATGTTCATGAAGAAAGCAGTAAAAAAAGGTTGGACCGTCGAGGAGTTAAAATCAAACTTCCTTAACTTGATGGACACTGCAGAATTCTACAAATGTCCCGATGTAGATGACTTACGGGAGTTCCACAAAAAGATTTCAGTTTATTTCCAAAGAAGGTGAGCTTACATAAAACCAGTCCATCATTAAAACATTTTTTTGAACTCTATAATGCTAAATGTAAATTACCAAAATATTGACAGATTTTCTAAAAGAAAACCATTCGCCGAGGCAAAAGCTTGGTTGGCCAATTTCCTCCGTGATTATGTGAAAGACCCTGCCACTGTCGTCCAGGGAATCCTTGGGGTGTACCGTGGTTACGTCACTGCAGCTGTGGGGGTGTTCCAAGAAGTAGAAAAACATATGATCACTGGGGATGCGGGAGATATCTTAAACTTTGTGTCGCAGTTCCTCAGTGAGTATATAATTAATATAGTCTGAAGTATGTCATAAATGTTTATTAAAAGTGTTATAACTATTTTCATTAAAAATGCATTTCAACCATTTCTTTTCTAGCCAAAGACCAGCTGTCGTACATGAAAGTCATTTTCCAAGATTTAATCGGTTCCGATGAAAACGACGATGATGACTTCGAAGGTTCAGGTTCCCCGGATGATGATTCATTCCCTGGAGGCACTGGTTCCCCCGACGATTTATATCCAGGAGGCACGGGTTCCCCCGACGATTTATATCCAGGAGGGACTGGTTCCCCCGACGATTTATATCCAGGAGGCACGGGTTCCCCCGACGATTTATATCCAGGAGGCACTGGTTCCCCCGATGACGATTCGTATCCAGGAGGCACTGGTTCCCCCGATGACGATTCGTATCCAGGAGGCACTGGTTCCCCCGATGACAATTCATATCCAGAAGGAACTGGTTCCCCCGACGATTTATATCCAGGAGGCACAGGTTCCCCCGATGATTTAATGAAACTAGCAATTTTGAAGAAATCGTATGAGGATGAAGACGATGCTGTGTTCAGTGAAGACGATGAGTTTTAGCGAAGATGCTCATGAAGAAAGTGAAAATTAAATGTGAAATAGATCATGTAAAATAAGTAAAGCCAAACGCACCAGCTTGTATTTTACGTTAAATATTTCATTGTTATAAATAGTGGTTATGTTTGAAAATAAATTATGAAAAATTGAAGCTTGTTGTGATGTACAATCATTTTTCCGAAGAAAATGGCAATTTGTTTTGTAAAGGTAAACTAAATAGAAAGGTGTTTTACAGATTATTCCAGCCATATACTAGTAGTAACAAATTTGGTGATCGGTACAAAGTTATATTTAACGCAAATTACGTTCTTATTCACCAGTTCAACCGAACTTAAATTATTTATAAAGTGGCGTAGCTACATTGAAGCACTGTAAGCATGAGATTACAAATATTTGTCTAAATCTCAAATTTTTAGTTATTTTTTTATTGAAATTCCCAACAACCTTTTGCGTTCCTGTAGAACTTTTCCTGAAGCATCCCGACCTATAATAGTAATGCACTTTTCGAAATAACGACTGAGTCGTAAGTTCAAACTTACAATCCATATGGTACAAATTAACAATTAATCAACTGATCAGGGCATCAATCCGTATCAAAATGAAAAGCTGTTCCCAAGACCCCTTGCATACAAATATTTTGTCCCTAGCTACGCCACTGAAATAAAACAAACATAATTCATAGGGTGAGTTCGCATGCGCTTATTCAACAGACTTAATAATAATGAAACTATACAATGTACATGACTCTCTTTACTTTCATATACTCATTCTAAAA
The DNA here is from genome assembly GCA_033439105.1 of Magallana nippona. Classification (NCBI taxonomy): domain Eukaryota; kingdom Metazoa; phylum Mollusca; class Bivalvia; order Ostreida; family Ostreidae; genus Magallana; species Magallana nippona. The sequence goes on along the minus strand of CM065920.1, from coordinate 24,648,865 downwards.
AAGATGAAAAATCCATGTAAAACAATACTGACAATCAATGAATGTTATATATATCTTGGCATGGGTGGGTGGGGATAGTCTGTTGCAAAGTGGTATCGAACTTCGAATAACTTTAAAAAACGAATTCTACTTAATATGTGTCCTAGTCATGCGTAGCACGGATTAAATCACACTATTCACCCGTAAACATCGATAGAACAGCCAATCGATGTTCAATATCGACACGCCCACTCTGTTCAAAAACACACGGTCTCCGTAATTTTTATAAATATATGAAACAAAACCGCGTTTCAAAGAAAACGAATTATAGTCGGTGCATTGTAAAGGAATATCAAACGGGACACCTTAAAAAACGGACCGAAATTAAGCTCATATTTTCAATAATCTTTATCACAGCGCGGTCTGTTGCCTTCTGTTTTTTTCGACCGACATGCGCGAGAAATGAATCAAAAGTTGATAGTGCAGTGTCGAGAGAAATTTAAAAATTATCACATATATTACCTACTTGGGTTTAATATAGCACAGACCTGGTATGCCATTTCGAATAGTGCCTGGATCAATAAAATGCAGAAAGCGACATGCACTACGCACGTGTTCGATGTGCACTTGAAGTAAGACAATGTACTGCTTCTGTGCAAGATTGATCTAAATGTAAATAAATAATGTGACTGTTCCTGCAAAAAAGTTTTAATTTTATATCGTGTTTTTTTTTGGGGGGGGGGGGGGGTTGTTTTGTTTTGTTTTGTTTTGTTTTTTTTTTTTGTTAAATTTCATTTTCAAATCTCTTTTTACCAAATAAAGTTAATGTTAGTGTGCTGAACACCTCGGTTTTTTATATACCTGTGTAGCAGTTGGGAAACAATCGAAAATATTTACATTTTCCAGTGTCTCTGTCTGTGATAACACTACGAATCGATTTTGTACTGTACAGCCCAATAAATTCACGTATTGTTGGGGGCGCAAGTGGGTTTGCATAATTAATATTATAATATTTAATCGTACAACTGCTGAAAATTATATAAATATAAGTAATAAGGAATCATTCTTTGAATATTATGAGGTGATAATTTCGGTCGGGGCGTGATCAAATCTATCATAAAGACCTTCGGGCTTTATTGGATTTGATCACGCCCCGACCGAAATTATCAACTCATAATACCCAAAGAAAGATTCCTTATTCATTAAATAATATGGCGAACAACTACTTTAATGACGTCATGTCGGCTTTGAAATACCCCCACACTGTTAATTCAAAACGGTACAAACGTCTAACAACGTGTTGATCATCATAAAAAATGCTTTTAAAATGTTTAGAATCATTTACTGCAGCTGGTCAAAATAGTTAGTAATAAATTTGAGTTATATTTAAGGAATAAGGAATCATTCTTTGAGTATTATGAGGTGGTGATCTTAGTCGGGGCGTGATCATAACCAATAAAGCCCGAAGGGCTTTATAATAGATTTGATCGATTCATAGTATTATCACAGACAAACACCTAGCGCATGTCCGACAATCGATCGTTATGCAATGCACCTGTCGTAAGGCGTAATTATGACACACATGGTTGATAACTCACACCTGTAATTGTAAAATCATGAATTTGATAAGAATTGAGCTTGTAACCTTTTCTTTCATTTCATGTAATGTTATGTTGCATTAAAATCGATGGATAGCATATAAAATCGCTTTGGTTTAAAGTAATTAAAATGACTACAGAAATAAACCTTTAATCTGCTGGTATGAAATTTTACATACATGTATCTTGTAAAGTCTGCGAACTATGCGTAAATCACAGACAATTGGGGAAAACCCAAATCCCCATTTTTAAAGAGACATGGTGACGCACAAACCCATGATTTAGCAAATATCGAATTTTTACACGATTTCCACATTTTTTATTTGGCATATGAAAAGGTGAACTTTTGAAAAATTACAGTGTTCAAAAGCAAATAAATCAAATTAAAAAGAGAAAAATAGAATTAAGTGTTGGGCCAACACAAAAATATTGAGTTTCCCTTCCGCTTCATAGCCACGCAAGCGCAGGGGAATGTAAATAATGCAGCGTGACATATATTATGAGCTAGTGAACTCTCATTAAAACCTAGTGACTTTAAGAACGATAAATTTATTAAGATGCACTCTCCAAGAATGCATATTTCTTACCACAGACATTGAAAAGCTTCACATTCAAATTCTTTTCTCGGTGTGTCAATCCCCACTGTAACTATTTTTAGACAATCTGTAAGTCATAAGTTCGAATCCCGCTGGGGCTTTTTTTACCTTTCCAAAACATTGATAATCAAAAGATTACAGAGCTCACCGAGATGAGTCATCACCTTTAAGAGATCACCTTCATCATATTACATGAAAATCACTATTTAATATAATTTTCATTAATATATTGTATATAAATTTGTGGTTTGACACAAAATCGTATTATATCATATGTTACAATATTATATCGTATCATATTCTACGTAAATTTAATACTTTATTGTACGATACGATATATATATATATATATATATATATATATATATATATATATATATATATATATATATATATATATATATATATAGTTTCAATACACTGCTGCTGCTATATAACAATATATAATAATATTATATCATATAATACAATTTAATATAGTGTCATACAATGCAATATTATATAAAACAATACTATATTGTATAATATCATAATACAATATAATATTGTATCATAAAGTACGATATTGCATTATATTATATTATATTGTATCATATGAGACTATATTGTATTTTATAATATAATATCGTATCAAATAATACAATATTATATCATATTATATGATATTGTATCATATCATATGATACAATATCTTATCATATGATACAATATTATATAATATGATACGGTATCATATAATATGATACGATATCATATTATATAATACAATATTGTATCATATTATACAAATCAATATCATATTATATAATGAAATATTAATTATATGATTCAATATCATAGGAATAATTATACATGATTAATTAATTTTGAACAATCACATCAAGCACGTTTGGGTGAGGTAGGAAAAAGTTTTCTTAGCATCCTTGACAATGGAGATCAGGTTCTGAATCTGAAGCTAGCCTGTTGTTTGAAATCCAAATTAAAGTTACATGAACCATGAAAAATTGATCAGGACAGCAGCATTTTTTCTAATATTTAAACCTGCATTTACACTTGCTCCAGCATCAAGATCTCAAGATCAAGCTATGTATCTGAAGCTTCCTCTAGGTACAAATCCATAATTATATAACTGCTTAAGTCTGACTAGGTATGAACAGAATTTACTACTTAACCAGCTCCAAGACCCTAACACCGTTTGAGTTGTTCTATTCTTAAACCAGCCTAAGGATCTAGATAATCAAGATCGCTCTCTGTTTCTGAAGCTACCTCTGTGATTCATTTACATAGTCAAATCAACTATGCAAGTTTGAACTAGTAAGTACTATTATTTCCATAAACATGTTACCTGCTCCAAAAACCTTAAAGCTGAAAACCGCCCTTAAAACATTTTTGTTACGTAATCCTTTGTTCTTTTTTGCTTTTATACAAGATAAAATACTTCTAAAGGAGTTTAAAAACAATCCAGTAAGTTACCTGTAGGTGTTCATTCTTAAAAATAATGGATAGAAAACTGTCCATTCTTATAAATAATGGACAGAGACAGGTCAAACTGTTAACTTATTGGACGGTTACAGGTAAGTTGGAAGCAAGAATAAAGGCATCACATTTGAAAATAAAGAAACAGATTTAATGTTTAACACATTGAGAATGAGACAGGTACTAGCATGATACAGCTAAGAAACACTAAAAACAAGTAAATATTATCCATTATGATATATATTCACTCCATTTTTCAGAATCAAGAATGAAAATTAATTCCCTTTATCATATTAATACATGTAACTTGTAACCACAAATCACATCAGATATGATCAGAACGTAAAGTGAGACAATTAAATTTCACTGCACTACATGAAAACATATTCTTCACATATCTAAAAGTTAATTCTCGATCATCCGGACTAAAAGTTCATAAAACTAAACCATGACGGTCAACCTCCACACCCCTGGAAAACTTTCTGCATCTGAGCCGGTCAATGCATTCTTTGCAATTGGTTTGGTCGGCTTGATAATTTCATTAAATGATTTTGTAAGTCATATCAAAATTTGGCACAGCGTTTCCACCCTCCATATCCAAATAGTGTCAATATATGCAGTACCTCTTTTACATCCTTAAATAATGTTGAAGATAAGAAATGCACTACCCAATAGAGAATGAGATGGTGTTGCTTAGTAGAAGAGTGAATGAATATGAAATCTTCACAGCACAGCTTTATAAACCTGATACTGTCCATTAAGTGAACAACTGAAATTTCTATGCAAGACTGATTCTATTTTTCAAAGTTAAAAATTATATTTATCAGCATCGTCAACATATTTACCTGATAATGTCCATCCTTAAAACAAAAAAGGTATTGTTTTAAGTTGGATATTAGCCTCAACCTGTCCATTCTGTGAGGGCACCTGCTCCAAAACTTTTCACCAACTCCAAACACTTTTACCTGATCGCATCCAAATCCAATGGCTCAGATTTCAGCATTCAATCCTGATAAGTGCACAAGTATCATACGACGCGCCATCATTGTTTCGTGAAGATGGGACCAGTAGTAACTTAGATATTGCCATCAAATGGGCACCTGCTCCAAAAAACTAAAATCATACAGTTTCCTAAATATATGGCTCAGATTCAGCATTCAAGCCTGTCAACTGCATCAGTATCATAAGACGCAACAGCCATGCAAGTTTGGTGAAGGTATAACAAGGAATAACTTTGTACATGATCTGCTCCAACAACCTTAACCAGGTACGGACGCCGACGCCGACGTTTGGGTGAATTAAAAAATTTAAAACGTATTTTTTTTGGGTCAAATATTGTAAAATTCGAAATTCTAAACCGGTGAAAGTATTTTCATTTCAATGTATTTTTATCCACGTTAAAGCTGACATGAATTAATAAAAGCTTTTGGTCGCCATATTAGTTTCGATCGGTCCTCAACTGTCACTGGGGTATATATACCGACCGAGAAAGTTGCGGTCGGTTGCTTTCCGATTGAGGCATTCGGGTTGCACGGACTTCTGAATGATAGAACTACACAATGTAATAATATGTTTGTAAAAAGGAATAAACTACAATCAATAAAAAATAAAAGATGGTTTATTCTTATATAGAATTTCCAACGTGTACGCAATATCTTACACAGACAGTGCTGTGCTGTCATACTTCGTATGCACATCGAACACGTGTGTCGTTCAAACGGAGTGCATTACATCTGCATCTTATTGTAGACCACAGCCGCACTACATCCAACACAGTAGATAAATGATAGTAAATCCAAGAATTTATATACAACGTAACATCACTTTTGTAAGTATCTAAAAAAAAAAAAACCCGTTTTTTAAGGTCCGTGCTGTCACTGCACGATCTGCTACTGTGTGTGGTTTGCGCATGTACGATATCATAACAGTACGACACAGGAGAACGTTCTACAATAATCGAGGATATTTGAAATATGTGTATCTGGATTTCAGTCTGTTTTGTTTCGTCTTTCATTGAATATTCCTTACCAGTGCAGTGGTTGTCAAATTATTTTAGTTCAAGACGCTTTTATTCAAATCTTCCCGTCCAATGTAACGTGTTTGGGTGAATGAAATGCCTGAATGCAGTGAAGCATGAATAGTGCTCTCTGTCTTACTTAGAGGGTTTGTAACAAACAACGTAACTATAGAAATCGAAAACTAATATGGCGGTAGTTGGAGATAAAAGGGAAATAATGCGTATTTATGAATTCATGTCAGCTTTAATATATGTAAATATGACAATATGGACACTCGCGGATCGTTGGTACCTCTATAAAATTTTACAAACTTAAATATTCAACCATTTGTTTAGAGTCTTACCGATCTATATTTATATAGCTATGAACATAACGTGACTGGGTGGTCAACACATTATGAAATCTACCCAACAATAAGATGTATCTTTGGCTTTTAATTTAGTATAAAGAACAATTCCATGCATTAGCTTTTAATTTAGAATATTCTACAGAGCTCTCCTTATCAAGGAGATAAATACAATCTATAAATAGTCACGACCATCCAGCCCTCTTTAAATGAAACAAATTTATTTTTTTCATATATACTTTATTTTCCAATATCACCATTATAACAATAAAATATAACAAAAACAGGAATAAATCAATGCGAGATATGTTTACTTATTTCATCGGATCAATTTTGGATGTCATCCTCATTTTTCTTATTAGCACTTTATGAAGAATTGTCTTCACTAGAATCATCGTCATTTCGTCATACGATTTCTTCAAAATTCATAGTTTCATTATTTGCGCAGGATGGATTTCGCATTCAATCGTAATTTTCCTGATAGGCACCTTCGCTAGACTCGTCATCTTCCTCCTCATACGATTTCTTCGAAATTCCTTGTTTTGTTGTTTCGTTTTCGTCTTGTCCATATCCAGTGAGTGTATTTTCCGAATCATCATCGGGGGAGCCTGTATCGCTTGGATACAAATCGTCATCGGGGGACCCCGTACCGTCAGGGGTTGAATCATCATCGGGGGTACCTGTATCGTCCGGATTTGAATCATCATCGGGGGTACCTGTATCGTCCATGTCATCATCTTCCTCATTTTCATCGGAATTGTCCAAATCTCGTAAGATGGATTCAAGGTACGATAGCTGTTCTTTGCCTGATTGAAAATGGAAAAAGTTATACACTTTAATAATTCATGCCAAGATTTTTAAGTGTTAACATTTGAACGCATTTTATCTATGACATAAATGATATCATTCAAATATACCCGTATATATACTCACTTAGGAACCGTGACACAAATTGTAAGATATCATCCGTATTTCCTGAGGTCATGTGTTTCTCGACTTGTTGGAAAACCCCTACAGCGCCAGTGACGTAACCACGGTACACCCCAAGGATTCCCTGGACAACAGTGGCAGGGTCTTTCACGTGATCTCGGAGGAAATTGGTCAACCAATCTTCTGCCTCGGCGAAGGGTTTGGTTATGGAAAATCTGTCAATGTTACGGAAATTATCTTTTTTTAATTTTTTGGCAAAACTGAGTTCAAAAACGTGTTAGTAGATGGAACTGTTTAAAGGAGGTTGGGTGGTAAAAAAAAATCAACCATCAGATTTGCCTGAACTTTTAAAATGATATTTTTGGCTAGAACTACATGTATTATTAAAAGAAAAATTCCAAATATATTAGCTTTGAAATTTGAACATTTTCCGATTTCTTCACACATAGCTCTTCGTCTAACGGAGATAAATAGAGTCTAAAATGGCCACGACCATCCAGTTCCTCTTTAAATAAGCTTACCTTCTTTGGAAGTAAACCGAGATCTTTTTGTGGAACTCCCATAAGTCATTTACATCAGGACATTTGTAGATCTCGCCGGTCTCCGTAAATTTTTGGATTAACTCCTCCATAGTCCAGCCTTTTCTTACTGCCTTCATCATGGACATTCTCATATTCAGCAAGAATTTAGCCATCTCTGAAATTCAGCAAGATGAATGTTTCAACATTTTTACTTTGCACCCCTTTATCCTAGTAAAATTGTAATGAGCTATACAATAACAATACCGTTCAGCTGGAACTGTTTGATCTTGTTCATAATGGTGTCATAGATATGCACATGACTCTTAGTTACGATTTCCTTGGTGAGGGCTGAAGCTGAAGGGTCAGTCAACTGGCCACCAAGAATACGTCGTATTTCAGTATACATTGTGTTATCTTTTTCATCAGTCATTGCAGTCTCTTGTTCTTTCAAGACATCTGAAAATGATTGGAACTAAAATATTCAATTTCTTTATTGACTACAGAGGTTTTATGATAGATATAACAAGATACTTGAAACACTTACAGAAAACCATCTGGTTAATCTTCATTGCAGCACATCGGAAGTAAGAATCCAAGAATTTTGTGGCCATTTTGGAGAATACAGGACTTTGGAACATGGGTGTGCTTGAGATGTCAGCATTCTTAAACCAGTTGTAGAAATCGACCAATCTGTTCATGTTCATTGGCGTGTCCCCTAAAATGGAGAAATGAATATATGGCACTCAATTACAAATTTCCAGGTAAACCTTTTTCTCCCACCAATCTAATACCTACACGAGTAGTTTCCAGCAGGAAAGTCTCCATAGTAGTTATCTATATGTGATAGGAGCATTTTGTTGGCCATAAGGGGTCCAGGTGGGCGTATGGTTCCGCTGGGGCCGGGTGCTAATGGTGTACCCTCCATGTCTTTCATTTTTCTCTCAACAAGTCTCCTTAGATCCTCGACAACAGCACGAAGCTCAACTTCATCTCGAGGTCTTGAGAGAGAACCTAGACAGATAATATTCACAAGCACCGTGAGAGTTGTAATAAAATTATAACAGGGTTTAGCCTGAAAATTTCAAACGTGTTCGAATGAAACACTAATATTCATGACTCAAGTTCAAATTTAATCATAAAAATCTTTCAGACTTACCATGAAAAACTGCAAGTAAAACCACGAGGAACTTCAGACACTCCATTTTGTCGTCCTGCTCAGCACTGTCTTCTCGAATAACACGGGCTCGCCCGCTCTTGGTTTAAATACCTATTACCCTTATCGGTGCTCATTTACGATTGGTTGATTGAAATAAGCTGACTATGATATTGTCATTTCACTAACAGCGTGTCAATTCGCTGGGCGTGGTAAACTTATTTTCATACATTGATTACCATTTTACGAATCGATTAGTTGTTCGCTTTCGATAAGATGAATGCAGTTTTGCATATCAAATACATGTACAGAACTTTAAATAGGCGCTGACAGTACTGACCAATCGGAATGTTTGCTGCGTGTTCGACCGAACACGTGTCGCTGATTGCCACGAATGACGTAGTACTCGTAAACAACCATTTGATAGCGATTGGCCAGAACAACCAGTAACATTGTTTGGTTCAAGTTTGTTTTACAAAGTAGTCTTCATTTATTGACACCGAAACGTGTTCAATGAACGACGTGATCATTTTAGTCGGGTTTTGTGAAAGATTTATGTATCTTAATGCATTTGTGTTTTTTTAATTCATATTTAATCTAGAGGATTCGACATTCAGTTAAATGAAAGTTTTCCTTTTTTTGTCAATGTAAAAGTTAAAAAAAGAAATAGACCTTGGTCCACGCTTAGTTAATAGAAAAATTGAAATATATAACAATTTCGTAAGAATACTTCTCGGTTATTTTGTATAGTTTGTACATTAACCAAAGTCATTTATTTCTTGGTGGTCATTGTTATTTTGGATTTTTTAAGTTGTTAATAATATGAATCGGATCGATCAGTTTGATATGCATAAATCAAGCTTTTAAGGGTGATGTGCGGCCATCTTGTACATTTGAGATAAAAAAAATGTAAACATTTCATGAACTGGCTTGTTTCTGCCCAAAACTGGCCAAAATTGTTGTCAAAACATGAAAAAGCAATAAATATGAGGTTCTACATGTTGTTTTGTATGCATATTACGCATACAAGAGCAGATCAATGCCTTTTTAATCACTAAGAACAACTTTAGAACAGCGCAGCTGCAGACTTATTTTAAATGTTTAAAAATCTTATGTTTAAATAATGCTATAATCTACCTTTTAAGAATATGTTTCCTGTATCTATCATTTAAAAAAAAATATGATCTTATTGCGAGAAGAAGAATTGTAGTTTCATTTTCTTTATTCTCACAAATGTCTCGTTTAATAGTGTCCATTTTCCCTACCAACAAGATCGGAAACTTCTGGGGGGTCGGAGATGCCCACCAAATGGAAACTCTTCCACATTTTTGACAAAGTGATAGAACCATACTATTCTGGCTTTCCAAGCGGAGACTTCACAAGTAAGACGAAGAAATAGAAACCTTATGTATGGTTTAGGTGGAAAGTTGAATACGAAGGGCTTTAATAACTTATGGATGTGAAATGGTATTAATTTTAAGTGTCTTGTTACAGTGGATATGCCGTTGACACATGCTGAAGTTATGACACAGTTGAATGCATGGTATACAAGCAGAACCTCGGACCCCATGGCGTTTATGGAGCAGGCTTTTGCCAACACAACTGGCGAGATCTTAAAGGCCAACTTCAAGTGTGCCACAGCGAAACTCAACCAGATCATTTTCTGTAAGTGTATAAAACGAAGTGGATGCATTTTCAAGTAGTCATATTGAAGATTCTATTCAATACATGTATGTCCCGCAGACAGGACATTATTATTAGCAAAAATACCAATGTTCAATTATGTATCACAGACGCGCTTGATGTTAAAATATTTCTTTTAATAATAAAATTATCCCCTGGACTATAATAATAATGATATTATAGCACAGGGGATGATTTTATTATTAAAGGAAATATTTTTAGGCGCCTGTGTTATGTATATATTGATTTCGTTATTTTTTGCCTTTCAGACGTTTTAAATAACTACGACCAGAGAATGACCACTGAGGATCAAATGATGCTTACCGGGTTAAGACAGATTTTGAAAGAATACATGTCCCCGTCCGATCTCGACACATTCGCCAACATGGTTGTGAAGATTGACCACGATCGTTTGTTCCGCGATATGATGGATTTCATCAGATATTTCCAGTTTGAAGGTCGTTTATTCTTATTAAGGTTCTCCGATCCTCAGCCTCAAAGTATTTTTTATCATAAAAATGTTATTTGTCCTTCAAACTTTATAAATGAAATAAAATAAAATGAAATTTTTAGGTGGTATCCATGCATTTTACAAAGTTATTGCAAATTTACCTAAGATGGATATAATGGAATAAATATACAATTTGAGATTTAAAAAAAAACCCAGCTGTACTGGTGCATCGGTATATGTTGTAGATCTCCGTGGATCCACTAAGCCAAGCATTTCGTTGAATAACTGGTTGTTACACTAACACTAGAAAACTAATTAATTTTTTTATATATAAGGCAGATTTATGGTACGAATAAAAAAAAAATCAGGATGATTTAGAGTTATCGAACATGGCTGAGGATCGGAGATCATTAAGTACTCATACTGATAATTTTTAAAATCTATATATTCCATATTCTGACAGGTTTATGTACAGTTTTATCGGAATTGTATGGAGAGCGGATTCGACTTCATATGCCCTTCCCCAAATATCATGTGGGCATTTTACGGAGAAATTGTCAAGAGTTTCAAAGAAAAGTATGGCGTATTTATAAATTCATGACATTGTTATATAATGATTATTATTGCTTTTTAATTTTATTAAACTCGATTCTGTTCAGATGGATTTTGATGATTCAATTCTCCCTACAGGTTTTCCATGATGAAGCATTTAGCTAAGGCAGCTGGTTGACTGGATTCCTTGGGAAATACACGACCTCCGTACCCAGTACCGTCATTAACGAAATCCTCGCAGTCTACAGTACCTACACCAAAAAGGCAGTGGACGAATTTATGCAGGTAGAGATGCAAATGTCCATGGAAACATGGATCAATTAGAGACGTTCTTAAGCAAGTTCCCCTGCAAGTATTCCGGTATTTACTGAATGCGCGCCATAATCGGTCATTTCCGTAACGTTTAATCCTTACATTCGACGGAAATTCGAGTTCGATCGAGAATTTATTGGTTTCGTGATTCAATGTTATTTTAATTGTATATTGTATATTCTTTGCAAGCCAAAGATAAAACCAATTTTAATTCCTTGTGGGTTTTTTTTTCATTGTAGCCACCAGCCAAATCCAGTATCTGAAGTCGATCTTTGTAGAATTCCCGGGCACAAATGATGGTGGGAGTGACTTGAGCATGCGCTCTATTGGTGAGATCGGCTCCGACCCCACCAAATTTGGATTTGAGGACTTAGATTAATGGTTCAACCTTGTTTGTTTTATGTCTGTTATTGAATGTAATCAATTAAACTGGGTAAACATCATTATGAAACTTTTTACCTGTGTCATTTTTGCAAGTTTTGGTCTTAATTGAATGAAGGTTCTGGACCCAAGCAGTATTATTGATAGTATCCTTGAATTCTGACATACTTCTTATATATTCTGCAAAAGTATTGCATATTTTATATAAACTATCTATTAAGAAATAAGATATGCTTGTCAGAAATAAGTGTAGTCATATTACAGGCATTATCTGTCAGTATGGACAGAGGGAATTGAAAAACGGAACAAAAACTGCTGTTTAGTTTTATCAGGGGAATACGCATCTATTATATACATGTACATGTATTTCGATTTTATCACGTACTTATCTTAAGATTTAATTAGTACGTTCTTTTACTAGCAAGAGTCATCTCTCTTTTTCCATCGCACTCCATCATTTCTCGATTGAGTTTCTAACGATCTCCGATCCTCAGCAATGTCGGATAACTCTAAATTATCCGGATTTTATTTTTTCGTACCATAATTCTGCCTTTTACATAGACAAATTTAATTAGTCTTCTATTCGACAAAATGCTTGACCTAGTGGGTCCACGGAGATCTACAGTAACTTCATATAGATAAAGGGGCCATCGAGCCATCGATGCACAACTTTAAAAACAAAAATTGATCTCATCTTGTATATTTATTCCGTTATATCCGTAGTGGGCAAATTTGCAATAACTTAGACTTTGTAAAATGCATGGATACCATCAATAAATTTCTTTTTATTTCATTTCATTTATAAAGTTTGAAGGACGAATAGCTTTCTTATGATGAAAAAAATATTTTGAGGCTGAGGGTCGTAGAACCTTAATTTTTGGAAATATCGAATCATGGAACCTCATTTATTATCTAACATCCTTTAAACAAAATTGTAAAAATCTAGTTTCTAAACTTAAACCAGTTTTTCAAAAAGATCATATTTTGACAAAAGAATTTTCTTTGTGTGTATCTAAGTTTAATTCTGTTTTTACTTTCAGGTACAAAAACACTTTTTTTCTAATAGTTATGTCCCTTCCTGTGATTTACAAATATTTGAAAGATCTCTTTAGATTTTTTTTTTATAAATATGATAGTTGTCTAATGTAAAACAATTCGTTGATAAATATCGTTTACCAAACAAATATAATCATATTTAAAGGGACAAAATTGCAAAATTTTAAGTATTGATGAAGCTTTAGAGCATTGCTGAAAAGTACTACATGTAATATACAAAACTCGGTTGGTGTAAATAAATACTGGTATCGCCAAAATTTATAACGACCGATGATATTGTTTTAATTAAGAAACCGTTAATTGAAAACTAAAGAAATGAAACTACGGAGCTAATTTTTGCAGGATCATTGTTTGACCAGTGTCTGAACATTGCTGGGTCATGATCAGTCTCATGCAGTTGTTACATTTATCTGAAGGGGAAGTCTCTAGGGAAGTCTTATAAGATTATACCTGTCCTGCTATTTAAGCCTGTTGCTGTTCAAAGAACTAGTTAATGTTGCAAATTCATTGATTTAATGCTTGCACAGGTTTACACCACTTCCGATGCTAGCGATTGCATAGAGGAGTTAATTTAAAACTCAACTCCAAAATTCAGTGTGCTTTAAAAATTAATGAATCGATATTTTATTGTCATTTAAAATATCTACTATCTATTTCTTCCTTTAGTTGGTAATGTTTCAGTACTTTCTTTTTATTGTTATTTTTTAGATATTAATGTCTGCAATAATCAAAGTAGTCATATCACAGTACTTTTGGGTCGTTCGTTTGTACATGTATTCCCATTTTCTTTTAACTTCATTTGACACTTATCGTCACCAGTCAAGGATTGCAAAATTCGATTCCTTCCCAATACATTTTGAGCCCCTCTATTTCTCTTATTCATTTAGTCTCTCTGTTCTATCCACCACCCCCTTTTTCTCCCGGATGATAATGGCTCGATGATTTGTTTTTATTTTTCCTAACTCCATGCACTCAACATGTGTTCCTTTCGTTTGACAATGATCTACACCCATCTCAGTTGTCTGACAAGCCTAGAAATTTGACAAACGAGGCCACATGGAGTTTTTTGTTTACAGGTGTAAAATTGACATGGGAAGATGACAGCTGCAGGTATGATGTATCTCAAAAATTAATCTGAAGTCCGAACAAAGAAAGCATACTTTTTATGATTCATTTCTTTTCGCATCACATTGAATTATACTTACATAACAGAAAACATAAACTTAGCGATAAATACAAATAATGTATAATTTCCAGTGATTAAGTGATGATCATCATCATGACGTAACGAGAGTAAACAATTTCATAAAGTTTGGGTCTTTCTTTAAATAAAGATTTTGGCAAAAATCGTCAAATTAACAGCTTCACTATTTTTTATATTGTTCCCTAGCCTTAACTCGTGAAGCAAACTTCACGGTACATAAAAACTTGTTAACCAGTTTGCCTGCTCCTGAACAAGCGCCGTGTAGCACCACTGATCCGGTCATGTTACGTTAGTTCCGCCCGCCCCCCGGGCCAACGTTTATCACAGACCCCTGCTCCATGGATGAGTGAACATGCGATGCTAAGGAACACAGGCCACGGATGACCCCTAAGGGTCAACTTCAGATAAAAGAACACTGAAAGTGAGAGGTGGTGTATCTGAAATGCATCATTTTGCATGACGTGAAAATAATGACTGTTATCTGGCCCTAAATCTTGTTTGTTTATCAAGACAATAACAGTATCAACAGAGAAGGATTCCAACTCAGTATTCAGGTGTATGTTTGGAAGAAAACCTTTTGATTTAGAAATATATAACCAGTTATTCAATTATTGGTCAGCTTCCATTGTACGATGTTGATTTTGTGGATATGTAGTTCTACTTGTGTTTATATGTAACAAAGATTTATTTTTAAATATAAGAATAATTTTGTTGATTTGTGGCTTACTTGTGAAGTGAAAATGACACTGGAAAGGGATCGAAGACCAGATTGGATCGAACATTTGCGGGAGGATACCATTGCGCGACCTTATCACGACTCGGTAAGTTTATCCTAACAATAGTCGTAATTGAAACATATACATGCAGTTAATTAAAATTAATAGATTTTAAAGCGCCCATGTGATATTTTAAAAAAATTGATTGAATAATGCGTGTTTATATTATATAAGTTTGAACATCAAATGAATATTAGACACTTTTAATGATGGAATTTCAATGTCTGAATTGATCTGCGCATTGCTGATTCTAGAAAATGAATTAAATAAATCATGATATTATCAGTTGTTATATTCACACATTGTCAGTTTCAATAAACTCAAGTGCTAAATACCATTTATCGCAAAAATAATAAAGTAACCCTTCTTTTCTCATAAATCCGTCAGCCTGATCAAGAAAAGGCATGTTGCTGGTAACCTAATGTCATTTTTATGGGTATTATATGATTTCCAGCAACAAGTTGCGTAAGTGCAGATCAGGGAATGTTCATTGTATTTCCCATTAAAAATGTCCAACTTACATCGGCTCTTCGTGTCCTATTTGACTGACAGCTATTCTTTAAATTTAGAAACAAAATCATTCGTGTTTCAAGACATTGTTTTAACTTCATTGACGCTTCCGTACAGGCTAAAAGGGAGGGGGGGGGGGGGTCTTTGTGATTTGTTCGGAATGGAATGAGCCGAAGAAAAACCGAGTTTGTCTCATTATTACAAGTCTTGTATCATGTTCATAAATTCTTGTTCTACGAAGTGTATGAATAACAAGAGAGATTTTTGCGAGTTCAAATATTTTCAAAATTTTTAGGAAGTTGTTAGAAATGAAGGGGAAGTGGTGTACAACACCTTTAGCCACATTAAAGGGATTCCAGTATTGTTTACTACTTTGCTCCTGTGTCAGTTTTTTAAAAATCTGTTTGATGTTTATTTGCATTTGACGTGACTCTTCTGTTCTGAACACAAGTTTTTAATTGTTGTTCTCTTTTTAATATAAAATCTAACAGGACAAGTTTGAGATGGTAGGAAACAAATCAGCTTCATGTCAAATTAAAACTTTTTTTACATCATTTAAAAAAAACAACAATGTAATATCCACTTTCTACCACTGCATCTCAAGACCCTGCATGGAATTTAGTTTATTTTCAGTTTGATATACATGTGTTAGCTTACGTATAAAATGAAATAAAAGAAATACAAAACTGTTCAATACAGCTTCTGTATAGTAAATATAAAATAGCTTATTTAATTTTCCCTTATTCCTTGTACAAATGTACAAAAGTCCAATTATTATAACTTTGTAAACCATTAATACTATATTCTATAGAAATATCTTGTACAGATTTCCACTACTTTACTTTGTATTTAGGAGATGATTCATATGTAAGTACACATTACATGTTGCTCAATCAAACTGAGCTATCAATAAAAAAAAATGTTTAAATTAATGAAATACAAGTAATTTAACAGACACATATAACATGTTTGGTGGCCATCCAATTGTTTTATAATTCAAGAAACACTCATGTGTCTACAATGGCAAGCCCACGGTAACTACGCCCATCCCGGTGACATTTCTGATGATCTGTCTCCCCCCGGGGGTAGGTAGGCTCTCGGTGAGCTGCAGCCATTGTCGTTTTTAACCATACGTCTCGCGAGTGCTCGTTCATTATTGTGTCATAAATTTGGGCTGCTCTTACATCAAGGCAGGCCTCGCTGCTTTTGTCACAGTATAAATTTGACAGTCTCATCATCTTGCAAACCTGTGTCACACCTTTGGACAGGTGTGTTTTTCCTTTAACTGACCGCATGACTTTGATGATAGAAGGTATTCCTGGTACAGATTCTCTGAAAAAAGAAATGGCATATTAATAAGCAAATATCTGTTTCGTTGCCCATTCTATCCAACAATTGATGTGGTTTTATTCTGCAATCTTGTCAATTTTTGTTTGTCATATAACCGTTATGGACAAGCAAGAACTACCATATAGTACAACATCACACATACTTTGACAGTTAGACAGATCATCAGAGATAGAATGTACTGGTATGCACCAATTCTGTCTCTTTGGAAAGACGAGATACTAAGTAGACAATGATCAAATTATCTCGCAGAAACAGGGCATTAGAGGACAACATTAACACGTTTTCTTTTCTGAAAACAATTCTGTTGACTTGTATAGTCTTGCTTTTGATGTTCGGAGCCAAACCATGACGTAAATAGAGGTTTTGCTCATTTCGCAATGTGGTCAATAT
This sequence comes from Magallana nippona, assembly GCA_033439105.1. NCBI lineage: Eukaryota > Metazoa > Mollusca > Bivalvia > Ostreida > Ostreidae > Magallana > Magallana nippona. The sequence goes on along the minus strand of CM065920.1, from coordinate 24,631,583 downwards.
TTCTTCCATCTTTGTCAAAGAAAACCAAAAAACAACATACAGAATTTCAAAACCGATATTTTTTTTTTACATCAATTGAGCATCTTTGGTTAAACGTTTATCGTGACATACATATCCAGTATAGTTAAAGACGTATTGGGTCGGTTGTGTTGGAAATAGTTATATAGAGCAATCACCATTATTTTACTCACTATACCCCCTCCTATCATGATAATGGTGATGCTATTATGGCAGCAAAGTGTATCAATTCCATTTTTTTTAAAGATAAATATCCTTTAGATAAAGTGCATGATTCTTGTTCTATATTTGCACCATTCCATTGTGTTAATTTCGTGAGAATGGACAAAAATGGATACTAATATTATCTTTTAGGGTGTTTTTTGGATTTGGTCACTCATTTATTGATGAAAAAACATTAAATAAAATGTGAAGAAATGTTGGTACCCATATTAGCATCAAAGTAAGATTATTTCATCATTTATTTCTGTGTTGTCTGTTACTATTGATATACACACCAAAATAACCGGAAAAGCTTTTCAAACATTTGCCAAACTAGAGAAAATGGTTGGGGGTGTTGTTGTATTATAAGTTGTTGATAAAAAAAAAAGGTTGTTAGTTGGTTGCATAAAACAAGATCAGTAGCATTTGGATTCACGAAGAATTGATAAGCAACGCTGTCATCTACTCTTGTTTCTTTAGAAATCACTCTGCTCAGCATAAATTGTAAAATTGTTTCAGCTGTCATTCGAATACAATGCACGACAGCAAACCTTGTTTAAAAGTACACGAAACTCGGTGATCCATACCGGCACAGCTATATTTGTGGGTAAAGGTCGGTGAATTAATGAATACCTCTGATAAGGATATACACGCATTCATTTTCTCCATTCAATTATGATTGGTAAATTATCCAAAATATATACACTTTTAAATAAATAACTTAGCTATATTTGCAAATATACTATTTATATTTTACTACCGTACGCATTTATAATCTATCATTAAATATATATCGAAAGCCTTTACATGTGTATTTTAGATTTTTACTACTAACACATCCTTCTCCCTAAAAGGTATGAAACATTTGCTTCAAACTGATTAAGTTTAATGCGTAAAAAAAATTCAATCCGTAAAATGTTTGGCATGCATTGAATAGCCGGAAACAATGCTGGATGCAAACTTATGTCTGTGCATCATGGTCACGATCTCCTTTTTACCTATATACGTACGATGAATATATACGCAAAATGTCTTCATTACCCCGTGGTTATTGTTGACGCCTTTCCCCGGGTCGTAATGAAAAATTAGGCTGCAGATTTAGTTGGATAAAGTGGTAATCGGTCGTATAAAGAGCGTTAAACGTACGAGCTGCTGCAGGGAGAAGCGCTGTTTCATTACCTTTCTGTGTTATCTGTGCGGATATAAAACTTTAAAGTCAAGATAACATCTACTGATTTGCAATGTGTTACCTCGGATGAACAACAAGGGGAACCAAGTCTTTTGTGATATAAGACATCATGGTTCGTGAAGTAAGAAAATTAAAATTCACTAAATTATGTGCATTTTATCGGGACGGCTTTGTTTTACTACACTAGATCAGTTTGTGATATCAACTGACAAAGGTCTCTTGCTTGGGATTTAAAAATTGAGCTCCAGTATTTTTCTGTGTAATTTGAGAGATTTTGGATTTTACATTTTCGTGATTTGTGTGATCCTTTATTTACTTGTAATTCATGTATATGTGATTATCGATATCTTTTTGATACTAGTAATTAATTCTGTTTGTTGAAATTTTACCTTATTTCACATCCAGAGAAGTAGTATTTGAACTGCAATTTGCATCACTATTAAATTCCTTCTAATTAGATTTTGAAAAGGTATTTTGATCTGACAATTAAATGCGATTAGTTTTACGACTTTTCAAAATGCTTTACAGTCAAATAAAACATCCGTTCTTTGATCTTGCACCTATTTTTTTTTTTTTTTCATTTTTTGTCTTTTCCTTTTCTTATTTTTCTCTTGACCTTTCAACCACGTACTTTTCTCTAAAAATTCAAACCTGAGAAACAAATTACATCCGTAACAATTTCATTTTAACTATTTCAGTACCCATCATATAGGGGTGGGGGTAACAAGAACGACTACAATTCACTACACAGAAGGGAGCATCACCACCGCCACCACCACTCCTCCCACAGACATGGGGAGGATCCAGACGGGAAACTAGGGGGCGGGAATACACAATTTATTCACGGACAATCGGGCAGTGATTCCACAATAAACAGCCGGAAATCCATTAAATCCGAGGAAAGAATGAAGCAGAAACGACTCGGTCTCGTTTTGCTGTTGTTAATCGGTGCATTGTTAATCGCTTTCGGAATCGGATTATTAATTTACTTTCTGCTGATGGAGAGTAAGTATATCATTATATCATATACCTCATTTCGCAATGTTTGTACGTGGAGGGTTAAGCAGGTTTTTTGTTTGCTTTTATTTTTTTTTGGGGGGGGGGGTGGGGGTAGTATATATATCATTGATATATGTACTACTTTTATATCTGTAAATGTAAATATTTAGCAATGTTTGTACGTTGAGGGTTAAGCAGGTTTTTTGTTTGCTTTTATTTTATTTTTTTTGTTATTTTTTTTTGGGGGGGGGGGGGGGTAGTACGAAAATCAATAGATTTTTATTTCTTTTACCAAAAAAAATGTACCAATAAAAATGAAAGCTGATCGTTGCAGTGAGAATTAATTTAACTCGTTGTATTTCTCCTGTGTGTATGTTTTCAATTAACATATAGAAAAAAATCAAAGTTGTTTTTTATTTATAAATACCAGGGACGTATATATATACGTCCCTGTAAAATGTAAATTATACACTTACTTTTGAATTAACTGTATCGGTTTTCCGTCATTTCAGATATCTTTTATATTGAAATTGAGATTGTTTAAACATGTTTTACATTATTTGTTATATTCAAAAGCTTTGATCAAGTTCTTAAATCTCTCAAAATTTCCTTTGCAGATCCTGGGCTGTATAACCACGGTAATTTTTTTTTTCGGAATTTAATTGTTCGTATTTAATTTTCTCTTTCACACGCGCCTTATGGCGCCAAACTTCAACAGAAGTCTGAGAAGGATACAAACGACGTGATGCATATGTTGGAAAATCACAGATTCTGTGTGTGTTTGGATATGATTTTCATTCACAAACACTTTAAATACAAAAAGGTAGTCTTAACTTTCCGTAAACACCGAGATCTGATTACAACCTTAGTTAACGTGGAAAAAGGTACATCATAAGGCCTACATGTTGATCAACTTGATACACCACAACCACAGGCACCTGAATTTTCATCAATCCGTCGCTCAATAAGCCAAATATCGAAAAATTCTACATCCTCTATATAAAAATAATTTATATATAGAGGATATAGAATTTTTCAATATTTGGCTTAATGAGCGACGGATTGATAAAAATTCAGGTGCCTTTGGGTGTACACAGCTGGCACTACCCCATCTTAATCTGTAAAGAAGAAAAGTATGCCCTCTATTCTACAAAATCAAATGGATTTTTGTAGTATATAGTTTATACAATTTTCTTTACAAATTAATAATAATTTGGATGCATATGTTGGTTTATAGTCATGATAGTCGGGTAAACACGTAAACAAATGCAATGACGTCCCCCGCTCCAAATTAATGTTTTATGGTTTTTGTTGTTAACACAATTTTACAAAAAGTACTGTGTAAACACGACTTTAAGTATCTCAAATTTATTCTGCGTTCGAATAATTGATAAGTGTTTAGTGATTTATACATGTTTATGTTTCTGTTCTAAATGCATCTTCATGGACCCCTTCATGATAACTGCTCTCTTGCAGTGCAAATTGACATAGTTTGCTGAAGTTTTAGTAGGTAGATAATTAAATGATGTAAATGAAACAATTGATGTTACGTCATATTTCACCAAACTATGTCATTTTTCCAGCTTGCGAAAGAGCAGTACCGCAGTTACTGTGAAGGGGTCTATTGACTACATCGAATTGACTGAATCAAATAAGTTTATCGTATTAGCGCATATTTTTAAGGCTTTTAAAAAGTTGATATTCTCGTAATTAATACCTAATGTTTTTAAAAAGTAATGTTTGCATTTCAAATCACTCATTTATCATTCATATCTAAGACTATAAAGGTACACCCCACTGTTAGATAAATAGTTTATTTATACCTTCAGGATATTTTAGCATGACCTGATATGAACTGGCGACTTTAATGTGATGACATTTATTAGATCAGGTTAACTCGAACATTTAATTTTGTCGATCGATTTTACAAGGCATGTTCAGAAAAGCATTTAAGAAATTTTAGATGTCCGCGTAATGTTTTGATAATTTCAAGTTTTTATTTGATCACAAAGGTAATAAATAACAAAATATTTGCTTTTAAACCTCTTCTTAAGTCAAGTAAGGTTGTTTATTTTGAAATGTTCTTTGTTCATATTTAATACGATTTTAAATTCCAATCCAGTATGTGTGATGCATAATGCAATAACTCCATTTGATCAGATACTGAAATCAGCATAAAAAATATTTAAACCAAAGATAATTATATAACAACACAAATAGGCATCATGATTCCTACACAGAAGTTGGAAAATATTAGATTAGTTATTGCTATATACCATCTAATGATCTATTCCAATTATACCAAGTTATTAGTTAGTACTCTTCAAACTACCTATCGTATTCATAAATATTTTCAATATTGTAGGCGGGAAATATTGATTCTGTTACTGTATATTTTTATTAGATTTGTATAAAGCCAGGATGAACACACCGATCCTTAACCAGGAGTATAGTGAAGCCATGAGAAACTTGTCATCGGCAGAAGCAAGGGCTCTAGCTGACCCTCTCTGTAAAGAGGTAACTATGATGAAACAATCAATTTAATCAAAACTTTTCAAAATTAATCACAATGAAGAAAGTTGAATGTTTTGTCTAAATTCATGCGAACAGCAAGCTGTTTCCCTGTATACATTAAACTCAATAAAAGGATCATATGGCTTTAGAATTTAGATTGACACGGGGGTGTTAGAATTAATATTGATGTAAGTCTTGCCACATCTTATTTTAATTATAAAGAATAGAAAAATTGAAAATAACTATGAATGATCAGCCTCTCTCATACTGTAGAAGCACATATTTTTATTGGGTCAAAATTTCGTTGTTTTAAAACCAAATAAATTTTCATTGGCATTTTAAAGATTACGATATGACAAAATTAAATTTAATTTCGTCATATCGTAATCTTTAAAATGTAACACGTATCAACTCTGTATTCATTAATACTTGGGTTAAAAATTCGTCATGGATTAAATTTCATTGATTTACACTGCCAACGAAAATAATGAAATTAAATCCTCCACGAATATTTCTGCTTCTACAGTAACTGTTTGTTGTTGACATATGTCAAAGTTGATTTAAGATTAGAAGTTCAAAAGAATAGTGTGAAGAAAGTGTATCCTGGTAGCAGTATCTACATGATAAATCACTAGTGTTCGTAGACAAGAATAATGTACGATGTCTGTTATAAAACTAGTGTACCATTTCCCCCTGTATACCATGTCATTTCAACTAAGCTTCTCTCTTTGAGTTTTTACAAATTTATTTGTGCAGATTGACAGCTATATAAGAAGCAGTTCATTAGCTGGCAAGTACAAAGAATGTGCTGTCAGAGAAATCAAGTGAGCAATCTTATGATGGAGGAGTCATTTATATTCACACTTTAAAATTAAGAATTTATTTCAAGTTGATAAAAACAATCTGTCAGTGTTTAATAGCTGTATTAAAGAATTAAAATAAAGGAAAGTTCATTTATAATGATTGTTTAAAATTAAATATATCTCTGAATTATTTCTGAATATTTAAGATTTGAATGTATGGTCATACAAAACATATGTAATTGATAATTTTTATGCATTTCTGATCTTTTTCTTTTCTTTAGAGCAACAGTGGGATCACCTATCACATGCAAATGCTCAGGAGGACTAGTGTAAGCAAAATAATTTTTTTTATTTGGCAAATTATCTATTATTTGGCTATTCTGGATAAGTAATGATGATTGTCCTAAATAAAGCTATTGTAATATTATTTTCTTTAAAAATGTTTACTGCATTGAGCAGGTTTCATTTTGTATTTTGATATTAAAATGGATTTAAATGTATTCTTAGTTCTTCTTTAATAAAGTATAATAATACCAATACAATAAAGAAATTGTCATTTACATGTCATTTCCATTACTCGGCTACTCGCATATTAGAATGATTCAATCCTTGAAAACAAAATTGATCGGAACATTTTTCTATTAATTATCAAATCTATTTCTTTCTACTGTAAATTGTATTCAAATGATACTGATAGATAAAACATATATTGTATTATTGATGTGTGCGAATTGAATGAGTTTTGGGGGCAAGAAAAAGTCCTTTGATTTTGCCATAAAATGTTAGAATCTTTGTTTATTCAACATACAAAACATATCTCTGCTTTTTACAGTGAAAGTTATTTTTATACATGTACATTATGTGCTGTTGACATCAGAAGGGGGAGGTTGTTTCTTTCCTTTTTATAATGTAATACTGTGGTTCCAACATTCAGTTCTGTGTAGCATCCACTTTTAAGTTCAGTGATGGCTGTTTTGTCAGGCTTGTAGATCAGTGATCAAGCAGTGGCAACAATACCCACTGTGACAGCTGATGGTGTTAAAAGACAAGAGTTCCTGTTATGGACATGTCTTAACACATCACCTGATGGTGCTAAGGTTCACAATGATGGACAATACAATATTTAATTGCCTTATCTGTTTTCACTTGAGGAGACACATGTTATTTTGGGTTTAGTGCCTAAATAAGAGTCAGATAAAGCCATTTTTCTGTGTTCTAAAGCTACAGACTAAATTTCGCCTTTTGTAGACAATGTTATGATATTACACAAACAATATTTTTAATGCTGGAAAAAAAAACTTTTAAACAAATTTCAATATTTCAAAACTGGTTTTTTTTTTAAATAGAGGAAACTGATATCAGATATTCAAATTGGATGAACTCATGAAGAAAAATGCTTATTAGTACATGTAGTTTTTTGTTTCCGAATTTATGATGATAATATCTGGCTCTATGATTAATTGTGTACATTCACCTTTTTGAGGGCTCTACATTGTTATGTTTTTAACAGCTCATGAAAGCACTTGTTATGCATTGACCCTTGGTAGACATGGAAAGATAGATTGGTTACTTGAACTTGAATATTTAAGAAAACAAGTAATAGATTATCAAAGTAACATGAAATAAGATTAAAACTTTTAACATTTTGTATTACTAGGAGCTGACTAGGCCATTGTTACAAAATTTATTTGAAAATTTTCAAGCCTCAAAAAAGTTTTCATTTAAAAGTGATGGAAAATGAATCTTTAAACAATGATTTCACTGAACATTGCATTTCAGGAAGTGAAAGGTATTTTACTTCACAGAATCAAACCATTTCTTCTCAATAAATATTTGTAGCTCCAGCAAAGGAAAGAGAGCACAGGTGTTTTTTGACCTAGTGTTCAATGGTCAGATCACCAGGGAGGAGATAGAGAGGGCACTGAGGGCACATTCCACCTATGAGGACAAGGGCGGCCTGAGATATGTTAAGATCAGAGACTTCATTGTGGATATCAATAAGATCCTCAATCCACCTGTACTCCCAACCCGTGGACCAGATATTGAAATCATAGGTAAAGTAGCACACAGGCTTAGAATGAGTATGAATCAGGCTGTTTTTTGACTTCAATTTCGGAATTAATTTTTCTTCAGTGCTTTGCAATCATTGGCATGCCTTACCTTGAAATGTTAGTTTGTGGTGTGCCACCAATACATATTTTGACAAATTTCCTTTGTGACTAAAATGTACCAGATACTGATAGTAATACATGTATATGAAATGTGAATACAATGTACACAGGATAAGTGCTGTCTGTACTTTCAGTACTTTGATTCTGTTGTAGATGCAACACTGACCAATTTGTCCGTGAGTGTGTACAACCTGACCGACTGGACCAGTGACCTCTACCACAACACCTCCATCGCCTTCAACTCCTACGCTGTCCCCTTCTGTAGAGATGTAAGGATATACTGAAGATTTATTATTCAAATGTTGTTAGGACCATGTGAAGTTGTCAATACTAATGATCTATTAACAACATTGTTGATATTATTTAACCTGTAAATTATTTTTGTTTGATTGGGAAAATGTTAACAATAATGCTTTTTAATGCATAGTAGCATGTTTAACTCAAAATTTTCACTTTTTTCAGCTTGATAAAATTTTTCGATTAAGCCCTTTGAGGGAGAGATATTATGACTGTCAAGTTAAAGCTTTTGGGTAAGTACATATTTATAAACATTATATTTACATTTTCACATTTACACCATTTGCATTTTTTAATATATATATCAGCCTACCCCTGAATTGTTCTCTAAATCTTGTGTATACCAACTAGCCTCTTATTTTTTTCTTTTCTTTACAGAAAAGATCCACGAACAGTGGTAGTGCATTTAAGATTCAAAGGAAAATCTTACAACACTATGAGGAGAGACATTTTACAGATAATTGTAGACAATGCTAAAAGAGTTCTTGACCCAGAGAAAAGGGAACTAAGAATGATAGGTAACCTTCTGATTGAACCATTAGGAGGCACCACGATTGATTTCCTAAATATAACACTCAATCTGGGAGGAACAACTACCATACAGCCAACCAAGACTGTACCCCCATCTACAGGTTTGCCTATACAAACTCTTTTAGCATTATTTTTTTAGGATGGAACCTTCTTTTTTATTTGACTATTATCAAATGAATCTGAATAGAATCTTACCTTTGATTACAAATTATCCATCTGTATGATGAGCTCAAAAAAATATTTTCTCATCTATATGCACCATAGTGGGTTTAATGCTGTTTCAGTCAGTCTCAATTTACTTGACATTAATTTTAAAAAGTTCAGGCTTTGGAGTGTGTTTTAAATGTTTATTGTAAATCATACTTGTATATCTTTTCAGGAGAACAAGTTGTGATTGCAGACATTACGGTTTATTTATACAATTTAACATACGACCATCGACTGGAGGATGAGAATTCGGCTCTTTTTATCAGACATGCTCATGCATTCTGTAAAGATGTAAGTATTTGTGAATGTCAAATTGAATTCTGTTGTAAATCAATTGATTTCTGTTACTTTTAATATTTCCCATGGTATTGTTTAATATATGAAATGATTTTTAAAAGTTGAAGTTGTTAATTTTTTTTTTCATGCAGATTGAGAAAATATACATGTCATCTTCACTAAAGCACTCCTTCATTGACTGCAAAATGTTTGATTACATGTAAGTACATATATTGATATATTGATTGGTATTCTCTTGAGGTATTTAGTACTCTAATATTTATGGTAGTACATGCACCTGTTCTCATCATCTTGCATATTAGTTTACATCAATGGCTATTTGAATAATAATGATTATTATTATACATGTACATGAATTAATTGTCAAAGACAAGAATAATTTTATTTATTCATTCGGCGTTATAATTTTATACACATGAATAAGCTATTTGGAACTTTTATCAGGGCCCCGGATCCTGGACAATCCTACACAAAGGCCAAGTTCAAGCTGCGTTTCCGTCACCCCTCAGTTTTCTCCCCCGAGCACTTCAAGGGACTGATCCGGACCCGCACCCCCGAGTTCATACAGACTGACCTTCAGGCCCTGACCAAACTGTACACCTACCTGGTTGGTCACGACCTGGTCATTCTGGATAAGACTGGTTTTGACGTGGTTTGGAGTACGGCGGTCACTATCATGCCGTCCACTCTGTTCCTGCCCTCCTCTTTACACAGCTCCATGGACATCATCACTTCTAACGTGTTTGCCTCTACCCCGGGGCTTACGCTCTATCCCTCTCATATTCATGGCTCATCCACTGTCTATGTGCTCTATGGTAAAAGATTGCTTTGATTATGAATTCATAAATTTTTTGCTGCATAAATTTCCAAAGAAGACAGATTTAAATTTGTTTTGTCTTTAGATTTACAATTTATTTTCTTTTTCAGATTCCACTTATGCAAATATTACTACAGGTCTCTATGACTTTCAGTATACCTCAGATCTTACAAACAGAAACTCGCCAAAGTTTGCAAACTTGCAGGCTAATTTCTGTGATGATGTAAGTGTATTTGTAAATGATATATGTACATACTGAATCAATGATTTTGTGTTCTTCATTTTTAAGGGTTGTTTTAACAAACATGTATGTATTGGTGTATTCTTGTAGCTTCGACGCTTTGTGGAGAGGACGTCTATTGGCAAGCATTTACAGGACTGTAAAATTGATGAATTTACGTAAGTTAAAGTATATTACACAACTGTACCTTTACATTGAAAATTTAAATCATTTTCAAGTTATGAAAAACTTGTATAATATATTTCTTACAGACATTTCCCATCCAATGTAAAATTCCATCTCCTCTTTAATACACCAATGGGTTCCTACGTGACCGAGAATATCACTCACGTACTGAAGGACATGGCCCCTCATCGTCTGAAGGACGGCTTCGAGTTGGTGGATGTAGGGGACCTGAACCTGATTTGGAATCGGTACCACATCGACATGAAGGTCACAAATTACACCATGCACACAGCCACTGATATCGCCCACACAGGAACCATAGACTTTCCAGCTACCCAGGGACCAGGAAAAATTATGTATTGTAAGAGTTGCTTGTTCTTTATGAAAAAGGAATTAATATAGTTTGATTGTTCCTATTGTTGTAAATTCCTGTAAAAGAAAAGTTTTTGGATACTAGAAGATAATAAATTGTTAAGATTGTTCTAAATATCTGTGATTGAAAACTTTAAAGAATTATTTTTGTTTTTGTGCTGCAGCTGCGACAGAAGTGAGGTTTACCTGTGACTTGTACAATCAGACTATCCCCATCGAGTTCTCGGACAGAGCCCATTACCTGTTCAAACAACAGCAGGACCTCTTCTGCAAAGACGTAAGTGATATTGATGCTATGCATTAGGTCCAATCATTCAGTAAAATTTATTTATTTATTCAGTGTGCAGCTTTTAAAAAAAATTATAAATGCTATTAATCAGTCTGGGTTTTTTTAGGTGAAGAAGAGTTTTACAGACAGCGTTTTACATCCCCATTTCCTTGAGTGTTACATAAAGGACTTCAAGTAAGAAGGATCAAAATGCTCCAGCATGTAATGTTTAATATATGTACTACTTGTACTGGTACACAAGTCTCTAGTTTATGTATAATTTACAAAATACTGTGTACATACTTAACAATCTTCTATCACCAGATATGTCACACCCAGGAAGATACAGTTCGGCCTTTACTTTGCCCATACAATGACAAGTGGTCTACAGAGCAATGCTGTCAACACCCTGGAGACAAAGTCTTCTAACAAGAGAATCGGCGGCAAAACGTATGTGGACTTAGGAAAGCTGTTCTTGGAGAAAGGAAGCTGCACTATTGAGATGAAGCCTGCCAACTGGACCCACGAAATGGAGCACTCCTACCACCCGATCCCCCCATCCACCCCCACACTGCCTGTGGAGCCTTCATTTGGTATGGTACTCAATGTTAAAGTGGTTTCGAGAAAAGTCAAGAGATAGATGAAAGATAAAATATTCTATTTTTTATGCTATTGATTAGAATAGATTTGTATGGGGATGCTGTTTAAGTAAAGCTTTTTAAAGATGAATGGTTAAAGAAACTAGTTATTAGTCTCTTTATTCATGTAAATGCAACTGTGGTTTGACCAGAGATATATTTTTCCATTGCAGAGATTGATCACTGTATGAGGTATCCCTGTCAACATGGGGGCACTTGTCTGAAGTCAATATCTGGCTGGTACATTTGTGTGTGTCCCCCGGGGTACTCGGGTCAGAACTGTGAAGTCAGTAAGTACATGTATAACAATAACTACCAGGGTACATGTATTTTGTGGTTGTCATAGGCTTACATGTACAGTGTATAGCTTTTATCAAGAATAAAACTTAATTTCTTTATTTCAAATCTATATATACCAGTAAAAGATGAAAAATGTTACTTTTTTCTGCACCTGTTAGATGGATGCAACTACATACATGTACTATTACATGTAAGTTTGTTGTGAAAAACATAAAGTTTACACTGCTTTTCTCTTAGATATCAATGAATGCAACATGAACATGTGTATGAATGGTGGGACCTGTGTGGACACCATAGGGAGCTACTACTGTAAATGTGACCAGGGCTGGGAGGGTGTCCAGTGTGAAATCAGTCAGTATATATATTCCTGTCTTAAAGTTGGGATTTTCTGTATATAACATGCATATTGGATAATAATGGTTTTTCAATTTGTTCCTTTTTTTGCAGATAAAAATGAGTGTGATGCACAGAACATCTGTCTGTACGGTGGTTCTTGTGTTGACACTCCTGGCTCCTACTTCTGTATGTGTGTAGAAGGCAGGACTGGCAAAAACTGTGAACATGGTAATTGAATGTAGATATTTTAAAAACATACCATGAGTATGATTGTATAATATGCTTTATTTGAAGGAAATTGAACATGTATATCATTTTGTATGTATATGATTTATTTTTTTAGATATTGATGAGTGTGTTCAGGATAATATTTGTCAGAATGGGGGCACCTGCTTCAATAGACCAGGCTCCTTCTACTGCAGCTGTGCCCAGGGCTGGACAGGAACACTTTGCGAGACTGGTAAACCATTTCACCCCCCAAAATCACTGCATGTACTATCTACCGTATTTTTCGGACGATACGACGATATTTTTTTTCTATGAAGCAGAACACCCGACTTATCGTCCAGATCGACTTGTCTAAGGCTCGAGTTCGGAAAATTTTCCAAAAATAGCATTAAAAATCTTGGTTTTAATCATTTAAAATTGGTTGTGTGATTGGATATTACCTTGTTCAAATCTTTGTTCATCTTTATTTATTGTCGTTTTCACTCATTTGTTAACATTAGTATACATAATAATACCAGTAATTAAAAAAAATGGTCCATGTTTTTAATCAATTAAAAGTTTTACCGTTCCGTAATTTTAAACACATCGTCACATGGTATTCATATATTACTAGTGGGAAGATAACATTGCGCAGTAAAATTGAAACCAAATTCGAATGGAACAAATTATTGCGGTAAGTCCCGGGAATGTTTAATTATAAGAGATATTTAATTACAAAATGTGTAAGTTGTATTAGTGTTCATCTTTTAATTGATAATTATCCTAGGTATTTTTGCATTTATTCATGGTAGGCTGACACCGATTGTGTTATTAATCATGCCCTGCGGCTGAGATCACTCATGGTTTTAAGAGAATAAATGAATTGAATTGACTCTCTGTGTATATAAAGCATACCGTTATACTGGTGTTTATATTTCACTGATTAATTATAGTCCAATTCTTTGATTGTTGTTAAATAAACATTGTAAAGAAATGTATGTATGTCGTATATCGTCATTATCAAGTCGTACAAATGATCGATCTATTTTTAACAGTGTCTAAGTAAAGCAATAATATTTAACTGCATAACTGGACACAAAGTAAACAAGTAAAATCGAATCAAAATAATTGCTAATCTTCCTGCACTTGAGATCCCCCTTTGAAGTCCGACACGAGACAGGTGCATGCTTCTGACACCGGAAATTGTTAAACAAACATTGACCACGCGCCGAGTCAACAGGTGGCTGGTTACGTAATGGCGAATACACTGGCGATAACTTGTTTGATGCAAGGAATAGTGGTCAGAGTGGATAAATATTTTAATACATGGAATCAAATATTTTTGACAACGTGAGTTTAGTTTACACTGTTACAACTTGTATAACACGCGATGTCGGGAATTGCATGCAAGCAATTTTATAGATGTTACCGGTATTTAAAAATACCATGCATAATTATAAACGCATGCAAGCAATTTTAAAGATGTTACCGGTATTTAAAAATACCATGCATAATTATAAACGTAATTGTTTAAATGTTAATCATTAATAATAATTGGTAGCAATATCAGGGATGTCATTTGCATCATACACTGATTATGTTACCTGCAGTTTGATACGCCATTTTGAAGCGATTAGATCGACGTATCGTTCAAATCGACATATCTAAGGATTTTTTTTAATTTTTGGCTTAAAATGATCAATTCGACTTGTAGTCCACATCGACGAGTCGTCCGTAAAATACGGTATATATGTTTGCAGAATCAGTGGATTAATTTCGATTATATGATTATTTTATAATTTGTAGATGTTGATGAGTGTGTAAACAACATTTGCCAACATGGAGGCACCTGTCTGAACACCCCTGGGTCATACCGCTGTCTCTGTCCCACAGGATGGACTGGAAAGTACTGTGAAAGAGGTCAGTCAATCAAATGCTTTCAATTGATACAGTCTGTTCGAGGTTTGATTTGATATTTTGATAATATCATTCCTAACTGGAAAAAAAATGCATGCATTGATATGTTCGTAAAAATTATTAAGTCGGAAGGTTGTGGATCCTTTTTGCATGGGGCCCTTATCCCTGAATGTCTCTTTTTCGTCCCCAGATATCCATGAATGTGTGGAGTATGGTAATGTGTGCTCTAACGGTGGCACCTGTCGTAACCTGATGGGTGGATACATCTGTACCTGTCCCATTGGATGGACTGGAGATAACTGCACTATAGGTGAGAAGTCATATTGGTTCTACTAAAAATCTGGGGGTAGTTTTTTCTGTGTGCTGAAAATCTTGAGAAAATGAAGTAAATCTGTAAACGTTTTTATTTGCACAAGTTACGTTTTTGTGGGTACAAAATTTTATATGGTACACAATGACTGATATGATTTCTGCATTTTTTAATTTTTGTAATAATTTTTTTTATTATAGAATGTTTGTTGAAATTGTTGAAATTAGAAAAAATAGATACTGTTAATTGAGAAAATTATTAGATATTATTATTAAATAATTTTCTCTTTGACACACCTCAATCTAAATAATGCTATCTTTTATTTAACAGATGTAAAAGAATGTCAGAATAATCCCTGCAAGAATTCGCTGGGATGTATTGAGCTGGAGGGCTCCTATAAGTGTGAATGTCCCCTTGGGTACACTGGACAGAACTGTGATATCAGTACGTAAAAATTGTCTCTGTGTTCATTACCTGTAATACATGTACATACTCAAATCTTTTACTTTGTCAATGTTTGTAATTTACGTTATATAAAATTGTAATCATCTTCTGACATGCTTGTTTAAATGGTGGAAAAATTAAGGTAATTAGGATCAGCTTTAGATGCATATCGATTATACATGTACATGTGCAAATACCAAAAAAATTATGAATATTATACCTGTACATAGGAGCTTCCAAATGTGTTTATGAACTGATATGCCTTTTAACTTTCATATTTAATCATATACATGTATAGATAAATGTAACTCCTGTTGATAGAATGGAAAAATTGAGCTGTTGTATCTGTTGTAATGTTGGATGTATTTGTATATACAGACATCAATGAGTGTTTGACCATGGACTTGCCCTGCACTGGACATGGGGAGTGTATTGACACCATGGGCTCGTACCGCTGTATCTGTAACCCGGGTTGGACCGGGAGTCACTGCGACCTGGACATCCACGAGTGCACCCTCCTCAAGCCCTGTAAACACAACTCCACCTGTATCGAGATGCAGGGTGGCTACAGGTGTGAATGCTTACCTGGGTTCAGGGGAAAACACTGTGAAGGAGGTAAGGTTATACTTGTACGTCTTTGAAGTTTTAGGGGAATTGTCAAATTAAGGATTTAATGCATTAAATCTACATGTACATGTATAAACTATTTTGATTTTGATTTAATGTTTTATACTTACTAAGTCTTGTACATATAAAAATCTATACAGTTAGTTCAATTAAATAGTCATTTTTGTAGCAAAGTGCAGCATGTACATGTTAATGGACCTGTATTAACTGTATATTCATGTATGATTTTAATTTTCTTTTTTTATGTAAAGTCGATAATACAATACAAAGATTTGCATTTTTTTAAAGATGCATGTAGTCTTGCAATATTTACAATCAGTATACTGGTAACTGTCTGATATTAAATGCTGCTTCTGACCGTTTTTTTTTTTTGTAGATGAGTTTGAGTGTGCCAGTAACCCCTGTTTGAATGGTGCCACCTGTATGGAAACATTTGGGTCCTTCTACTGTAGCTGTCCCCCGGGCTGGACCGGTCCTCGCTGCAATGAGGGTAGGGATTATATCCCCAGCTGTTGTTCACTAGAGTACTGTAAACCAAGTATTATATGCATTGTTTTTAATTTGTGAATGTCCAGTTAGAGTCGATACACATGAAGTATTTTCCCTGACCATTGTCAGTTATTTTATTTATTTCTAGAAGTGTGTGTTTTGTGTCTGCTTTAGATAGATATCCAGAGGCAAAAATGATTTGCAGAAATGGCAGATATATATAGCATGTTTGACTCTTGGTTTTCAGTATTCATTGATATGTACAAAAGCTAGACTTTTATCTAAATTACATCTGTTATGAAATAAAATGTTTGATATCAGTGATTTTTCTACAGTCAATTTATGAAATAGTTTGATAATGATAACGATGATTCTTATGATTACATAACACTGTGTGTACGCAATTGCTTCTGTTTCATTTAGGAATCTAAAATTTACAATACATGTATTAATGTGAATCTATTATGATCTTCAGATCCAGACGAATGCCTTACTTTCCCATGTAAAAATGGTGGATCTTGTGTGAACACCAGAGGCAGTTACAGCTGTATTTGTGTGGACGGGTGGTCAGGAATCGACTGTACCATTATTGGTAATAATGACTACAACATATAACTGAATATTGATTATAGTTTTACCACTATAGTAAATGTAGGATAAAAAGACTTAAGTCTGGATGGTCAGTGATGACTGCACTATTATTGGTCACTTTGAATGATGATGATAATTACACTTAACTGAATAACAATTTTAGTTTTACTACCATAGTAAAGGTATTATATATTTTAAAAGTATAGTGCATGTTAGGGAAAATTTGTTATTGTTCTTTTTAAAAATATTATTGAACATATCTTTTTTCACTTAGATGACTGGTGTATCAACAGTCCATGCCTGAACGGGGGAGTCTGTGAGATGATGAACAATGTGGGTCGATACACATGTAATTGTCCACCAGGATGGGAGGGAAGAGAATGTGCAGTTGGTAAGTCATATTGAGTGAAAAAAAACCCATTTATGATTATTTAAAAAATAAACATGTATTAAAAGCCCTTAGTATCTAATTCATGAAGTGATTGTTTTTTTTCTTGCTGCAGATAAAGATGAATGTTTACACAGATCTTGTTTGAATAATGCTACCTGTCTGAACACACCTGGTTCGTTTGTCTGTCAGTGCGATGCAGGATGGGAGGGAAATATTTGTGAACGAGGTGAGGTTTCTTTTGTTTAAAACTTATACTTACACAATCCTCACTATCCTTATGGTGTATATGACATATTGTAATGCTTTTTTTTATAAAACAAAAATTTGATGGGAAAACATTTCTATGAATATCATTTATAAATTATTGTATGTTTGTTATCTCCTTGTAATTGTCTGACAGTGGATGTTGTATTTATGTTCCAGACCAAAATGAATGTCTGAACTTCCCTTGTGAAAATGACGGAACCTGTACTAATACTCTAGGATCTTACCTCTGTAAATGTTCTAAAGGCTGGACAGGACCCAGATGTAGAATAGGTAATCACCAAAAAATTTATATCTTAGTTAGTAATATAACTGCTTATATATACAAAATGATAAAAGTGAAAGTGAAACATATTCAGAATTGAGACAAATGTGAAAATTTTGGAAGTGAAAAGATTTTCCCACAACCTGGTACTGATAAAAAACATTTCACTCATTTTAAAAATTTTTTTCAGACGTTGATGAGTGTATCAATAGGCCCTGTGAAAATGGAGGAACTTGCGTTAATCTTCCTGGAAACTATGAATGTATATGTCCAAGAGGATTCTCAGGACCACATTGTGAAAAGGGTCAGTTACACAATATGCCTAAGTAACATGAATACAAATACACTTGTACAGATGCATGTAGATAAATTGTACTTGTTTACTTCTTTATTTGCATTATGGTTACGATTATGATTAAGGGTTGTAAATTTGGCCCAAACTTTTCGTGCTAGTGAGGGTTAGAATCAGAGATGCTTTCATTAAAAATGTAGGATATAACATCCTTTTAATTTTTTGCTACCATTTACCATGCATATACAGAAAGCAATGATTAGAACTTTAGAAGTTTGAACAAGGCTGACATTTTTTAGTGTAGCCAGCTGATATTTATTGATAGCCAACCCTGTCGTAGTGATCATAAATCTCGGATAAGATATTAAACTGGTTTTTCCCCCATTTTTTATTTTTAAGAACACAATGAATGCCTAAACAACCCCTGTGAGAATGGAGGAACATGTTTCAATACACCTGGATCCTACTACTGCAGCTGTAAGACTGGCTGGACAGGCACCAACTGTACTCAGGGTATCTCTCAACCTCTTTGGCTCCTCATAACAGTTTGAATTATAAAAATTGATCATGGTAAATGTTGTCAAATCTTAGAGTTGATGCCATTAACTTAAGGATTTTTTGTATTATTGATAAAAAAGTGATCTAAGTGTATCAGACTTTGACATGCCTATAACTATAACCAACATTATAAAGAAATTTCATTATAATTTTTAGTTGTTCGAAAAACGATTTCTTTTGTTTTGTTATAGATGTGGATGAGTGTCTATTTGAGAGGGCGGTGTGTATGTTTGGAGGAGTTTGTACCAATACGATCGGATCCTTTAAATGTGTGTGTCCCCCTGGTCGATCGGGACCCACCTGTGTCATAGGTAAGAATGTATTAATTGGTAACCTACATCAATGAAGATTCTGCATGTGTTTCATATATAATTGAAATAAATTTTCTGAATTCCTTTAAATGTCTAATATTAAAAGTGATAATTGTTATAAAATTTTACATAAATTAATTTATGTAAATTAATTGAATAGGATCTTTATGCAATTAAAATCTTTACTCTTAATAGAAGTTGAGCTGGTATAATGAATTTTCATATAAAATCTACTATATTTGAAAAATTAGATATACATGTATCAGACTTTTGATTAAAAAATTGCTTATTTTCCAGACATTGATGAGTGTTTGTTGGCCAACCCTTGTGGTAATGGAGCCCAGTGTATCAACACGGACGGTTCCTACAAATGTCTGTGTACTCCTGGCTGGACAGGGATCAACTGTACCGATGGTGAGTTCAAACCAACTCAATGTACTAGGACTGGTACTAGGTTTTACTGAACACAAGGATATAAGATGCTGCTGATGCTTTTTTTTTTTAATTTATAATACATCTAAAACGGGATAATCTATAAATTAAAATTACAACATATTTCATAGAAAGTGAAAGTTATGATACAATATGTGATACACTTAAAAATTTTTTATCTCAAGCATTGATTTCTCATGTATTAGGATACTGCAATGTTGTAGTGAATTTGAAGTACCAAGATCATTTCCCTATGTAATTAAATTTGATATATGGAATGTATAGATATCAATGGATATCTTAAAAAATTCATAACCCCATCAACTTCAAGGTTATGAAGTTTGATAAACCGGTATATTAAAAACAGAAGCATTTGGGGAACCTTTGAATAAAGTTAATGGGAAAGCTTGGTGAAAATATTGCTAGTATTTCAATATAAGTCTTTGCACAGTACAGTAAATTAATTCATATATGAAATCTTTTCACAGATGACAATGAGTGTAAGGGATATCCATGTCGAAACAAGGGAACCTGTGTGAACACGGTCGGATCCTACAAGTGCACATGTCCTACCCAATGGACAGGCCCTATCTGTGACTTTGGTACGTTTCTTTGTTTAATCAATCTCCATCACTGCAGTTTAAGATATGTCATGATCCTATTATAAATCTACTGTAGTCAAAATAAATTGTAAAACCAAATTTTCAAATAGTCAAAAAAGTTTAGGGGGAAGCTAAGAAAATCTTGTAGGAATATGAAATATGTGCCATACGTTAACGTCGGCCGGGGGGAAAGAGTTATAGCTGTGTCTAAAAAGGAACTTAATGATCAGCGTTAAGTTATGTTGACAGATTTTTAAAAATTTTTGCCTTGTTTTTTTATTCTTTAGATGTGAATGAATGCCTTAACCTAACAATCTGTCATAATGGTGGGGAATGCATCAACAAAGTGGGCTCCTATGCCTGCTCTTGTAAAGAAGGATGGACTGGTCAACATTGTCACATAGGTATTCAAAGGAGGATATCTCAGATGGAAATCATTAAAATTTTGGCATAAGAATATTTCTATATTCCAGTTCAAGTTTTCTAGCCTAAAAAGTTTTTAAAACTTTAATTAATTATACATGGATTTTAATTTCTTTTCTGTGTGTTTTAAAAAATAATATTTGTATGAACAAACAGCCAAACATAAGATTGATTGTTTTGATGATTTACTTTTTAAAATACAAATGTATGTTGTAGATTATAATGAGTGTGCAAAAGACAGAAACCCTTGCATGAATGGTGCAACTTGTGACAATCGCAATGGAACCTTCAATTGTATCTGTCCAAAAGGATGGAAAGGTGTTCATTGTGATATTGGTAAGTTATACATATATATAATCAGAAAATGAAAGATCTATTCTCTTGATGTATAAACTTTGATAAAGAAATATCAAATTAGACTTGAACATTGATCTGATGTTTTTTGTTTATGCAGACATTAATGAATGTGAGACTTTGGTCAGCCCATGTCAGTTTGGTGGAACATGTAACAACATTGATGGGTCTTACTACTGCATCTGTCCACAATATAGGGGAGGTGACTACTGCGAAATCAGTAAGTGTTAATAACTTTCTTGTACAGTTATTCATGAGGATTTGACAAACTAGATCTGTGTGACATTTATTTGATAGCTTCAATTCAAAACTTGAAGAAGAAGAAGCTAAGCATCAACTATCTCTAGATCAGTATGCATGTAGTTCATGTATCACCAGATTATCTGTTTCTTGGATGACATACAATGTACCATATAACTGGTTTTTCTTTAGTTTCTTCTTTTTAAAATAGGAGCATTAAATTTATTTCTTGCAATTTTACTTGTGCACTTAGCATAGATGGCTATGATAATGATATAAATCACAATTTTGGGGAATGAATTCCTTGCACAAGAGATGATAATGTGAAGTTTCGTATTAAATAACAACTTGCAGAAGAATCCATTTACCAGTTTACATGTACTGTAATTACCAATATTTTGGTTTTCACTTTTTAATCAGATATCCAAGAGTGTCTGACAATGCCCTGTATGAACAATGGTCGCTGTATAGATCTGGAGGATGGCTTCCGCTGTGAGTGCTCTCAGGCTTACACCGGCGAATACTGTCAAAACGACGCGAACGAGTGTGAGCTATCCAATCCCTGCCAGCACGAGGGCACCTGTGTCAACACTCACGGCTCCTATAGGTGTCGCTGTAAGGAGGGGTGGAAGGGGCGCAACTGTGAATTGGGTCAGTACAGAAATACAGTGTTTTTATGTAGACAGAAATCTGGTTAAGAATTAGAAGAAATGAAATGTTATTTTATACCAAATGAATGTGACTTGACAATGTATTAAACATTCATGTAGGTCAGTAAATGTCAGGCAATGTTTTTGTAGATAAAAATCTGGTTTAAAAAAAAAATTATATAGAATTAAAAGTAATTTTATTTTTCACAAGTTACACTGCAAAAATAAGTTATTCCTAATACAACTCATATTAAAATCGTGCATATACATGTAGATGCAACTGTTATATAAAAGTTAATAATTTTGTTGGAACTTTTTATGATTGAAATACAAACTTAATTTGATGATTAATTTGAATTGCAGATATCAATGAGTGCAGTGTAGCCAGCCCCTGCTTACATGGAGGCAGTTGTTTCAATACAATGGGGTCATTCAGGTGTACCTGCCCTCCTCAATGGACAGGTGAAAGATGTGAAACAGGTCAGTGTTATAATTGTGAAAATCTGTTTTACAGCAAAAATTCATTTATAAGAGGACAGAAGTAATAAACATTTATAATTTTATGTTTTATGTAAATTGCATATACTGTATACAGTGTTTTATTTCATGGGGTGTAAATAATGAACTTTTTATATATTTCTAATTCTGTATTTCTATGTTTTGTGTTAGATGTGGATGAGTGTATGGGCAGCTTCCCTCCCTGTCTCCATGGGGGCACCTGTATCAACATCCAGGGGGCGTACACCTGTCAGTGCCCCATAGGCTGGACAGGAAAGAACTGTGAAATAGGTCAGGGACTTTCCATGAGCATATCATTTACAATAATTATTGAATTTTAAAAACCCAAATCAGTCATATCAGCATTATAGAATGTACATGTAAAATATTGTAATCAAACAATTTATTTGGAATTAATTTTTTATCAATTCTATAGCAGTTGATGAAGCACTTATTACAACAGGTTTAATATTTTGTGGGAGGTAACATGAATATGTAGTTTGGTTATATAAGAATTTTTTTTTTTTACTTTCATGCATCTTTCTCTCTCATGAAATGCTAGACTCATTGATCATATGATGCTTGAAAGGGAGATAACATACAAAACCAAATTTAGTACCGCTCATATTTTTTTCTCTCTGTTGAACTGTAGATGTGAACGAGTGTATCACAATGAAGCCGTGTAGGAATGGGGGCACCTGTCAGAACATTGACGGCTCGTACCTGTGTCAGTGTAAGGAGGGCTGGACAGACCCCGACTGTACCACAGGTAGGTTACACCATGGGCTGCTTGCATTTATTTGTATAAAAATAATGGTCCTTGATGTGTGTACTAGCTGGTACTCCTTTAACATACATGTAGATTTACTTTAGAAATTCCTAGGGATAATTTCAATTAAAAAATAAAAATATTGATTTCTATAGATTTTTTTTTTTCACATGGAAGATATCAAAAAAAGTCAGAGATGCATGATTTCAATAAAAATGAAGAATATTCTTTTTTACAGAATTTTTTTTTTATGAAATGGCAGATATAAAAAATGATGCATAGAATATTTTGTTAAATGGATACACAAATGATATGTCCTGTTATTATATATATACATGTACATGTATTAGATGTGGATGAATGTCTCCGGAATCCCTGCATGTACAATGGTACCTGCCTCAACACCAGAGGATCGTACATGTGTACCTGTCCAAAGGAACGAACCGGACATAACTGTATGGATGGTAAGTGAAGAGCACTCCTGACTATAGCACAGATGGAAGTACAATATACATAGATGTAGTATGCAATTTCAGATTATGAATTCCAGAAGTCAATTTACATACATGTAGACATGAATTGTTTCAGTGTAGAATTGAAACATTAGACCTGTTTGTAATTGTATTACAAATTTTGATACATTATATTTCATTTAGTGCTTCACTTTTGACATGAACATGAGATGATTAATATTTAAGTTTATTTATATGTTTAAACAGATGTAGATGAGTGTGTCCTGTTTTCTCCCTGCAAACATGGGGGCACCTGTCTGAACATCAATGGAGGGTACACCTGTATGTGTAAAGATGGATGGACTGGTGCAAACTGTGAAGTGGGTAAGTAACCTGCACCTCATATCCTATTGCAATGTTTGCTTTAATGCATGATGGATGTGATGTCATTTCATGAAAAACAAAATAAAGAAGTTTATCTCTTATCCTGTTATTTTCCCTTAAAATTCTGATTTTATGATATCTAATATTATGAAATGTACAGTGTATAAGATGATATTTTTTCCTTCAGACATTGATGAGTGCCTGAGGAACCCTTGCTTCAATAATGGAAGTTGTATTAATTCGTATGGCTCATACTACTGCAGATGTCCAGTGGGGTGGACAGGACCATATTGTCTGGATGGTGAATTTTATTAAAAATAAAATATATATATTATGTTTTATTTTGTTTTATTTTGATTTATTTTAACATATTTTAAATTTACAGAATTCATGCACATGTTATTTCAAGTATTTAGAAAATCTTTGAAGTCTCATTATTACAAAGTTCATGGAGAGAATATTATGTTTTATTTTGTTTTATTTTGATTTATTTTAACATATTTTAAATTTACAGAATTCATGCACATGTTATTTCAAATATTTAGAAAATCTTCGAAGTCTCATTATTACAAAGTTCATGGAGAGAATATGTACATGTATGTAAAGGGATACACGTTTTCTAATTATTTCAGATTTCAATGAGTGTCTGCAATTCTCCTGTGCTAATGGAGGTACATGCATTAACATCCAGGGCTCGTACCAGTGTAGATGTCCCGTGGGCTGGACCGGCCATAACTGTGAAATAGGTAGGGCTACAATAAATATATACATGTAGGTTTAATGGTCACTCACATGTCATGTATTGTTTAAATAATTACGCTCAATGAAAATTTATTAATTGTCAATAATAGTTTGATTAAAAAGAACATTCACCATAACAGATGGTTTGATTGTTGAGGTGTAAGTTTAAGACTGTACTACGTGTCCCACAGTATGAGTACCATGCAGAATTAAGCAAGAATATCAAAGATCTTAAATTGACCAATTTCTAGTTAATGATACAAGTACATGGCCTTGAGTATTTACATGTATTTACTGGTATATTAATACAAGTATTTGATACCTACAGATGAAGATGAATGTAAGAGGAACCCTTGCTTGAATGGCGCCACTTGTTATAATACTGTGGGATCATTCTCTTGTGTCTGTCCTGATGGATTCCTAGGCCATTTGTGTGATAATGGTAAAATTTACTAAAATCTTAATTAGATTTATAATTGAGAATAATTGCAAAATCAATTACTGTTATAGTTCGATAAAGCAAAGAAATATTCTAGCTCAATTTACTTGCTTGGCAGTGAGACAGATTTGTGTACAATTGTCACAGTGATAAATTGTTCTTTTGTATAGACACCAATGAATGTCTGCAGTTTCCTGGAATATGTAGAAATGGGGGCACCTGCTTCAATACTGAAGGGTCTTACAAGTGTGACTGTCCCCCAGGATGGAGGGGCAAGAACTGTGGGACAGGTAAATGAAAGATCAAATTAGACCTTGCTTAAGTTTAAAGACTTTTTTTTTTCATTCACAAAAATAATGATTTTTTGCAATGAAATTATCAAAATGCATCACATATTTTTTAAATGATTTTTATTTTATTTTTTGTCAGATATCAATGAGTGTATGGACATTAATCTTTGTTCAAACGGTGCAACCTGTATCAACACCGAAGGCTCCTACAAATGTAGATGTCCTCCAGGATTCGAGGGACCTCTCTGTAGCAAGGGTAGGAAATTGTTTTAAAGACAAGAAGAGCAATGAAAATTATGAGGTTTATTTCATAACTTCTGGTTGTTGTTTTTTTTTTACACTGTTTTGATTTACCCTTTTATAGCAGCTGTTATAGGTATGGCAATTATCCAGTGTTTTCTGGAAAAACTAACTTGCCTCTATAGAAAAGTAGGATTAACAGGAATCTAACAAGAATTTTGAATTTATTTTCTTTGCCTTTTTTATAAGGGCGGGAAAGATTCAATTACATGCAACATTTTCACAAGAGCATTCAATGATTTTTTTGTCTTATTTTTGCCAAACAGTGCTTTGTTTAAAGAATCTAGCTTATTTTGTATCTCTCTCTCTCTCTCTCTCTCTCTGATTTCTGCCTTCAAAATGATTACCTTGTGGTACTTTGTAGATATCAATGAATGTCTAAGTAACCCTTGTGTGAATGGAGCTGAATGCATTAACACACCCGGAGGATACACCTGTAATTGTAAAGAAGGATGGACAGGCCTGAACTGTGCCAATGGTCAGTTACGTTGCGTTCTGTTTTATCTTCCATTCATGTCATTCTCTTTCATTTTAACTTTTCAATTTTGATAAAATTACCTAATACAATCTAAATTAAAGTCATGATAAATGAAATTGTCAAAATTCCATATTTTTGAGATGCTGAAGATGCACCTCAAATGTTTTCAAATCTCTTTGCAGATACGGATGAGTGTTTGAATTTCCCCTGTTTACATGGCTCCAGTTGTATCAACACCCCTGGAGGTTACGAATGTCGCTGTATCGAGGGATGGAAGGGCACAACCTGTGCCATTGGTAATAGAACTCGGAATAATTTAAAAAAAATAAAAACTTCTGTTGACTTGTATTCACTGGACAAAGTACTTAGTAAAAAACATATATTTGAACAACAAATATCAAATACAAGCTCAATGGTATTGAATTAGTAAGTGATATATTAATTGATGCATTTTGTCTTTACATATACATTGTATTTTAGATTTGATATGTGTATTTATGTGCATGTATGTTTCAGACATCCTGTACTGTATGGACGCTAACTTCTGTTCGGGACACGGAGACTGCGTCAGCATGCCAGGCTACGACCTCTGTGACTGTGAGCCGGGCTGGAAGGGACCGCACTGTGCCGAGAGTAAGCTACTTATTGGTCCTGTTTAAATGGAATCACTTATAATAACATGTATATGCAAAATGAATTCAGTCTAAAATTAGAAAGTTGCAAAGCATCCAGTCATTTGGGCAGTATGCTATCAAATTGTACTAATCATGTACATTGCCTTTAATGTGTGATACATTATACTTGTTGAAATTCATGCACATTGAATGTTTACTATAACATGCCTTGATTCTTAAGAGTAATATTGCCTATGATATGTC
The DNA here is from genome assembly GCA_033439105.1 of Magallana nippona. Classification (NCBI taxonomy): domain Eukaryota; kingdom Metazoa; phylum Mollusca; class Bivalvia; order Ostreida; family Ostreidae; genus Magallana; species Magallana nippona. The sequence goes on along the minus strand of CM065920.1, from coordinate 24,604,623 downwards.
ATTAATATTATTATATCCATTCCACAGATAAGAATGAGTGTGTAGAGATGGTGGATGTGTGTAAGAATGGAGCCTCCTGTCTGGACTTTGCCGGGGGCTACAACTGTACCTGTCTACCGGGATTCAAGGGAGAGCACTGTGATATCGGTCAGTAAAGTTAACTTAAAGGCTTATTACTGTGGAATCATTAGATTTCGCGATGGCTCAATTTTCGTGGAATTAGTGGGTACCTCTCATCCACGAGTTAATGAATTAGGGTTATATAGACATATTTCCTTTTGTAAGTATAAAAGAGTACACGTAATTACGTCACCAGGAACCTGTAAAATTTAAGCAATCCTCAAAAATTGGCCCCCACGAATTTTATTGATTCCACAGTATATCTCATAGAAAAACCATGTTAAAGATAAATATATCTACAAAGAAATAATTATGATGATTAAGGTATTAATGGTTTTCTTGAACTTGATTAAAGATTGAAATTAAGATAGATCCTGTAGTATTATGTCATTGAGTCAGTGTTGGTTGCTTTGTGTTACAGAGCAGTCTTGTTTACACACGCCCTGCCTGAACAACGGGCAGTGTATCTCCAGGAATGGGATTTATTTCTGTAAATGTACCGATCTCTGGAAGGGAGAATACTGTGACACTCGTAAGTACTGATCGAGTCCAACTTAATTTTATGTGACATTGACACTTGTAAATACATGTAAAATACTTGTCCTGTTTTTAACATGTCACATTATTTACATAATTATGTTTTGTGTACATGATGTTCGATTTTTTATTTTTAGCTGTGAATATTTGCACGGAGAATCCGGATATATGTCACAATGGAGGGACTTGTAATTACCTGGGAGAAAATTACGAATGTATTTGCCCACCTGGATTCAATGGAAAACACTGCACAGAGAGTAGGTTTTTATTCTCTTTCTGTTCAGTTGATTTATATAAATGTATGTTTAACATGTAATTGTCATGTAATTTCATCTTTCCTTACTTGTTTACAAAGATTGGTTATAATTGTCTGTTATTGTCCCACAGATGTCAATGAATGTAAAGCAGATGTCTACCCTTGCTTTAATGGGGGCACCTGTTTTGATCTGTATGGAACCTACGAGTGTCTATGTGCTAAAGGATGGGGTGGACCCCAGTGTAACAATGGTAAGCCCATTACAAATGTACCTTTCAATGATCTACATGCATATTGCTGTTAGATTTGTCCATAATATACAGTGTAGTGGTGTTGAACACTAAGGAATAACTGTGTCTTGTTCTTTTCTTTAGACACCAATGAATGCGACAGCAGTCCCTGCCTGAACAATGGGAAGTGTCTCAACACAGAGGGAGGCTATCTGTGTGAGTGTACCCCGGGCTGGACCGGCAACCGATGTGAAAGAAGTAAGTACAAGTGCTAGTTAACTTATTGCAGGCTGTGGACTAGCTTATACAATACAGTGAACTGGTTAAGTTAATTTTTGGGTTTTCTGATTTTCATCAGAGATATGGGGATTGTTTATTTGTGCCTTTTTTCATTACAGACAAAAATGAGTGTCTGAACTATCCATGTCTTCATGGTGGGTCCTGCAGAGATACAATTGGGTCATTTAGGTGCACATGTACCCAGGGATGGACTGGGGAGATATGTAAAGACGGTAAGATTTTCTCTAACAAGAACATTCAGTACACATTCAAATTAATACATTTTTTTAAGAAATAACATTTATTTTCATAAATTAGTCCATTGTTTCAAATGTCAAACATGTACATGTATATTCTGTATGACAAAAATTATTTATTAAACATTCTTAATATTTTACCCCCCTTTACATATAGATGTGAATGAATGTCTCAGGAACCCTTGTATTCATGAAGGAGTATGTAGGAACACCAATGGCTCCTATGTCTGTGAATGTCCAGAGCAGTACACAGGCAAAAACTGTGAATTAGGTAAGAAATCCAGCAGTTACACTAACTCTGAATAATGAAGATAGAACAAATCAAAATTATGTGTATCGTTTATCGGTAAATATGTATATTTTAGACATGGACGAATGTCGTATGATCCAATGTCAGAATAATGCCACTTGTCAGAACTTGGATGGGTCGTATCGATGTGTGTGCAGAGAGGGATTCGAAGGAAAATATTGTGAAAAAGGTAATGATATTATAACATTTGTAGAAATTCCTTCACCTTTTGATTAGTACATGCAATAGTGCATGTATGTGATTTGCTTTAGACTGTGGATTCATTTTGTGTCTGTTATAGATATTAATGAGTGCCTGACTCTCTCCCCTTGCTTACACGGTGGTAAATGCATTAACTTGATGGGTGGATACAGATGTGAGTGTCCGGAGGGATGGATTGGCAAAGACTGTAACAGGGGTATGTGGTCTAGATATATTATCAGAACTTCCCATCAATCAAGACTCAGCATGGAATTGTGTATTGATCATACAACATTTTGATATGAGAGATTAATTTGATAGGATTACAAAACAGAAATAGATTTCTTTTACACTTGGAAGAATTGATTAACTAATTTATCGAAGTTTTCAAGAGTATTTCGAAGTTACTTTATATGTTCAAATATGTAATTAATATATAATTATATAGTTTTTTTTTTTATTAATTATGACTTTTTTCCATAAAAACCACTAATACTTATGTAGAAAACTTTTTCTAAGAGATGAGATAAACAGGATTAGATGTTGATGATTTTTATTGTTGTTTGACAGACAAGGATGAGTGCATGTACTTCCCCTGTAAGCACGGTGGGACCTGTGTCAACAATGACGGTTCCTACCAGTGTATATGTTCCCCAGGATTCACTGGACCCACCTGTGAATTAGGTACTTTTGTCAAACTTGAAAAGTCATATGAACTGTTTACATGTTTATCAAATTTTCATTTATGATCTACAAATACTTGAGATTTTTTTTTTTAAACCAGTTTTTAAAGCATCAAAAAAAAAATTCTCATTTCATTCCAATATTTTTTTTTTCCTACTATAGACCGAAATGAATGTGCTGAACAGAATCCATGTCAGAATAATGGAACTTGTCGGAACACGCATGGTTCTTACTACTGTGAATGTAGCTATGGATGGCAGGGCCCCTCATGTTCTGACGGTAAGGTTGCACCAAAGAACTTCAGGTATCTTAGAATTAAGAGTTATGAAATTGATTTTGAAAAGAACATAACTGACTATTTTTTAATGTATGTTATGTTACAGATGTGGATGAGTGTAACTTGAATCCCTGTCTGTATGGAGGTACCTGCATCAACACACCCGGCTCTTATGTTTGTCAGTGCAAACCAGGACGAATGGGCAAAGACTGCAGAAATGGTACATGTATTGCTATGGCTTTTTAAAAAATACAAAAAAGGAAGTCTCAAAGCTTCTAATTGTTTATGAGAAAGTCAAATTTTTTATGATATGTAGTAGATATAAATTCATACTGTATCTCATCTTTGCCTTTTTCAGACACCAATGAATGTGAGAGAAATCCATGTCAGAATGGAGGAACATGTATAAACACAGACGGATCCTACAGCTGCAAGTGTACTCAGTACTGGCAGGGAGAAAACTGTCAAACAGGTCAGAGCCCAAACCAGTCACATGACTGCTCTCTGTCACCTGGAATATATCTAATGTTGTATGAATCAATGAAACCAACAACTTTTTCAGAGGTGAATATAAGGTTCTATTGCTTCTTTGTTGTATGTTGTAGATGTGAATGAATGTGCTCTGGCGTACAGCGTCTGTGAACACGGGGGTCAGTGTATTAATCTTGCCGGAAACTTCACCTGTAATTGTCCGGCGGGATGGACCGGCCATGGCTGTCGCATAGGTATGTACAGGGATTGGGTAGACAGTATATAGTACAATAAGTAGTAATTAATGACACACACAAGTACATGTACATGTACTTTTTAGTGGAAAAGAGGTGTTTGTCTATATAATCCTACTGGTAATGTTAAAATTGTGATTCCGAGAGGAGTAGATTGTATTGAATTGTGATATATTCATGTATTCTCATGCAGATGTGAATGAGTGTCTGTTGAACCCGTGTATGAACAATGGTACCTGTATTAACACGGACGGTTCCTTCATCTGTCGCTGTCCGCCCGGCTGGACCGGACCCACCTGTAGTGAGGATGTCAATGAGTGTCCAATGTTCCTCTGCAAGAACGGGGCCTCCTGTCAGAACACCCTGGGCAGCTTTGTGTGTCAGTGTCTGCTGGGCTGGGAGGGACCACTCTGTGATAGAGGTCAGTGGTCATGATCAGATATAGATATGTATTGATAAATCTTACTATTGAGTTTAATTTAAAAGTTTATTATAATTATTCAAAGGGGAGCAGTTTTACATGAAATTTTTTTTTATATATATACATGAAATGTACATGTAAAGTACCTGTCCTTGTACGATGTGTATTATGCAGTAATGATATATTGTACAAAATTATTTGAATGTTTGAAAAAAAATTAATATATCAATTGGTGATGATGTAACAGATATCAACGAGTGCCTGCTGAACCCTTGTCTCCACGGAGGTCGCTGTATTAACAGCCCAGGCTCCTTCTCCTGTCAGTGTCCCGAGGGCTGGATGGGACCACTCTGTGATATCGGTAGGGCCTTTAACAAAATAGGACAACATTTACAAGTAGGCAGGAAGCTATATTAGATAAGTTTTTAATAAGGAGATATTGTCTTTTTGCAGATTTTAATGAATGCATGCAGTTGCCTTGTCGAAATGGAGGTACCTGTAAAAACCTGGATGGAAGTTTTGAATGCATCTGTCCAGAGGGGTATACTGGAACCCTCTGTACAGGAGGTATACCATTTCTCTTTCTCTCTCTCTCTCTCTCTCTCTCTCTCTGTTTTATCAATGACATTTTACTTATACATGCACATTGATTTTTATTAAACATTTTCGTTTCTTAGACATCAATGAGTGTTTGTCCAACCCCTGTCAACATGGAGCTCGGTGTATAGACACCCCAGGGTCATTCCAGTGTATCTGTCCACCCCAGTGGGAAGGCACCCTCTGTGACAAAGGTAAAGTGGCCAACATATATCTAAATAAATGTGATATCTTCGATATGTGAAAGTCCATGATGTAGGACTCTTAAAATTATGGTCTAGGATTTCTGGCTGTCTTCATGGACTTTATTTTGTCATGTATTACTCTGCTTATATTTTCAGACAAGAATGAGTGCTTGAATCCCAATGCCTGTCTTAATGGCGGAACATGTATTAACATTAATGGAGGATACCAGTGTAAATGTCCCCCAGGATTTACTGGAGAATACTGCACAATGGGTAACTTATCTTTCATAAAATGTCTCTTATAATAAAATGTCTCTTATACATGTATATACAGCAGTCTGTAAGAACTTTATGTCATTTTTTTTCCACGTGCCAAAATTGTTTAACATTTTATCATGGAAATAGGTATATACTTGCATTAATAAAGTTTTGAGTTTAAAAATCTTATATTGTGTTTTGCACTCACAGTACTGATGTGTCGTTTTCAGATATCAATGAGTGTATAGAGTTTGTGGGCATCTGTCAGAATGGTGGCTTCTGTATCAACACCCTCGGTGGCTACACATGTCGCTGCACAGAGCAGTGGGAGGGGGCCAACTGTACCATTGATGTGGACGAGTGTAAGATGCAGGTCTGTAAGAATGGTGCTACCTGTGTCAACACACCTGGAGGATTTACCTGCAACTGTCCACCTGGCTGGCAAGGGAATATGTGTGAACAAGGTGAGAGACCCTGTGCCTTTGAGTCAGAGTTGGTGGATAAACTGATTAAGAGGATTTCTTGTTCTTCAGATCAATATGTTTGTGAATTAACTTTATTGACTTTTTTGTAGATATGAATGAGTGTCTGAATTCGACCCTGTGTCAGAACAATGCACTGTGTATCAACACTCAGGGCTCCTTTACTTGCCAATGTCAGGTCGGATGGGAGGGGAAATACTGTCACATAGGTAAATGGTCAACAGGTTGGAGGGGAGGGGAAATACTGTCACATAGGTAAATGGTCAACAGGGTGGAGGGGAGGGGAAATACTGTCACAGATGGTCCACAATATATAATGGTTGTATGAAATTTAAAATTGAAAGTTTTATTCTATAACTGTAGCAAAAGCTCACGATATCATGATGATAACAAAACGAAGTTGACATTATACATGTACATGAACGTACATATATGACCATTCTTTTCCAGACATCAATGAGTGTTTGGTAAACAATCCCTGCCTGAATGATGCTGTTTGTGAGAATACCCCTGGCTCCTACATCTGTAGATGTAAACCTGGCTTTGAAGGAGACCTCTGTCAATATAGTTAGTTTACAAAATCTCTACAAAGATATATAATGTACATAACCATGTGTTTAAGCAGATTTCATAATTACATGTTTAAATACAATATTACAACATACACCAGTACATGTACTGGTATACAGTAACAATTCTCTAAAAAAAACAGTTTAATTCATTGAAGGTTAATGACAGTGATTGTAGAGATTGTAATTTGTGTACGTTTGTTGTTTACAGATCATGATGAGTGTAAGAGTAACCCCTGTAAGTTTGGGGGCACCTGTATTGATACTGTGGGTTCCTACATCTGTCAGTGTCCCCCCGGACGGTCAGGCAGGAACTGTGATAATGGTTAGACACTCTCTCAATTACCTGTATTCTGTTGTGTTTTGAACTACTGCTGGAGTTGCAAAACCAGAGAAAATATCTGTAAATGTCATATTCATTGAAAGAAAATAAAAGGATTATTTACAGAGTATATGTATATTATGAATTCAGTTTGATATTTTAAATGTAAACAGTTCTTTGCTCCAATAATCAAATGTTCAAATTCATGTTTTTATTCTTTAGATGTTGAGAAATTTATCTCATAATTTTTAAGTCTAATTTCACATGATCATTGTTAACATATATACATATAACCTTTATTATACTCCATCAGACACTGATGAATGTCTGAACAACCCCTGTCTGAATGGAGCCACCTGTGAGAACCTGGTAGGAAGCTTTAAGTGCACATGTCCTCCTGGATTCACAGGGGAGAGGTGTGAGAGCAGTAAGTATAGAGAATGGGTTTTTCTTCACTATGGTTAGGCCAAAAGAAGTTGCTGATTAGTCTCTTAGGCACAATCACATTGCATTAAAATAAATTGTATTGCCATATCAAAAAAAGGAATAACGTTTCTAGATATGAAATATACTGAAAAATTTCAGGTGTCAATTTTTCTACCCAATTGTCGATGTCTTTGATTTTCCATGGAAAAAAAAGTGAAATATTAGGTTGATCAACATAAATATACTTGTACTTGTTTCCAAACATGTTCATTGTGTACATTGTGAGATTTGACTTACAGACATCAATGAATGTGTCCTGTATCGTCCCTGTAAGAACGGGGCCACATGTTACGACAGTTTTGGGTCCTATTCCTGTAGCTGTGCCCCGGGATGGACCGGCAAAGATTGTGATACAGGTACAGCATCAATAGCAATACCACACTAAATATTTCTATTCTCTTTGATATTAATGAGGTTTATCAAAAATTACAAAGTTTTGTTTATAATTATATGGATGAATTCTTGTAGAAATCAACGAGTGTCTGGTTATTCGGCCCTGTCAGAACGGAGCAGAGTGTGTCAATACTCCGGGCTCCTACAAATGTATCTGTCCTCCCGGCTGGACCGGAACTAACTGTGAAATCGGTATGTGCAAAACAAACTGGCATTTCAGATATGAATGATATCTAACTGATTCATTTCAATCATTTATATGTGTATATTGTCTCATTTTCTTTTTCTATCAAGCAGCTTCGCTTGTAGTGCAAGAGTGTTGTTAAGTTTGACTTGTTTTTCTTTAATGTCAGTAAATGATAAAACTTTCTAAAAGAACCATACTGATTGTTTTGATAGACATTAATGAGTGTTATGATCGACCTTGTAAGAATGGAGCCCAGTGCATCAACAACCAGGGATCCTTCACCTGTATCTGTCCACCGGACTTCACGGGCCCTCTCTGTGAGACTGGTAAGATGAAGTCCATTATCACCATTCGAAACATATATCAAAATGATGTAAAGTTTACTTTGTAAATTCAATTTGAATTTGAAATGCAATCCTTGGACCCATTATAAAGCACTTTCCCCCCCAAAAAAAGATCTATAAAATTTTATTTGAGGTACATGTATATTCAAATTGATTTACAAAGTTTTGAAATATTCTGCATTCATTTATGTGCTGAAATTAAACAAATTTTCTTCATCATTTTCAGCTGTAATAACTGGATTCAAATTCCGATCCATTGCTAGAAACTTGACCTTCACCCCAGGTTTGCTGGACAACAGAACCTACGAGTTCAGGTCTCACGCTGATTTGTTCTGTGCTGATGTAAGTTCATGGCACTCTTGTATAATGTATTCAACTGAGAACATTATTGCTTACTGTAGTTAAAACCCTTACTAATTGAGCAATGTAAATAATATCTTGCAGATTGACAAAATTGTCAGAAAGTACCCCAATGCGTTTGCTGATTACAAGGAGTGCAGAGTGGTGGCTTTTGAGTAAGATTTACTTGTTTTGGTTTTGACAGATACATGTATTTATAAAGTATGCTATATGCATGAAATAAAGATTTTCTCTTGATTATCAAATTAGGGGAATGAATATGCATAAAGGTAAAAATGTATGCAGACGATTTTATAGTACACCTTAAAAATCACTAATAATTGAATGACATTTACAGAGACAACCCGACTGCATTGTTCTGGGAACTAGTCTTTACTGGTGACCAGCCCTCACTTACAGAGAAGCAGATTCTGGACATTATATACAAGGAACTGCCCCATTACTACTACAAAGACTCGGAGGGGGTGGTCATTGGTGACATCTTCATCCACATCAATGACTATGCCACTACCAAGCTGCCACTGGACTTGCAGATCTTAAACCTGACCTGGTCAGACGAACTGCTGAATCCCAACTCCTTCTTGTTTCAGCAGTACTCAGCAGACCTCTGTAGAGATGTGAGGAACATTTCTTTTCCTTCCATGCATCAATGAAAATTTTATTTTATTTTTTATCAAAAAAATTATTAACTGAAATCTTACAATGTTTCTTCTTATCAAATTTCGCAACTAAGATTGATAATCTTTTCCACATTTTTTTACTTAAATTGCAAAGAAAAAAATTATATTTGAATTTTCAATGACTGGTTTATTTTTGCAGTTGGAGAGGATTGCACAAACCTCAGGAATTGACCTTCCAAAAATAGTAGGATGTGAAATCAAACAATATGGGTAAGTAGATTTTTTACTACAGAAAGCCAGATTTTGGATTTTCTGATTCAAATCGGTTGTTTCCAGGAATAACCCAGCCAGGGTGTACTTTGATTTGAAAACCCTATAATTACTAGAATTTTCGTGATTTATTATTTAAATCATTTGTTTCCAGTAATAACCCTGCCAGGGTGTACTTTGACCTGACCTTTGAAGGAACCCACTTCACTCCAGGCCTCCAACAGAAGTTCTTCCAACTGATGAAGGAACAGCCTCTTCAGAGATACAAGAACTTCCTGGGTTACTTGCTGGGCCAGTTCCTGATATTCTCTGAGTATTACACAGACTACACCAGGGTACCGCTGACCTTCCGCGTCCTCAATTTGACCTACACTGGTGATCTGATGGACAAGAACTCAGCCAGATTCAGACAACATGCCCGCCTCTTCTGTGAAGATGTACGCATTAAATATTTACATTGTTATTCAGTTAAACTTTAGTATCTCTGTTCCGTGAAGATGTATGCATCATTCAATTTGTAATTAAAATTTTGGTATCTCGAATATCAATATTTTAAATACCATGGATATGTGGTAGTAAGTTGAAAGTCCCAACCACTGTTTCTTTATGTAATATGACATTTCATAAATCCTTGAATTTTTTTTCAAAGTCCTATTGAGTTTGAGATACTGAGGTTTGACTGTTTTTCTAGTCTTATCAACCCCACAAGATTGGTAAAAACTCCTGTAAAAGTTTACAACTAATCTAATGTATGAGAAATAAATATTTTTTTCCTCCACAGATTGACCAGTTAATGAGGTCACACAGAAGGATTCTCCCCACCTATGAAGGATGTGAAGTTGTCCAGTTTGGGTTAGTATAGCAAATATCCAAACTGATGCATCAAGCAAGTGTAGTAATGTTTCAAAATAAAATAAGATTTTATAAAGTATTTATAAACCTCATTTCAGCAACAATCCTACCACCATATCGATCGATCTCCAGTTTGGAGGCTTGGTGAACATAGGAGAGTACAAGGACATCGTGGCTGGCATTATATTTGAGGACGCCCCAAGGTTTAGGTACATGAACAATCTTGGACACCTGGTCGGAGATCTGCTGGTGTTCTACGACAGCTGGGAGTACATACTGCATGGTCAGTACCAGGCACTGTATGATTGTACATGTAGATCATACATACATGTACCGTACATGTATCAATTTCTTATATTAATGGATTTGTTAAACATACCTAGTATTTTACTTTTATGAACAATAATTTAACAGGTTATTTATATTGTCATCAGAAGTTGTAACTCTCTGTATGAAAATTTTTTTTTGTTCAAAATCGGTGCTGTTATAAATGAATTTGTGACAATTTGTTTATTTTATAATGTTTCTTTGCTACGTTGTCATTCAATATTTAAAAAGTCGCCGATGAGTGCAGTATTAATGTAAGCTATATGAGGAAGATATATAAGGATGAAATTTGGAAATGTTCCTCAAAGTCTGTTTTTCCTTCAGATGCCTGGCTATCCAACATGACATACTTCATTCACGAGTTCTCTTACAATCCACAATATGGGGATCCCAACTCAGTTCTCTACAAGGACTTTGAAAATCTGTTCTGTGGTGATGTAAGTAATCACAGAAAGAATTAATAACCAAAATAAGGACGATATACTAATGTTGTACATTGGATTTGTTTGTCATTTACCGTAATATTTCTGCCAGAACCTTTCACTATTTTTAACAGATTATTTTCAAGACATGTTCATGACATGTTTAAAAAGAATTATGCTTGTGTATATATGTTTACCAAAAGGGTTTGATTTAAAAGAATGCAAAATATATTTTCAGATTGATAATTTCTTCAAAAATAGCAAGCTTGCAGACAGATACTACAGATGTTTCTTTACAAAGATAGGGTAAGTTCCAAGCATTAAGCCCATGTGTAAATGGAAAAAACTACAACATGTAATACATTGTACACAGTAATGTGGGTTTTTTTTAAATTTTATCAGAGACACACCTGTTCACACCTTGACCTTCAATGTGATATTCAATGGGACAGAGGAAGTTCTGATGGACCTGATCCAGGACACCATTAGTAAACAGGCGGATCACTTCAACGTGGAGAACAAGGACATGATGTTCATCGGCCAGCAGCTGGTCTACCTGGGAGGGGGGATGGAGAACTTCCCCATCAACATCTCGGACTACCTCATCCAGAACTTTGTCCAAACCACAGAGAGTCCAGGTACACCCCATGATTCTTTTACTATGTGCTACTCACAGTTATCATTTTGTTTGACCTGTGTATGGAGGTGTCATCGCTTTGGTTGAAAATTTAACATTATAAAAGCAATGAAAACTTTTAGCATTGTATAAAGTCTGAATGTCATTGAACAGGTTTGAAATTTTTCCCATTTCTGTTATAAGATTTTGGTTTGTATTCATCTTTAATCTTCTGAACTTCCGAATCATTGAATACTTCATGCGAGGTCAAACGAAAATGAAAGGAGTTCAAGCTTAGATTCATCATCAACTTACTTAATTGACTGCTTTTTTGGACTTTGTGTATCAAATTATGGTGGATTATCAACTATTGATATTGTCTTACATTCTTTTCCAGTAAATACAATCATCAACGCCTCCTTTGTACTGCTGAATCTGACCTGGACTCCAGATCTAGCTAATACCCAGTCAGCTGCCTTTAAGGCCATCGCTGATCCTTTCTGTCAATATGTAAGTGCTCAAATATATATTTACTTGTTCATCATAACACTTGGACATCAAACTGTGTTGTTGCTTTTCCATTCTACAACATTAAAGTAGTAATTTGTATGTTCTGATGTTAAGATAAGGACAACTGAGATAAAGATGTCATTATCAACACCAGGTCTGTCTGTATTTAATTGAATGTTTTGGTAATATTGACTGGTATTTTTTTCAGCTGACAAATCTGTACATAGGAAGAGATAGATTCAGAGATATTTATGAAAAATGTGAAGTGGCATCTATCACGTAAGATTTTATTTTCACTGTTAGAATACAAGATGTATATATAGCAATTATAAGAGCTCTTCCACTTATAGAAGCCTTGTTAACATGGTCAAAGTTTGGGATTTGTTAATCTAAAACAAATCATGTCATTATTTGGTTTATACTTTTCTTCTTCTAAATATGCTTAGTAAAATAAATGCCATTTGTGTCTTTCAGGACGGATGGATCAAGAGAGAAAATCAATTTTGTGCTGCAGTTCAAGGGTCAACAAGACGAGACATTGCAAGAATACATCTTTGGTATTCTGATTGAGATTGCACCGCGTACCACAGTGAACGGTCAGATCTCCATTGTTGTGGGTCCCCTGGCGGTGTATGAACAGTCCCTGGCCATAGAACAGGCTACTGTGGCTGTGGTTACTACAGCCCTTCCCATCGGCAATATGGGGGCAGGCGTGACCTCAGTCAGGCCCGACAGTAAGTCACAGCATGCTTTATTACCAGTCAAGGCAAATCTATTAATTCCAGCTTGATTTTGAGTTAATACTAGATATTTTTGAGTTATCAAACCATTTAAAAAAATTAATTGGAGTACTTTTTATTTAAACAATTATTTTTACAATAAATGAACTTTAATGCACTGATTGATAAATTTAATTGATGCAGTCTCTTTGGTTGAATTAATTGTAAAATAACAATGGGTGCATTTTTGAAACGTCATATCATGTGCATGTAGAATATAAAATATATACAGTCATGTAAATGTATATCAATACTCTTAAACTAAAACATTTCATTGATATGAGCCTGTACTCATATATACCTGTTTTAAGCTTTAACTCCATCAAAACCTTTGGTTTTGATTAACTGAAGTTGGATTGATTATGCATTTCTTCCTCTTTTCTTTGAATGAATTGGTACCAGGTACTTCATTAATTTCAAAATAGCATGATTCATAAATAAAAAAAATTAAAAAAATACCTCTCCAAAGTATTTTGGGATATGGTCTGAATGATCAATATGAATGTCACACAGTCCGGTAGACTGGTAGTTTTATATCAGTTGTATTTTGAAGATAATGGACTTCAGTGATTTATTATCTGGCATGTAAATGGAATGAATACGATCACATTTTGTTATCCTGGAAAGTGGGATTGAATGCTGTAGTTTTATGTATACTGGGGAATTGAAGATCGGATCTGACCTCTTGGAAATTGGAGCATGGAAAGAATTGTTGAAAAGAGGTAGCATCTTGTTATCCTGGAAAGTTGGATTGAATGCTGTAGTTTTATGTATTCTGGGAATTGAAGATCGGATCTGACCTTTTGGAACGTGGAGCATGGATCACTGTTGATACCAGTATTATTAGGATATAATATACATGCCAGAAGGCTGCATGCAAGATATCAAGAAATGGATGGAAATCAAGTCGTTCTGTTCTGGTTCCAGAGCTTTGTGAGGGCGTACAGACCCAGGGAGAAGAGTTCCGCAGCACCGAGAACTGTTGGGAGTTCATAGTGTGCATGAAGGACATGCCAACCAGGATCAGTTGTCCGAGGAGTCCAAAGAAATTACGTTTTGACTTGCGAACAAAAAGTTGCGTAGAAGATCCGACATGCATTTAGCTGTGATGAGACAGAAATGAGAATGTTTTGAGGTTGAAAACCAAGATACTTTGAATGGACGCTATCTGAGTTTAAAAATTAAATTTGTACATAAATGTACCGATAATGAAAATAAAGATTATTAAATAATTGAATTTATCTCTGTATTCAAGAGGTATTGATCATTGTCTAAAATGACTGGCTCTCAAACATGTACCACAATGGATATATGAATATTACAAAAATATATGAACTCCGACTAGTTAGATTATTTAAGGAATATAATTATGAAGAAGAGCATACTCATTAAGAACACTTAAAACTTCTGCATTTTAATCACAAAATATCAAAAAAAAATTTTACTTACAAACTATTCCCATTGTACTGTAACAGTTATATTACACAGGAGATACATAATCTTTTATTAACTTAATGTTAAGTTTGATCAAAGATCCTTTTGTTTACAATTACTGGACAGGTACTGCTTAATTTGAATGATTACTAATCTTTAATTTTCGCAACATCATATCAATATAATCAACACACACTGACACACTGAGATTTGGGTTAATTTATGGTTGCTTGAGACATAACTTTACATTGCCTGGAATAACAAATTTCTGCAAGATATAGTACGTGACCTGCCATGGTCACGCTTTTTTCTTGATGGGCTTTTCTACCATTCCAGAAATGTGCCAGGGTGTTACGTCATTTTATGAACAATTTTATGGAGATCCTGTAAAGTGTGGTAAATTCTACGTCTGTTTGGGAAGCAAACCCATGGAGCTGCAGTGTCCCAGTAAACACTCGTTCAGTGTCTCTAAAGGCGACTGTGTGGTCGATTCATCCTGTGTTTAGTTTTCTCCATGTTACTCTATACATGTATATAGATATTCACAAGTGAGCACTCAATCTGGGATGCCAGTTGATGGTTCATCATTGATCCATCCTGTGTTTGAAATATGTTCACTGTTTTGATACAGGAGGAAGAAATTGTCATTCATCCTTGCTGTACCGTAATTGATTTTGTGCTTAAATGAATTTTATACTGATGAAATATTTGGATATACTATTCAATAATAAAGATGTTGTTTATTCAAGTGCAACAATTTGAAAGACTGTCCATTTATTAGAAATGTAAATAATGCAAAATAGTACATATTATACATCATACCTGTATGTAATTGGCTGGGAGAAGAAGGCTTGTCTGAAAGACATATTGGACAGTGCCAAAAAAGGGGATATAATAAACATGAATGCTCTTTTTAGTGAAAGAACATTACCTACACAATCTAAAAAGTAATTGTAAAGTGATCTATTTATAAATTTAAGTATAGATATTTATGCCAAAATTTCCAGACTAAAATCTGAAATAAGCTTCATTATGATATCAGACATTTCAATACACATGTAATACATTTAGTACTGAATAATTGAAATAAACCTGTTATAACATGAAATTTTTGCTTTTTTCTTGCTTTTTGATATTAACAGAAGCTTGATCTTATGATATGTGTATTATAAGTTCACATTATAGTGAATAAATCGGAAAGCTTGGTCGAAAATGTTATATATACATTTTTATCAGTGGATAAGCGAGCTAAAATAAATTATGTTGAACATTTAAATTTTAGAAAACAAAGGCATAGAACTTTTCCCTGGAATATTTGTGGATTTCTCAGGTGACAAGCATATTTAGTATTTCTTTGTGTGTAGAGTGTAGATCCAGTACTTCGTATGCTTGATGTGGGAGTTTCTAGAAATTTAGAAATTAGTCTTCTGCTGTTGTTTTTAATGCAAGTTTGCTTACCATAAGAGAAAATGTTATATTTTTTTTAAAATATTTTTTTGGTAAAATGTTTTAATAGCTTATCATGATAATTTTTATGAAATCACTCTTTTGTTTATTTTGTCTGCATATTAATGTCTATATCAAAATATTTACATCCATCAAGTTTTTTCTCATATTAATTTATAAAAAAAAAATCCATTTGCATTCATTCTGTAAGATCCTACTAGATGTAGCTCAAACTAAACTTAGAAGGATAAAGATATTTATAATATAAAATACATTGTTTCTTTTTTCAAATAGGCAATGATTGTCATAATTTCAGAAAATGCTTACTTTACCCACAGGGTTATGTATATTCGCAATGTCAATCATTTTACCCTTGAAGGCCAACTACACATTTTATTTTATAAAAAATTATATGATTACAACTTCCAAATTTATTCTACTCCAACAATGATACAATCCCATTTCTTCACATTTCATATCAGAAAAGAAAGAGAATTTTCTTGATATATGAATAGATTGCTATTTTGAAAAAGGGGAATAACTTGATTTAAAGTTGAAAAAAATATCAAATTGAGTTATTCCCCTTTTCAAACATTCCAAGACATGAGTATATACCTTTTCATATACTGGTCTGTTAAAAACCACAATTGTTTTTATTAAAAGAATTTTTTTTCATTAAGTTGATAGAGCCATTTTAACAAAAGCTTGAACTTTGGGCAGTACGTGTCAAACTCCGATTTGGTAAAGGCGGAGTCTACTCATGGTTAACTGACTAGTCATTGGCTAATAGTTATGAATACGGTACATTGAATGCAATGACACTTATCCGACTTTATCCGGGGTTGTATATTTCAGTTGAAACAGCAGAACTTTAATACAATAGAGAAGACATTTGAAAAAATAATCCGTTTTTGACAGTCTGAATATTGATGAGTTTCTCTTAGCAAATCAGAAAGAAGGTACTCAATATTTGACACCATGTTTTGATGAGCAAACTAGAAAGTTACATCTCACCGAAATTCCAAGCTCTTGTTAAAATGGCTCTGATGTCCTATAGACCATGTTAGGTTTGTCCCGAGAAACATTTTTAAAAAATTATTTCCAATGACATGCAAAAGTACTGTTCATCTGAAGTTAACTGGTTGCTTATGGTACCAGGAATGACCCTATTTATTTAGCCCTGGTACAAAAACTTTACGGGCCTATTACATCACTTTGACAGAGCTTAGTCTTATTTTGTGTATATTTATCTGCATTTGACAATAAAGATTGGTAATGTATCTGTTTTCTTTTTTAAACAAAATTTTTTTTTTTCGATTTGAACTACTAAAGTTGTGTTGGCAGTTTCTACCCTCGCTGCATTAATTATAAATATGAATTTTGGTATTTCAGCCTTCCTACCAACAAGTCCGTTAACGCCAACGACAACCCCAATGACCACCACCACCAGCCCCTCCCCCACAACACAGGACCCCACAGACCCCTGTAAACCAAATAGGCACAATGAGTACCTCGCTGTCCCGGGGGATTGCCGGTCGTTCTATGTCTGCTCCTTTGGCACGACCTATAAATTTCAATGTGCTGGAAACACTGTGTTTTTCTGGACCAAGAGTATCTGTGATAATAATGATGGCTCTGTTGCTTGTGTGTCTTAGTGCAGAGAGAGAGAGAGAGAGAGAGAGAGAGAGAGAGAGAGAGAGAGAGAGAGATGCACAGAGAGAGAAAGACAGACAGACAGACAGAGAGGGGGAGAGAGTTTTTAGATATTACTACAAGTGTTATATAACTATTCAACTTGTTTACCAAGACATATTCTTCTCTGATCATTGAATTTGTCTCTAAATCATTGCCAATTCTTGCACAGATTGTAGAAACAGATTTAAAAAATAAAATTGTACATGAAATGTATTAAAAAAAGCTGCTTTCCTTTTTAGCTCACCTTAGCTTGTCATGTGAACTTTTCTGATCAGATTTTATTTAATTGTCCATCCATTTGTAAACTTTACAATTTGACTTCCTCTCCAGAAAAAATAGACTGACTTCAACTAAATTGACAATAAGAAAAAACCCAGCGTGAACATCTTTGTTAACTAAGGGTTTCGGAGCGGAGTGGACCAAAACCCTTGGCCAGCAAAGATGCTGCTTGAAGGGCTTTCAGATTTGTTGAAATGGGGGAAAAGACCAATTTAATTTGAAATGTCCATTATAGTTAGATTTATTGATTTCAATATAGTCACATACATTGACAATTTCAACACAATGTTTCACCAGGGAATTATTTATACATCCCCTGTTTTACATTTTACTTACTTGGTGAAAGTGGCACCTGCAATTCATGTTAAAAAAAGTATTTTTAACTTCAGGTACCTGTGATCAGAAGGACTTTGATTCTTTTTTTAAAGAATGAAATCATTTCAAATTTTCTCTTAAGCAGAAAATAGGCTAGAGGAAACAAGCTTATTATATGTGCATTCCATTATCCTTGGGTTTGGTGTTTAAAAAGGGAAAAATGGAGGGGGGGGGGGGGGTAAATTGTCATGATGAAGTTTATTGCCAGTTGTATTTTTCAAAGTGCGTTATGTACGTCAACATTTTTTACTATCAAAACACTTGATGCACTTTTAAAAAAAATCACAAAATATGGACTTCGTTCTTGACCGATTTCGTTTTATTCAGATTAAGTGTTTTTATTTCTTTGTAAACACTCTTTAATATGGGAATAGGGAGGGTACAACCAAAGATACAGTACAATTTCCAATAAAATATTTATATCAATTACTTGAAGAATGCGTCCGCATAATCTTTTCTTCCCAAACATTATATCAATTCCATAAACTTACTAGTATATATATGCAGGTTTCTAAGCATAAATCCCGTTGACTTGGTCCCAAATTTAACGCACTTTGAAAAAAAATTTCAAAGTGCGTTGTTTTTAAATTACTGTATCACCCTCTTCAAGAAGCGTATTTTTTAACTGACTAAATTATTATATAGTTGTTGCAAGCGTTTGTGGTTATGGGATAAAACGCTTAAATTAGTCGGATAACCCCACTAAACATGAATGTTTAAAATTCAAAATTAAAGGTTTGAAGAAATTTACATCATTAGTATAAATACATGTACATATATTATTCATAACTAAATGATGAATGATTAATATATACGAAACATTTATGAAGGTTATGATATAAATTTCTCTGGTAGTTTTAACTAGCTATCCTATTTACAAAAGAAAGTTTTATGTTGCACTTTTGAAAAGTCATTCCTTTCACAAGTTTGACAGATACATTGCATTTAAAACTTATCTTTTTATGCTTTTCATGGATTCGGATCTTGATTCAAAAATAAATGGCGTTTTAATTTTACTTTTTAGTCCATGTTTGCCGCTATACACCCACGTGTATATTCTGCACATTTAATTAGTATCAATCTTCTTGATGACGATAAATGAACTTGAATATAGAAACTTCAGATCTGATATTGTTGTAGAATCAGTACGTAAACATGAGAAATGCATATTTAAGAGGAGCCCATTTTTAGACTATTTTGATCTCAAAGGTGTTTATCTCCGTACCGCAATGGATTTAGCCTCAATCTACTGACCCGCAGGTTCTGCATACTGCAGGGACTTTTGATTTCATGAATAGCGGTAACATTTTAAAAATTGTTTTTTTCCCCAAAATTGAAATTTTTTCTGTCATTTTGAAGTCGAACACATGCAAGAAATTCATATCTTTAAGTTATATAGAATTTTTAGCTTGTATGCAGAACTATTCCCAAAGGTGTGAAGGACCCTTAAAATGCAACTAGGCTATTGACAGCCCCTCCTCTCACCCCCCCCCCCCCCCCCCCCCCCCCAAACGTAGTAGGATGACGTGATTTATAATTTTAAAAAACCTTGAAACTCTTTACCTAAGAACTCTTTGTTGCAAGTTTGGTCAAATTTGGCTCAGTTGTTTTATCTAAAACTCACAGACGGACGCAGGACGATAGCTGACTAGGGCTAATAGGTCAGGTGAGCTAAAAAGGGGGAATAAGAAAACATTTGAATGTTAATTAAATAGCTGTTCATATATGTTTAAGGGTAGTAGTTTTGTGACTTTATTATTTCTTAAGATATAAAGGTTTGCAGGGAAATTATTTTGCAGTTATACCTTTATTTGATAAAGTGAATCAATAGTAACGTTTAGATATTTAGTCAATTTATGATATCCAAAAAGTACACAATTGCAAAGTTTGTTCCTCGATCCTCCAGAAACGTTTCTATAGATATCATTAATAAAAAATCTGTAAATGAAATTTAGGAAGATTTATGCTATCGTTTCATGAAATTCACTGAGAGATTTCAAATTTTCTTAGACCTCTGAAAATACATTAGAATATAGCTGAAATGCATCTTTAAAAAAGTCAGATTTTTTTTTTTTGTCTAGCACTACAATACACAAAATTAAAGGACTATATTTGGTATTTTCAAATATCTGTTTTAACCAATATTTAAATAGTATCGTATTAAAATCAAATCTTCATAAAACATTTTACAGAGGATGTCTATCACAATAATCTTGATATTAGTCATCATTGTCCAATAGCTGTTTATCTATGACGTCACAAAAATGGGCAAATTCCCGCAATTTTGCAAACAAATGAAAATATTGACATTTTTCCTTCGCATTTTGCCTTTGATAGTATAGAGCGCATGTCTGCTCAACTACGATTTTTACATATGTTTTGGTTCTTATAATTATACACATCATAGTTAAAAATGGTACTTGAGCAAGCATGCGCTCGATGTTTCCCAAACGAAAAACCGACGGAAAACGCCAATATTTTGCTCCAAAACATTTAATTTATCCAAATAAGACAATCTTCATGACGTCATTTATACATCATGACGTCACTGGGGTGATCACTTTTTACATTCTTATTTATAATATTATGATTTCAACTATTTTCAACCTTATTTTTAAAGCTCTCTATGGAAGTTTAATTTTGGGGGCGAAAAATGCATAATACCGCACACGGTCCTTTTCGATTGTTTAATACAATTTTAAAAGAAAAAATAAGATATTTTAAGGAGGCTGGGTGGTCAACGATCTACCTTAAATTTTAAACATGATTTTCTTCTATATCTATGTACAAACTGAAGCTCTTCTTCTGAATGAGATTACTAGTTATATAATCTAAAAATGTCTAAGACCTTCCAGCCCTCTTAGAACTGGAAACCTTAGTAAAATTAACTTTGTGCGAGATAAAACGATTTTTTGTTCAGTTATTCTTAATAAAATAAACTTTAAAAGTATGCAATTATAGGAACCTACCACTACTGCTAAAAGTGTGAATTTTTTTCTTAGAATAAGTAAATAAATTAATTAAATGTAAAATCCAAAATAGTAATAGTAGATTAATAGATAAGGTAGCCAATATTTTATATATGTAGTATGGACATTTCAAATTAACTGACAAAACTCGAGCTGTTCATGTAAAGGTTGAGGACGGAGTCTGAAATATTCGGATGTTCTGTGTATGAGTTCATTTGTCAACTATTATTCCTTAATTTTGGAATTGATCTTTGTGTTAAATTTATCAACATATAATGTATCGATCTAACATGGCTGATTAAAATAAACCCAAAATTTCAGTGCAATCCAAATCGAACTATTTTCCACACGTCTTATTGCACGAATTGCGACCAATGTATGCAGACAATTTTTTCCCGTATATTATTCAACCTATTCAATAATATTTTTCGTTTGGTTTATATTAGACAATCAAAGACAATGTAGTAACAAGTGCCCCTTTTTAAAGCGAGTTTTAAAGGAACGATTTAATGAATTTCAGGTAGCCAATAATTTTTGTCTATTTCTGTCATGTGATCGTCGTTATCAACCACTTTGTAAACTAAGATGGAGGACAAGGGGGAATGATATGGTAAATAAACATCGTTTCACACCTTTTAAGTTACTTATGAATACAAAGCATAAAAATATAACGTTTGAAATATTATTATAACATTATCAAAAGTAAGATTTGAAAATTATGCGACAGAAATCCAAATTGCAACAATTCCATGCTTGTTAATTTCTTAATTGTTGATTGCTGGACGACATAAGTCACCGTTTCACAACAAATCAATGACACTACGTTATCATGAAAATAACAAATGAATTAAAATATTTATGTAGACATTCTGGGATTGGTACACCTGAAATAGCATGGAGATCTTATCGGATGACAACGCTTCCGAGTCCCGCTTCCCCCTGAAGAAACCCCTTCCTCCGATAGGCGGCGGCGGAGATAACGAGGAATTCGAACTCCCAAACTCTGACACAGAAACCGAGGATGATCAAATTAACCCAAAAGACGAGGATGAACGATCCACTGCTTCAAATGGCAAGTCTGACGGTTGTTTATGATGTCACAGTACATGAAACACAATGACGTCACAATGTTTAGTTTAGAGTGACATTACCTTTGTGATGTCATAAGTTCTGTGATTTTTTGGTAAAAATGAAAAGCCTTGAACAAATTCATTGTAATGTTAGAAAGACGTTTGGTTAAAAAGTTGAAAATTCAAGCTAGTGGTAGAGAGTATATAAAACTTGAAAGTCCACCTTGGATTTACTTTGGTATACTAAGTAAAGGTGTGTAAAATGATGCCTGTTACTGAGGACTTTTACCTGCATAATTATCCATTATGTATATATGTAAAGCTAGAATAAAATCCTGGCTTTTCCCATTTCAGTAAGTTACATTTGTTATTTTATCTACTACACAGCCTCCTCAACAGCCAGACAGAATCAAGGAAGTGGAAAATCTAGACCAGCCGTGCTAAGAGGGTTTCGGAGAGAGGCTCCATCAGAACCTGAGTCAGGGACCGAAAAAAGTTCTGGAGACGGTACACCTACTGGGTAATTATCATTGTATTATTATCTATTGTTTTCCACCAATATTCTTCAAAGACCAATTTTCAGGCATTTGTTCATGAGTTTATCCACTAAGTAATAAGTTTTTGGAAGTGACAAATTAACAATTTTCGTTAGAAAAACCAACGATGATCCGATTTTTCTTGAAATTATGTATCCTTGAATCTGAAATCTTTTAAGTTCATAAAAATTGATGCCAGTGAATATAATGTTTATTCAATAAAATGCAATAAATGTAATATTTTATGACTATAAACATAAAATGATTGAAAGTACATGTTTTTATTGAATTTTGCATTTATTGATCTTTTATAAACAGGAGAAAGTCTAGATCCAGAAAGACAGAAGTTATGAAAAAGAAAACTTATGATGGCCGTGAAGTCACTTTTATCACAGAAAATACTCAGACAGACTGGGATTGGTTAGAAGAAGCAGAAAAGTCTGGAAAGGTCCGTCTTCTGGGGCCAAGAGATAGTAAGTCTGAAAAAATATTAACTGGATTTCCAACACTTTTAGGTCAAGGCTTTTAACACTGGGAATATAGACTTTACATCTCTTTTTAGTTATTGAAGCAAGAGAACATTTCTTTTTATTCATATGAATTCAATGCATGTGTCTGCATTCTCTAAAATAATAAGTAATGATTGGCATTAGTCACTTAATCTGCGCTCTTTTTATTAGAAAAGTTTTTAAATATAACAGCTAGTACTTGGAGACATTTGATATGGTTTTTAGAAATTTATAGAAATACATTTACATGTACTAGTAAATAAGTCATGTTGGAATTTTTTTATTACAGTTTTTATTCAAAAGAAGCTATAAATGATAAATCTACCAAAGAAATATATGTAACATATTAATTTTAATTGACGAACAATGTTACAGAGAAGGATAATAAACAAAAGAGAGACTCTCGTTCCACTCCAACTAAATCAGACTCCAAAGGTTTATTTCTGATCACATCAAATTGTGAAGTGACAAAGAATAATCAATCACCAGTGACCATAATAATGCACTCTGCATGAACTTCAAAGTAAAAAAAAAATTGCATCATAATCTATGGTATTTTGTATAAAAAGAAGGAGGTAAATTAATTTAGGTTTGTAATAAAGCAAGTTCTGTCACAGTTTTTAGGGAAAAAATGAAGTAAATCTTTCTATTTATGCCAAGATTAGTCATGTGAAAGATTTTAGTGAGAATTCTGGTTGTATGAGTGTAAATTGATTAGCATGTAAATGATATTAGTTAATTGTTATGAAACACTGATAGCTGATACAGTACAAAAAATAATGGTGTGTGGTGATCTTTTGAAGCTATACTGAATGATATTGTACCTATTTTGGGGTGGATCTAATTTACACTGGTGTGTTGTGTAGTAGAAGCACTTTTCCCTCACTTCTTCACATCTTTCAGGTTTGCAATCTCTGCACGAAGATGACGACCTCCTCTCTCCTAAGTCAGGTAAACCTGTAACAATCATGTCTCAACTTTCCTGCTCTCCCCAAATGTTGAAAGGGACTTTGCTGTTCATCACTTACAACACGTATTTGATGTGATAATTTTTCTAACATACCGTAACTGCCTTGAAAAGATAACAAAAATTATCTTACACAATAAAAGATTTCTTACCATGTTTTGAATTAAATTGTCCTTGTCTAAATTAGTTACCAAGGTAAATAAAACTTCCTAAAGATTCCTTTAATATTTGTCCCTGGCTAATGAGAAGAAATATAATAAAACTTTATCTAATACACGAGGGGAAATAAAACTTCCTAAAGATTCCTTTAATATTTGTCCCTGGCTAATGAGAAGAAATATAATAAAACTTTATCTAATACACGAGGGGAAATTAAACTGCCAATGTACACTTTAATTCAGTTCAGTATCTTTGTGTTTTGTATAGGTAAAAAAGAGGATTCTAAGACAGACATTCCCGTCGTACAGGAAGAACCCTCTGGCCCGTCCCCCTATCCAATCAATGATGAGTTCGGAGTCCCTATGTTGGAGCTGAGCAGTGACTCTGATACGGTAAGATTTCAGTAATTTCATGCTGTTTAAACGGAAATAAAATTCATTTAAGAAATGCATGAAATGAAAAAACTACCAAATTTATAGAAAAATAAACTGGATTTGGACAGTTTGCTATTTATAACCTTCAAGTCATAGTTATTGGGATGTAGGCAAAAAATTTTCTACATGACTGTGTGAAAAAGCAATAATTCTTTTATCCAATCAAATACTGAAGCAGGTTGCAATCAGAAATCGAATTTTGTTATTTGTAAACTTATAAAAGGTTCTTGTATGCCAGAGTGGCATTAAAACAAAACAAGTTTATCATAATTATATGAATAATGATTTGTGTTATCTGATTTTAATACAATTGAGGAAACAGAAATTGGAGTGGGGATAAAAAATGCTTAAGCATATTAAAATATATGCAATATTACAAAGTTGTTTGTACATGTATATTACTGTACCTTTAACGTGTACAGTAATCAGCTCAGCTCCAAGAAGGTCTTAGGAGTATTTGATATTTGAAGAAAAGTCATATTAATATGAAAAACAAAAATGAAATGAGTATCATTGTTGTGATAAAGAGTTCAGATGAAGAGGAATATACAGGAAGGAAAGTGCAGGATGATCGCACTTTCATGCCTAGCATCGGTCCACCACAAATCCTGCAGGTAACATGGATGTGGCTTACTTAGAGCTTTAGTGTTTCAGGGTGTGGCATTATTAGAGTAGAAACTTAACCCGAATAGTCAGAGGTGTTGGTGTTTCTGTTTACTAAAGACCTAGCTAACCAGTACATGTAATAACCTTGCAGTTTCTGTTTTGGATATGAATTTGTAGAAACATTTAACAAACCTTGCAGCTGAGTTCTAATTAGAACTGACTGTAAGAACAAATGCATGCTAAAGAATTAACACAGATAATTGATGAAATTAAATTATAATGATGTATACTGCATTAGAAAAAGGACAGATTTTAAGTTCAGCTTGTATAAGATGATTTCCTAATGATATATTTCAAATCATTCTTTATATATATAATTTAGTAAACATTTTTGTATCTGAAAACATTTATTTTTGAAAATGCTTTTAATTTTATGCAAATGCTAACTCCATTTAATACCTTGCACAAGCCAAAAGAGGTTATTACCAGTAATCAATATGCACAGCCACAGTGTGATATATATAATAACGTCTTGTAATCCAGAATATTAACTGTACTGTTGTGACATTTTGTATCTTGCTTTAGACATTCAGTAGAAAGGTAGGCTCTGTGTGAACTTTGCTAGAGGTCATACTCTCCTTTTTTAACAGCTTTGAATTCATGAGGACAGGTAAACTATTTCTAATGCTGGCACAAGCTTGATATCTAATTTTTATACCACATTCAATTTTGCGTTGGAAAAGTTAATTGTTTTACTATGACATTTTTGTTTTTATTTGTTATTCTTAATTTAATTAGGATAATAGTTATTCTTTATCTTAGATTTTGAAAAAGGATGGCATATTGCATGCTTAGATTTTCAATCTGGAGATTTTGATTAGCATTTAGCATGTTTATCCATTATAAGATATCATAATGGTTTTGTCTATGGAATAACATTTTCAATATGAATTTAGTCTTAAGCAAAATACATTTATATGAATAACACTTGGTATGAACTTCCACACTGATATTGTGCAAACATACTATGGAAGTTTATTTCCATATATATGTTTGTATCTACACTATTATGTGCACTTGATGCATTATCAGTTCAGTTTTGTATATATTTATCAGTACAACAGAGAGTCAGAAAAGAAGGAAATTGAGGTCAGTGAGCCATCTGAGCGTGCTCAGGATGAGGAGGAAGCAGAAACAGACGAGCAGGGTCGCATTCACGGCATGTTCGGGGGCACCTGCGAGTTCTGTGGCCATGCTGTCCAGCCATGGCCAACGCTCGAGCAGCAGCAGACGGTTCCTCCCGATCAGCTTTACTGCTGTAACGAGTACCGTGAGTTTGTGGAGTACACCACTGAACAGGCTCAGGCAATGGAGACTCAGCACCTGAACGCAACCAAAAAAATCAGCATCTCCAGTCACCCACACTACGGAAGCTCCAAGGAGGATCGGAAGGTGGCCAAAGAAAGGGCCCTGCAGAGGTAACTTAGAGAAACTGTGTGAAAAGTGTGACTTATACATGTACCAACTGAAGACATATTGACCTAAATCAAGAGCAAGTTTTAATACTGTATGCTTGAGTTTGTATTAAAAGTTATTGGTCACTAGCATGGAGTAGGCTGCTAATGTAAGTCATGAAGTTATTTGCATATAACAATATAATACCAAAACCTGATATGGAAAGAGAAAATTGAAGACATTTTGTTTTATTCTTTTCTTTTAAAAATTAATTGAAACTTTATGAAGATTCACGTGCTATTTATACATGATGAAAGAGGCAAACACGTGAGAAAATATGCTTTTACTCATACTGAAGAAAACTATGGTACTTGTATTATTTTCTTGTTCGGATGTAACGATGTGATACATGTAGATGTTTTCTGTAGGATGAGAGAAAAAGAAATGCAGAGGAAACAGCAAGAGGCTTCTGGATTCCAGCAACAGTCCAACTTTTATTCTTGTAAGTTTAACCCCCCCAACCATGTTATTTGTTATTTGTAGTAGCCGCTTGTTGCTCTACATTGAAGCAATGTACTTGTACATAGGGCTACTGAACATGTATTATTTTTACCTGTAACTTATATTTATGGGTTTGGAATTTTTTTTTTATTTTGCTCCTATCACTTTGATTAACAATTAAAATGTCCTGTCTAATGATTTTAACATCTATCTTTATATTAATATATATTTTCATTTCTTATTTCACTTTTTTATTTAATTCATGAACCAGTTTTATTAATTGCTTCCTGTGTTAATTTTTCTAAACTTTGATCATATAACCATTGGAGAATCAAACTTTTGTGAAGTTCCGTAGTTTGTACACATTACGGTAATAATTTTTTGAGTAATTAGCATAAAATTATGAAATGACAATCATCTAACAAAGCAAGCAATTCACAGAAGTTTGGTTTCCCTTCAAATTTTTGATCATCTGAGGCTACAAATAATGTGAGCAAATGTAAACAAATGTCAATGTAAAAAAAATGTAAATCATCATTTCTCAGGCCGTTGTGGTGAAATGGCCTAAATGTTTCTCACATACAACATTAAGTTCAGTATGAACGCATTCCAGTTACCTATTCATTATTTTTGGCCTCAGAAATGACACAGATTTCAATGATTGTATAACCTTGCGTTATTTTGTGTGTGGTTTAGCTGTTAGACCCAATTTTCGAAGACAAGGCCTGAATGCACAGAATATGTACAAAGATCTGGGTAGGTGCCACTCAAATGACCCCTATGACCTTTTCCCTAATTCCAATCACGAAGAAAAAAAATAGCACCAAACTGAATAGATTCATTCAGCATGCTTCAGTCCTTGTACATGTACATTGAATTTTCAGGCCACATATCAGAGGTCATCTTTCATGCTAATACTTGTTTACTTATGCAGAATGACACTACCAACTGTCTATTCAAAACTGAT
Source organism: Magallana nippona (assembly GCA_033439105.1). Classification (NCBI taxonomy): domain Eukaryota; kingdom Metazoa; phylum Mollusca; class Bivalvia; order Ostreida; family Ostreidae; genus Magallana; species Magallana nippona. The sequence continues at coordinate 24,576,366 of CM065920.1, read as the reverse complement.
AATCACTTTATTGTCCAATCATCTATTATTCATTATAACTGGAGAACATTCAATATTTATGTAATTCATACTAACAAATCTTTCAATATACATGTATTGAATGATATATATTTCTTTATCATCTTCATTTCTTTCTCTTTTCCTGATAAATTCATATCTTTCTTTTTTCATCTCTCTGCCTGTCTTTGGCTCTCTGTCTTTCTGCCTGTTTTGACATTCCCAGCATTTAGAAGTCGCCAAAAATTCCAATGGGATGCATTCCACAATGTCTATGGGGACATAGGTATGCTAGTAAATAGATAACTTCAATCAATGTGTAGTTCATACTAGCTACTAATCAATACATGTACTTTTAGACATTTAATTTTCAACAAATCATCTAGTGAGTACATGTATTAACAACTCAATTACTGGTAGCCTACAACTGATGTTTGTATGCTCAAACCATATAAATATATGTTAAATTGTTTACATATTGATACAAATATGAATGATTTAACAATTACATGTGTGACCTTGTTATAAAAAAATCATTTCCTTAAATATGACATTGATCATATTTTTTCAGAACTTCAGCATTACATGTAGACCATTTTTATCATTAATTTTGCAGAATCCCTGAAAATGACTTGAAATGGGTATTTTAAAAAGTGCATGATATTGTATACAGTGTATTACATAATTTCTAACCTTTGACTCATCAAAAATTTACCAAACTTTACATTTATCATATCCATCAATGCTTTGAGAAGACCTACATGTAGGTACATTGGAAGTCATACATAAAATATTCTTCTCTTAGGAATGTATTACATGTATATCATGATTTAATTTTTTGACACTTACAGACAGCCAATCTCCGCCACCGCCTTTACCGAACATAGGTTCTTGGTCATTTTGATATTATTTATTTAGCTTGACAAAGATATATTACCCATAATCCTCACACTACCGTAGCAACTTACCCCAGTGTTTGATGTGTGTGATAAAATATGATACAGAGTTTTCTCCCTTTAAGAATGCTTCCTTTTTTTGCTGACAAGCTTGGTAAGGGAGCTTGCAGGCATTAAGCTAGCTAGTAAAATGTATGGAAAAGGGTTACTAGATTAAAAGTGTGTGTTAGCTTGTAAAAGAGCAGTGCATTTCCAGAGTTATCTCCCTTTAGATGTGTGTGTGATTTTATTATATGATTATATATTCATTGTAGAGAACACGTCAATATACTACACATACGCCTAACATAAATAACATAGATAGAGTGTGTCACAAAGTTTTATTAAAGGAACACAAGAGTTGCTTGATGAGAAGAGAGTTTATTACATGTATTAAGGAAGTTGTAGCGTTATAGTCTTGTCCTGTGTTGGCACGGAACAATTGGATTATTCCCCCTTGTGTGTATCTGTCCTTTGTTGCTTAAACGGAAATATTGTGAAGTGCAAAGTTAAGAAGGAGAGGGCGTTTTAAGTTTACAGAACTTGTGCCCAATCCTATTGTATATACCATCTTAACAATAACATTTGTTCAGACCAAGAATTTGTCTAGATACAACTTGGAAAAAATGTAAGATCGTAACTCATCAACTTCAAAGAGCGAGATAATTTTAGAAGTTTTACATTAATTTTGCTTAAAAGGATTTAATTTTACTTAACAAAATGCTTCTAAATACTCGTATAATCAGATTCCACTGACCCTTGCTTATCAGAGAGAGCTAGGAATAATATTTAATGGATCAAATTTCAATTATCAAGTTGAATAATGAATAAAGCCAAAATAATATTTTGTAAGTCTTTTAATAAAAATTTTTAATATTTTTTCTGAGTAACAAAGTCTGTAATATACTAGTAAGTTTTTAAAAAACAATCTTTGGAAACATTGCATGTGATTTATTTGTTTACTACAGATGAAACTTTTGATTCACCTGGTAAAACTCCCACCAAATCTGGGTTAAGCTTCCATAAATCTAGGTCCACAAGCAGTTTTATTCTGTCGGCACCTCATTCTGGTGTTAGCCGACAGGCGGAAAAGTCGGAAAAAATACTGACCTACGCAGAACTCCGAAATCCTGAAAGTCGGTCAGGGCTGGCAGGTAGAATAAGCTCAGTGGAGCGGAGGAGTGGCTATATTATACTTGTTGTCTGTATATATATACGGATAGTTCTTACTCGTAGACCTAATTCTTTACAATTAAAAAACAGCTGTATCTTGAGTCTAATGAATGGAATATGTTGTTACAAAGTACATAAACTTACTCATGAATTGGCTTGAATTCACATATATACGGGTATGTATCAGGAGGGTGTATGTCAAGGGACAACATGGGATTGTACTCACATATAATTACATATTGTTATCAGTGATACACGTCATAGAAAGCATTAAACCAAACGCTTATATGGTGTGCCAAGTTATACATGTATAGCTTTACACATATCTTAACACACAGCATGTGTCACGCACCCTAGCATGAATTAATCGATCTATTTATTGGTTACTGGTAGATTGCATGCGATAAATGTCTCATTCATTCATACACATTTGTATTTAAGATATACTGTCAAGGCTGTTTTGTTAAGATCAATCATCACACTTTTCATTTATATTATTTGAGTTGCTTGCTGTACACTATTGTCAGATACCGGTAATTAGATGCTTTCTCTAATACCACATTGTCTTTAACCTTGTAGTTGCCCAGAAGATGAAAACAATAAACTACCAGCTCTCCTCCCAGAAATGTCTGGAGGAGGGGTGGACTGTCAGGCCCCCCAGTCCCCTCACCGCAGATGAAGGGGACGATGCCTTTATACCGGAGCCCCTTAACATTGACCTCATCAGGAGTGGAAGGGTAAGAATCGAGGCAGAGATTCATTATGGCTAACATGCTCCAGTTTGAAACTGTATATCCCTTTTATTATGCAAGTACATAATTCCGCGATTCCACAGTTTTTTATCAAATCTCAAGATTATAAAAATGCGAGCACCAAACTTCTGTTATAATTTCATTTTGTTTACAACTGTCTGAAAAATTAAAGTGAGATTTTAAAATACACGAGAGTTGCTTATTGCAATTTTACACACTCAGATATTAGTTTTTACGTTAGTATTACGAATCTACAGTATTGCTATATCATTTCGGGGGTGAAAATGAAAATGTTTATATACATATACTTGTCACTTTTCAGCTGGGATTGGTGGAGAAATTCTATGAAAATGGACAGAAGTTCCTGACCATGTTCCCGGATGGAACAGGAAATATATTGTATCCTTTTTCTCACTCGAATTATTCTGTGAGCTATCTAGCTATTTAAAGTTTTAATATAAATTTACAATATATGATTAAATGTATATCTATTCTAAATGATAATTATACAGTCATTTAATATGTATGTCAATTAAAATCTGTACAGTTCTCTTTAATACTTTCATATTTAATTGCAAGTAAAACTACCAGTAGTTTTTTGTAAAGTGAAAAGTAAAAAACCTGCCGAAAAAGTGTTGAAAATAATTTAATTCTTCAGTACAGGTATAATATCTTTCCTTTACCACTACAAGTTACCCATCAGGTAGTCTGGCCATTGCCATCACATCTGTACAGATAGGGCAGTTTAATTATGTGGTGCATGCAGAGATGGAGAAGTCCAGTGTACTGGCAGTGTTTGAACCCAATGGATACGCTTCTTGTTATCATCCTAATGGAGTAGTCAGGTAACTCATTACATCAGTTATGAAATTTAGAACATCAAAAAAGATAAAATCTCAAAGATTTTAAGATTTGATAAAAAAAAAAAAAAAAAAAAAAAAAAACACCTTTGCTTCATAGAACTTCTTTTTCGTGGTTGAACTATAACTACAAAATCAGATCAGTGAATTTTAAAAGCAAGAAATTCTGAAAATTTATTCCTAACAAATATTTACCGTATCCTGTTACAGAAGTAGTCATTTAATTGTACCTCGTAAATTTTTAAAAACTCAACAGGAGCTAAATATTTTTGCTCTTACTGACTCTGCATTTACTTTTACCGGTAAGATAAATGTCTTGGCTTTTACAGACTGTGCATGGACCAGCTGGGAGGGATTGAGCTGGACGACACAGGAGCCAAGAAGAGGAAGTGGTTATGGAAGGACCAGGTCACACATGTACATGCCCCTCCATTCCAACCAATCCACTTCAGTCTGAATCAATACATCGGGGTCAGGATCCTCTCCCAGGAGAGAATGGTCCTAGACTTTAGTGTTGGGGACAGAGGAAAGAGGTTCAACGTGGGATCTAGACTCAAGGTGGGGCTTAATTGATTTCTGTAGATAGGTCTATAACCTGATAATATTGTCAGAATATGAGTACAGATGGGATGTACTGGTAACTAAGATATATTAAGTTTTGCATGTATTTTGTTTGCAGCTAAACCATGTTGAAAAGATTCCGCCAAAAGAAATTGATGAAAACCATCTGTATTTGGAGGAGCAGAAAATCAGAGTAGAGTAAGTTGAAGACCATGCTGCAAGCTTAATTTGATTTATTTAAAATATAGCATTAAAGATTATTTAATTAATAAATTAAAAATATCAAAAAATTCAATTTCTTTTTAGGAAAATGCTAGACAAAGTAGCCACATTGTTGAAATTCCCCAAGTCTCCCAAGATAGACAAAATATTACCTCCCCTTCATGTGACCTCAAAAGCCCTGAAGACTGAGCGCCTGAGGCAAGAGAGAGCCAATCAGATTGCATCACAGGAAGCAAAGAAGACCAAGCAGGCTCCAATCCCTGCCCTTAGTTAAAGGCTGTGCATTTCATTGTATTCCATATCTGTGTTCATTTGTGTTGTAAATGGATTGTAAGGATACATGTATAAGTATTGGAGTTGAAGAAGTGATATAATATCTCTATGTATCAAGTCTGATGGTATAAGTGTTTTGTGTAGGACATATTTTTATATTCTCTGCAAGTTTGAATGGCAATATAGTTATATGTATACATTGGTATTTATACATAGACTGAAGCACACACGCTGCCAAATCTTGCTGCTTTTATGTACTCTGCAGCGATTAATTGTAGTTTTTTTATTAGTCGACCAGCCTAGTTCACTGTGCTTTTTTTTCTGTTCACGTTTTACGCTTGTACTTGTAGCTCAACATAGATTTCGTCTACTAGTCACATATGCTTTTTTTTGTCTATTTTCTTCAATCCGTGATCATACATCAATAGATATTTTTTTGATATTTTTGCACATTTTTTGTACACATCTGTATATGGATGTAGTTCTCCTCTGTGATATTGACATTATATTTATGGTTCGTTATTTGTTACCCTCCATGTCTATTGTTCCTGTTTTAATATATTTTTGTCTGAAAGGCATAAGGAAGGATCCCTGTTCAAATGGTGTGAATGTTTTTTTTGAATACTAGTATGTCTACTCCCTTTGTTGTTGTTAAAAAATACATGGTCACATATCATTGTTCACCTAGTAGGGATTTGGTATTTGTCACAATGGTTATTATTTTAGTACATTACATTCCATCCATAAACCGCCGATTTAGGATACATGTATTACACTATGCACATATCTGCTGCTGAAACCCTTGCATTATCTTTGTGGAATATACTGCTGAATTAGTTTGTGTAGACAAATATATTTTTGGATAAATTCATTTATGGAGCTGATCAAATATTACACACAGTATTATATATTGCGAATGCTGTTTGTGCTGTATTTTATCTGGAGAATGTTTATACATTCTTAGTACAAGTTATTATAAAGAGCTTCTTCTTTTTATGGATATATATTTAGTTTATTGGGTTGAAATAAATTACATTAAAGAGTTTCTTTGCATATCAAATGTATAAACATGATTAAAGTCGTTGAAATCCTTTTCTGTCTTTTTCCTTATTAATAAGCAAGGTATACAGATTATGATCTTTGTGAATAAACAGATCAAGATTTCCACAGTTTTGTCCAATTCGCATGAGCACAGAATAGGAACAATGTTATAACTGACTTGAATTAAGGTTGTATGGGACACCTGTCGATATTAATGTGAATAGAAGTACATTATAATCAAAATACTTTCACTGGTTTAGAATTTTAAAATTTTACAACATTTGACCAGCGCTAAGCCAATAAGTAACTATTTTGGGAAAGAAAACATAAAATTATACTTCATTTTATTGTTTATTTCGATAGGAAGTACATGTGTATGTCACAATATGGAGGTGTTCCATAACACCTGATTACAGAAATTCTAAATCCTACAGCATAGAATTTAGAAAATCCAATCAGTCTTGCCTCTTTTACATGTACCTCCTATAATTATATTATATCTCTTATGGAGCAAGTCATTACTACTATAGGTAACAGTAAATTTCAATATTAGATTTTATTAAATAATGCTCACAAGTGATCTCATGCAAGATGCATAAAAGGGGCTTTTTTTAAATTTGGAATTTATCTTTTAAAGAAGTGTGTAGGAGAATTTTAAGAAAAAATTTTGAGAAAACATATTCTCTAAAAAAAAAAAAGCATCCTATCAGAATTGTCTTACAAATTTTACCAAATGTTGGCAACATGAAAAAAGAACAACTGCACAAGAAACAAAGTTGATGAAATCAAAGAAAAACCCCAAAAATTATCAGTTTAAAAAAATAATTTATTTACAATATAATCTTGAAGTATAGAGCATATCATTGTATTGATGAAAGTTGAATTTTTTAAACTTTCATTTCTGATGGAAGTTCTAAAATTCTTTGAAGTTTCATGCTGAAGATACAAGTAGGTGTCTATCCCTCAATTGGCAGCAGAAATAGTTCTATAAATCACTGGTACATGCAGTAATAACAAGATATGTAATACAGGTACATGTAATAGTGTTTGTTTAACATGTGCGATTAAAAAGTCAACAAAAGAAATAACAATGTGCAGTAGTGTAAGAAACAGGAAGGAAAAAACAATATCAAGGATTCAAATTAAATACAGTGTACAGAATATTATTGATTAATACCATTACATTGTCATCATTTTCGTAAAAGTATACTCTTATGTATTTAGCAATAAGCCTATTAGAAAACAAATTTGATTGACAAACATGAATAATGATGATTTTACATGTTCTTTTAATACATACTTCATTTGACAACTATGAGGAAAAAAATTTTCAATTCATAACCTCACTTTACACAATAGTAATCAGTATTACATCATATTATCAAATAAATAATTAATATGTAAAAATCAATACAACTGTAAAAACTTGTACAACCCTCTGCAAATATCACAGTCCTATTGTGTGCGTATACAACTGTTAACACATCCAATGATAATGTTTTCAAACATGGAGAATCGGTAGTCACTTTCAGCATGTCTCATTCGCTGTAATATCCAACAACACGTCTACAGCTATAATCTGTTGACCAAAAACTGCATTATTTTCACACATGTGACATCAAGTCCTCAGTTTCTCCGATTCCTTTTAACAGCATATCTAAATTGCACTTGGTAGGATATATATATATATATCACAGAAATTTCTTGCTTGGCTGCAGAAAATCACCCTGTTCTCATCAAGTGGACTGAACACAGGAATACCTGGTAAGTTACATCACAAAGGTATATGACATCATCTCTTGACATTATATTTACGCAGTGTTGCTTCTGTTCCTATCTTCAGCTGTTCTATGTGCGAGTCTATGAGTCTCTCTAGTTCTCTAGCTCTCTGATTTTCCGCAGCTAAAAATCTTTCCGATACAGAATTTCTTGAGTGCGAGTCCTGAAAGATGTATTCATAAATACATATTAGAGTCACAAAGAGTGCGAATCCAAACCTAGTTTCTCATAAATTTGACACATGTTATTAATCTAACCCAACTGAATTACATGTACTATCTTCATGTAAATTTGGGCATAATTCCCCAATCACACAAAGAAAAAGATCAATTCAAATGTATTGAGCAAATAAGAATGCAGTTTATGATAAATGCAAACAAATCCATTACCTCTACATTGTTATATTCCTCCGGAAGTCCGTAGTCGTTGACGCTCTCCGAGATAGACATGGCTTGACTACTGAGGACTGTCTCAAAACTGTTGTCTGCTTCATGATGTACTTCTCCGTCACCATTAGCCCTCGTTCCTCCGATCTCAACATCGTAATGGTCCATCCCATTCACTGGATGGCCTGAAACCGCAAGCAAGAATATATAAAACCATTCAAAATACATAAGTATGTATCTAAGTTAAAGGTAATATCTGTGGGAAGATAAGTTTATGCTTTCTTTTGACCTTGAATTTCTCCAGAATACTTTAAACCAACTTTTATATACGACAACTTTATTTTGTGATTGGCTAGTGATAATATAGCGACAGTGTGTCACAATACCAGGTCTCTATCTAAAAGTGCTCAGGAATTAAGACATTTTAAAAATGACTAGTTTGCGGCAAGAAATTTTTCTTGACTGCTGTTAAACATACACGCCATAATTCCCAACATACTGTAGTTGCTGTTCCTCTCCATATCGAGCTGTTCCTCGAGGCGGGCCTTCTGACTGCGTAAGTAGCTGATCTCCTCCTCGTACCGCTGGACCGTGGAGTCCAGTCTCTCCTGAAGGGCGTGGAACTTACGCTGGGACTCCTCTCCCGCTCTCTGGAGCCTCCTGAAAGACAAAATTAACATACTGTGATTACTGTGTACAAATTTTATCTCTTCTGGTTTTGTTTCACATATTTTTTTTTTCAATATTTAAATTGCAAATATATTTCGTATGAACTTAGTTGGTACATGATCAACTCTTTTGAGAAACCCTTTGGGCTTCATAAGATTTGATCACATGACCAACAAAGTCATTACTGTACCCTTTGAGATATCTTAGTCATTATTTAACTTGTGTTTGACATTATTTCACTAATTCATTGAAAACCTATTTTTAACAAAATATGCAAGACATTCTTCCTGATTCTAAGTAATGAGTGAGAATCTAAAATGAATTGAAGTTGTCTGATATTAGAACTGAAATATTCATGTATAATGTACAGAATACTGTGGAATCATTTTTATTCGTGGGGGTCAATGTTCGTTGGTAGCCAAAATTTTCCTGGTTCGTGGTGACGTAATTTCGTTGGTAGTGTAATCGGGATAATTTTAATAAATATTAAACAACTGATTGTGTATAGGTTCATGGGGATGTAAATTTGTGGGTAAGGGTTAACAACGAAAGCCCCAAACTTAGGTCCCCCACGAACAATGATGATTCCACAGTATGGCATATACTGTATTTAAAGACTGACCTATCATCTTTGGACTTCATATTCTGGGCGGACATTTCCGAGTCTCTGAGAGCCAGACGTAATTGTTCTTCAAATTTCTCCTCCATTTCGTTCATTTCCTCCCGCAGACATGACAGGTCGTCTCGCAACTGACGGTTTTCTTGCTGTAATTTTTACAAAGTACTATCAATTCTCAGTGGAAAAAATATTCGAAATATCTTCACTCAAAAACAACAATCCTCTTCACAAATAAAAACATTTACAGGTAGTATTCATTTGATATCATTCAATTAATTATCTTGCAAATTTTTGTAATAATGTTCATGAAATTATCATTATAGCTATAGTGCATCTTTATGACAGATATGTTTCTGATCAGCTGAAATTAAAACAAACCACTATTCATTAAAATACCAGGGATAGTTTCAAAATCAGGAGTTTAATATTACTGTTAAATTTAATAACTTTAAGGTAATCTTACAAATTAAAAATAGAAAAGAATAGACATCAACTCTGACATTAACTTGAGCTGGACACCAATTTTTTTTTTTTTTTTTGAACTTAGATTGCATTAATTCCAACAATTTTCCAATCTTATTGATGTCTTAAATTATGAATGAATAATTTATAATATAGCACCATTTACAATTCATGATAATTAAATTTTTTGGTAATCAAATTCAATTACCGGTAAAACAATCTAAATTTCTAAAAAAACAAATTTAAAAATGTATTGAAAATGAAAATGATCAGAAAATAAAAGTGAAAAGTGAACAATGAAAAAAATATGGAGAAATTGCTACTACCAGGAATTACTACTTAAAAAAATTAACTTTAATGAAATAAACCATAAAATCCTTGGGCTTTCCAAACTCAGTATACATGTATTTGTCTATAAATATTTCCGTTCCTCTCCCTCGTGCAGTTTACCTCCAGTTTAGTTATGGTGGTGGTATAGGCGTTTTGTACAGCCTTCAGATGCTCCTGAATCTTGTCCTGGTCAGAGTCATTTTTGGCTTGCTGTAAAATCGTCTGACGCAAATGACGGTTTTCTAGTCTTAGTGCTTCAATCTGTGCATTTGCAACCTAGTTAAGGGGAACAAAGTTCAACAACAAAACAGAGTTAGGAGCGTTCAAACAGCCACAGGTTAAGAGAGTTAGTGTCAAGGAGAGAAGCAACCATGCGTGATGATCATACATTGTCATTGGTGATGGAGATATGGTGATGATCGTGATGTATAGTAAAACATGTGTAGGACTAATCTATTCATTTTATTAAATCAACCCATTCATCTCTTAGAATAAACCCTTTTTCATTTTTTTTAAACATAATTACATCTTGTCCAAACCATGTTTTACTGTAAAGTGCTGTGATAATATTTCTAGCCTAAAATGTTTTTGGCTCTTCTATTTTCACATACATAAATATATATAGCTCAATAATAAATATTTTCTAAAATCATGAGAATCAATTTAGAAATTGTTCAGGAACAGTAAGAATTTCTGCAAAAATGAAAATCCTACGAAACATGACTAAAGAAATGGAGAAAATATCTCTTGTATTTTGAGTGCCAGTGATGAAATGTGTGGGTGCATGATTGCAATGAAAACACCAGCCCAAACAGTGCCAACTTTAGAACAGACCTGCAGCTCTGCCTGTCTTCTTTCTTGAGCCTCCACTTCATTTCTGAGCTGAGACTCAATCTGGCCTGATTCCTCACTCAGATTAGCCATGGTTTTAGTGCGATCATGCAGATCCTTGGTCAAGCGTGAAATCTCTACCTTCAACCCCTGGACTTCTGATTCATAGGAATCTTTCTGGGAGAGCTGCAGCTCCCTGAGTTTATTGACCTCTGCTTTCACTCTCTTTAATTCTCCATTTTCTAATTTGGACAGCTCAGTTTTCTGGAATAAACAAAACAAGCAATTGCTAGACCAGTTCCAAAGATTCAGACATAAAATCTGCATTGAATACATGTACATCCATATTGACATTCTTATACTTGTTAATGCCATTTAATTATCTATGAATTAACTTGCTGGATTTTGTTGACCTCACCTTCTGTTCCAGTTGATCAGACAGCCTTTCACAGTCCTCCACTGCTCGCTGGAGATGGGATTTTAAACTGGACAGCTCCTCTTTCAACTCCTTCTCATTTTTCCTACACATTCTATACAACATTAAAGACAAATAGATATCAAATTAAATTTCAAGTATCATTGTATTAAATATTTCCTCTGTTGAAATTCATAAAGTTTCATTCTAAGTTTTGCTAAATTTTAAGATTTCTTGTACCTGGATTCCTCCCTGGCATCTTCCATTGATTCTCTCATCAGTCGTATCTGGTCACTTTCCTCCTTGTGTCTTATGTCACTCAAAGATCTACAAATGTATCAAACATCATTTCATCAAAATTTAAAATCTCTTTCATCCATGCACTCACAAGAAAACAGTGATCATATATATGATAAATATTGATCGTTGGTGTTTTTGGCAAGGGTGATAACTCACTTGATAATCTCGTCTTTCTCTGCGAGGGTCTGCTCCATCTTTGTCATGCTTTCACTGTGGATACTTTTGTCCTCATCTAGAGCCCTCAGCAGGTCCTCCTTGGCATTTAATTCAGTCTCTAACTCTCCCTTCTCCTCCTCATATTTCTGAGTTAATGAAAGTTAATATATCAGTAAATGTAAAACATACAAATACATGTGTAGCTATAGCAATTTCAGGAGAATACAGTACATGTACTGCTCTGGTTTATGATTATCAATCATAATATATTATGAATAAAAGTATCAAAATGGCAGTGCCTGCTTTAAACTTACGCGGATTGTATTGTTGGCCTTTTTAAGGTCATTCAAAAGTTTCTCATTATCATCCATTGCTTTTTTGTGAGCGCTCATGGCATCATCAAGGGAAGACTTTAACTTTTCAACCTTAGTTTCCTGGACAAATAAAACATTTTATATTTATTCCTATAGTATATGTACAGCTAGATAGTGTATCAGTCTGTGCTTGTATGATGCAGGAAAGGGTTTGTAAAATTTCACTGTGAGGTCTTCCACCTTGTGTGCCAATACCATTCAATACCGTATATCCGGCAATTTTCGCGATGATCTAATTTTCGCTTTTTTCGCGATCACTTTAACATCGCAAAATATTCAAAACACAGAAATTGTATCCGGTATTGTTTGCTACAAGAAACTTTTTAGATTGCAAAAAATGACTGACGCGAATAAATAAAAGTTACATATTTCCCCTTTTCGCAAATTTTGTGACACTCAAAAAAAAAATGGATATACGGTATATCCAGATCTGTAAGCCTGGAAATGCTTGTGTTTTGGCAATTTTATGTACAATCAAAGATTTAAATATCATTTTTATTAGATTGGACTTAATATATAAAGTAATTAAGGTAACGTAACAAAAGTTATTATAAAATTTGTATACATATCTGTACTATTATTTTTCCAAGAACTGCTCTAAAATGCAAACAATTTACAAATTGTATTGTATAGTTCATATCCTATCACACAAACGAATGCTAATTTTCACTACAAACCTTCACCCAGTAAAAAAAATGAAGAAACAAAATGTGCTGGGGAAAAAATTCATTCTAACTGTATCTTTCCTTTGTGAATTTTCATGATAAATGGAGAGATTTGATTACATTAGTTCACAGCAAACATACATAGACCAGTAAGTACATGTATACCTGTGAGGTTAGTGTGTCGTTAGTCCGCTCAAGTTGGCCCTCCAACTGAGATATTTGATTTTTTAGACTCAACTCGGTTGAGTCCAGCATCTGTTTTCTGCGATCGAGTTGAGATTGGTAGGTTTGAGACTGGCTCTGTGAAGATGATACCGTGAGGGATAAATAAATGGCCGTGAACTTAGTTCTCAGACGTGCAATACAATGTACATGATTGTGTTGCAGGCATACAGATTATGTAACTAGAGAAACTACTGTGCATGCAGTACATATATTATAGCAGTTTATGAGATTCACTGGCTTCCATGGCATTGTATATTAAATTTTTAATATATATATAGTTAAAAACTGTGACATATATTCATTCATAAAAGTACCTTTCAATAATGCCATGCTAATTGAATTTCAATTTGATCAATTTTTTTCTGAAGCATTTAAAATTATCTACATATTACTCTTAAAATTCTTAGTACATTATGTAATTAGCTGATTGATATGAGAAATGTATATTATTTCAATCCAAGTAAAGTCAGTGTGTCTGTTAGAATTAAAATATATCATATGCCATTGCCATACAATGTTAAATCAAGTAAATACCAGTAAATTAAGGTAGCAAGACATAAAAACTTTCATCAAAATTACATGAGATGTTGAATGAGAGTAGATGTATACAAATAATGTTTATTTACCTGAATAAATTCACATTTCTCTGAGATAGCCTTCTTCTGTGAATCCAAAGCCTCGATTTGTTTCTGGAATGTCCGTCGCTGTAATTCCCAGTCTTTGGCTTTCTGCCGATATTCCTGTCATACAAGTTACAGAATGTTAGCTTTACTTTTGTTCTAAACAAATAAATGAACGTCAATATTGAATTGATATTGGGATTTCTATTCACAACTCTTGATTTATCAAAGATTTTAACCCATTCTTGTAAACATCTAGTATCAGATATACTTTTTTCATTTTATTTGTATACTTAAGATTTCCCTTATCTTTCATTGCTATTTATTGAGAAGGGGTTTTTAAACCCATATCAATCAAACCAAAAGTATATACATGTATCACAGTCAATGTAAAAAACAAACAACCCCACAGCATACTGTAGATTCCTAATTAAATGCGAGGAATTAAAATCTGCATAAAATCGCGAGAAGCAGTTCTTGCGGATTTTAAATGTTGCTTTTATTTTTCAGACAGTTTTGAGCTATCCCGGTATACTGGTATGAAGTTAATATAAAAAAAAATTGGTGCTCATGATTTTATATTTTACTAAACAGTGGAATCGCAGAATTAAGTACTCGCATAAAATAAGGAATTTACAGTACTGAAGAAATTCCAAATGTCATCTCTACTATTGTCACACCACATCTCAGTTTTATGGACGCACTAGTAATTTGTTGTTGAGTTGATTTTAAAAGGTGGTACGGAACACCTTGGGATATCAATATTGATGAAAGTACATCATGTTCAATAAAATTACCATTGAGAATTTTCTATGTACTAACAGTATTTAACCATAAAATGCATTTTAAAAGTGGGTCATAAACTGCAGATCAGAATCTGTCAGGCTTGAACTTTTTGTGATATGTTATTCGACATAAAAATGTTGTCGAGGCTCTCTATATCAGTTTTTTCTATATACATATACCAGTAATTTTTTGTTGAGGTGCTCTATTTCTGCTTAATATATATACTAGCTAGTACATGTAATTTAATTTCATGTACATACCAGTAATTTGTTGTAGAGAGGCTTCATCTTAATTTTATACCGGTATACATACCAGTAATTTGTTGTTGAGGCGTCCTATCTCAGATGAACTCTCCTGAAGGTCTGTGTGACTTTTGTCTTTTTCTCTCTGATGTTCCTTGATCTGTTTCACATGTTTTTTGCTAAGCCTCTCATAGTCTCTCTTAACCTTTTGGACCTAATAAAAAAATCACAATTTAAATTTCATGATTATCATAAATTACAAAAGAACAAAATAAACTAGTATTGGAAGCAAATAGAACTATAAATTTCATGAATTCAGAACAACAGTGACTTACTGTAATACAAGAAAGGGGTGCCTGCTTACCTCACTTTTAAGGTTTGTTAATTGCTGTTCATAGCAAGTTACTAATTCCCTATGGGATTTCTCCATTGTCTCCACTTGAAGTCTCAGGTGACCAATCTATAAGCATAATATTTTTTTGTTATTGAAAAGAATACTGCCAAGTTGAAAATTGGGTGAAAATCCATAATCTTTCACAATTTCATTGAATTTTAGGGGGACTAAATTCGTCATATTAAGTATCATAATGGTATGGTAAAACAGTTCCAAAAATTAGTGCTGAGCAACCTCACTATAAGATTATGAATTTAGAGTTGCCTCGATTTTAAAAAGCTAAAAATGAAAGGAAAATAGTTAAAAATCACTACATTCACAAAGACAATAGACATGCATGCACTTCATTTGTTCCAAATTGTCATTGATTTTTTAAAAAAAATTCCCCACTAGAGATAACAGAGGCTACCCACCCACTCTGCCGAGTCTGACATGAATTTCATTGAGGGGGGGAATGGATACCTCTTCAAAATGAGAATAAAATATGACACAATACCTTGCCGTCTCCGAAAGACCTTTCTCACGGACACATGTGATTACAAGTTTTGCATACGATAATACCCTAATCAAAATCTGTTCAATGATTTTTTTGTCTGTGTTTGCCCCGACGTTAAAAGCCGATTAGCCACTGACTTGGGCTTTAATAGTTTATGCTGAGGTCAATTGATTTCTGATAAGATTAAAATTAAATTGCATTTGTTTAAAAAGAATATTGTTGAAATAGATGAAAAAAAAAATAAACATTTTTTATTTTACAAAAATATAAAAATTATGTAATTATTAATTTCAACAGATTTTGATTCTTTTTTCAAACAGGCATTATCTTTTCTGCTTTGTATGTAATCAATTGCAAGATTGCACCAATTCAAGACTAAGGGAATGGTATGCCTTTAAGATGGATAGATAGGAGGGTTAAATGTATCCCTCACTCTGATTTTTAGTACTGACCATGTATTAAATATAATTAATGTTTTAGCAAAACTTCTCAAAGACAACCAAAGTATGAGGGATAAAAATTACTTGATAAAAGTTCACATAGAACACAGAAAATCTACATATTCAAGATTATTAAAGCCAAACACCCAGATCTCACCAGAGAGGTTGGAATTATCTGAAATATTCAGCAATATACAGCCACTGACCAAAGGCTTATCTGACCACAATAATCACCAAAGATGTATCTTGCCGGGATTAATCCTTGGCTTAATTTTTTCTGGACTTCTAATATAAGGGGCAATACATTTCTTTGTCAGTGAGATTATGCAGATTTACACAGATTGGGGTCTTTAAAATCCATAAGAATGGATGTCTTCCAACCAAGTGCTTGAACAAGTTCAAATATAACTGCTGACAACATTATTTGTATGTTGAATGACAGTATAATTTGCGATACACAAAAATTTGCTCACAGTTTTAGATACCAGTAAATTGCAAAGAACTACCTAATATACATTTGTATATATTAATAAAGATGTCTCATGACACAATCTCTAATATTTTGATTGAGTGTGATATGAAAGTTTTTATCCTAGAAGTTCTGTAAATAAATAGCATTTTATATGAACTGGAAATAAAAACATTAATGGTTTCAACTCTTGTTGCCTTCTGCAGCTCCTAGATTTTTCATCTATTTTAGCCAAAAAAAACTTCAAGACATATAAAAATCCTCAATGAAGAAGAAAATTCAGAATCCCTAACATTATAAAGCATATGAAAATAATCAACAAACAATCCTTCCATCCTCTATTACTTCTCAAAGCTAATAAGCAATTCAAGCATCTTCTAAAAGCTACTAATGTAGCCAATGTCTGAGGGGCCCTACCTCTTTGTGCTTCTGGTCAATGGTGGATTTCTGAAGCAGGTTCTCCTTGTCCCTAAGCTCGACCTTACTCTGCAGACTCTGGATCTGGTGCTCCCAGTCCTTCTTCTTGGTGGCCATCATGATATCAATCTGTTTCATCAACTCCTGGAGCTCCGCCTCACAGCTTGCCGTTAACACCCCCTTTGGTAACCTGTAACACCCACCATTTCAACATGTTCAAAAATGCTTATAGCTACTAGCTTCATAACCTAAGCATCCTACATTGCAGAACTGCTGGTAAATGTCTTCGGAGGAGCTTAGAGCCAAATTGTACAACTTCTTAGGGTCAAAATTTGAAGAAGAAAAAAATGTTCGTATGAAATTACTTGTATGTCTTATTTCACTATTCAATAGGTATTCAGTTCTGTTGGATTATATGATAAACCCTGCAATCTTTAAAATTTTTAAATAATTCCAACTTTCACTCAAAAATCTAACCTAATACATGTATATGCAAAAATAAGCTTGGCTACTTTGTATCACAAGTCCATATCTCATACCCTGGCAAAAGCTAGCTGAAATGACAAAATATCCATTTATAACACTATCCCTAGTAAAACTTTGGAATCCAGAAATTTAGGTGAAATTGGTCTGTTTCCGTGAAAAAGGTATACTTACGAGGTCTCAGTAAAGCAGAGGCAGATGCCCCCGGGGTACCACTCTGTACAACTCTTATATGTGTACATCTATTTTCAGTCAAACCTTACAGATCCCAATGTACACATATCACTCAACAGCTCCTGAGTGCTTAGCAATTTACCCACAAATACCTCAGAGCTAATTAAACATCTCAGATGAATTGATAATAGAATCAATGAAATACAGGAGGTATATAACTGATCATTTTGAAGACCTCACCTTTTATTCATGGCGTATTTAAACAGTTCTTCCATACTCTGCTGACAAGAGATAAAAATCACACAAACTCTGACAGTTTCTACGGCAAAGACATGTCAAGTCAGATCTCACCAAAAATCCATACTTCTGTGTCCTATCAAAGATCCTCTTTTAAAGTTCCTAAGACAAATCCAATTTATTCTCTCAAAGACCCAAGCTATAGTTTAAAATGTTAAGAGACAATTGATTTTCCCGTAGATACAAATCACAAAGAGTGAATCAATATAGAATTCTAATGTAGCTTTTAACAACAGGAGATCATGCACTCAAGTTATTTCTGAAAGTCTGTGACATGGAGTTGTAAGTGTTTGTGAAGAACTCGAAATAAAAAAAAATTTATGCACTGACAGTTGGCTGATAGTGCATTAAGTATTGCAATCAAAAGTTTCAAAAGTGAATCACATTACGCTCTCTCTCTCTCTTTTAGAGCGCTAAGTCACACAAGCATATCTCTCTCTCCTCTCTCTCTCCCCCTCTCTCTCTTTTAGATAACATTGCTTAGTCATAAAACTGCAAAAGCATAGCACTAAATGTTGTTTATCCCAACGACAAAATGTGCTACAACATCCACTGATGTGCTAAACTAGCACTCTGCAAGAATAACCTTTGCCCTCTGCACACTGGGTTATGTGTTTTATAAAATAAATGCTGTTGCATTGAAATGCAGGTGATTTTAGCAATTCACACTCATTGCGTACTTACTCATCAATCTCAGACATTTTTTAATGCAATCACATCTGAGAGGAAACTACTCTACAAAAAGATGTCTCCTAAAATTAATCAAATAGCTATACAACTTACAGTGCAGGTGGTATACATGAAAGTGCTACAGAAAAAGGCTGGAATTTTAAGAAAATAAAATCCAATTATAGCCCCCTGGGTACTAATAAAGCAGTATTTAGGAAAGTAATTCAAATCTTACTAATCAAAGAATGCTCAAATAATGTCATGCTGCCCTTAATAAATTCACAATAGATTTTTTAACTCTAGTAACTTAAATTTCAAAGTATTAAAAGAAATAAGAAGATTATTGCACAGCATATCAAGAATCGTGCTCAGCCTACATATTTTACACATTGCAATTTTGTGGTCAATAAAACATTGGTCTTATTAAATGCTATTTGTTCGTATGAATTTCTTATATATAGGTGTTATGATTTTTAATATGCCCAAAATTTACAGATATTTAATACCTTTTTTTATAACCACATCAACTAAAGGATAAACCTTTTAAAGAAAGTTTTTATAGAATGCTTGTCAAAACATTTCCGATTAAACCTTGGCTACTATAACAGCGATTTTTCAATGATATTTCACAGACTACCAATATTTTTTTTTTGTACTTCAGATCATAGTTCAGGCAATCATCAACTATGAAATTCTGTCAATGACTACAATAATTCAATAATTTTTTTAATTGATTCATTCACCCTAAGCATCCAGGTGAGATAAGGCTACATATGAGCATGAATTTCATGCAAATGAGCTGATTAAAATTCATGATAAAACAAGATGCAGCCTTTACACAGGTTTTTAACTAAGCTAAAATGTTACATGATCACTATGACATCAGAATTTATTTATATTAAACTAAGGAGAAGTTTATAAAATTGAATAAACAGCTCTAATGCAAAGAAATAGTATGCTATTTTGTTTCGCGGAAAATTGGTATGATATATGACAAAGAATATTATATACATTGATAAAATAGCTGCAAAAAAAGGTTTGGGGGGGGATAGGTGGATGGGTGGGGATGGCAGGGTTTTGAGCAGGCTTACCTGTTATCTTTTTGTAGATCCACCCACAGGTTTGAGATTCTGTCCATTCTGGGATCATTAGGAAGTAGATCAGAATCCACAAGGAGGCCTTTAATCAGCTCCCTGTATTCTGTAAAATAACCGAAAATAACATATCATATTACAGCAATAACTTAGAGGTTATACAAAACTTCTATTTATCAAAATCATGACAGAAAAATCTTGAATTTGAGGTATATCCAGAAGATATAAATAAATAATGAGAAAAACAAAAGTTCTTTCATTACAACCTCAAAGAAAATACAGCAATAAAATATAAACCTACATGTCTATATATATGAGTTCTAAAAAGATATTTTAAAATCCCCTTAAAAAATAAGGGAACATCAAAATTGACCAATTTACATTCCTCCTGAGTTGTTACATGTGAATGCAAAATAAACACAAAATTGGTATACCTTGGTATGAATTCTCAGATATATTACACTTTCTATCTTGAATCTTTACCTTGAATTCAAACATGAAGTGAGAATATCGATAATTTATGGGAGAAAACAAGATTACACACTTACATGACAATTGGCACAGATAAGATATTTCACGACAGTTGTTCAGAAGTGACCCTCTACCCTTAATCCAATCCTGGAGATTTACCACCCTCTGTTCCAAATGTCAACAATGAAATTGACAGATTGTTACACACAAAGAGCTTGACTTGGAGAATACAACAAATAACTTATGCTCAGGCTACCAAGTCTTAAGAATGGCTACCGTGTTTAAAGAACATCTTTGCTTAAGAGAAATAAACCTTTGTATTAGGAAAAAAAAACACCCCTTGACTGGCCTAGTGAATTAAATGTCCAAGTTCTCGAGCAAATTGAATAGAGGAATACCGGTACAATGCAATTAAAACTTAATTCAAACGATTGAATAAAAAACGTAAACTTGGAAACAAGAGGCGGTTGTTAGTTGTGATACATGTATGTAAGCTGATACCTGTATGCTTCTCATAATGTCATTCCATATCTTAGACATGTACTGACAAATCCCTAACTCTTGCCACAAATCAATACACTGTATATGCACACAACAACTAAAGTATTACAAAGCACTGCAGTCAAATTATGAATATTAACAGCAGATATCAGCTAAAATCAAATGCAAAACCAAGCTACAGCTTCTGAAATACCAGTATCAAATTATAACTATAGCAATCATATGGGGAAAAGATATATATTCACATTTGGCTACCAATTGTTGTTTTAGGTAAATTAACTTACGAGAGGAATATATTACACGTCTTTCTCAATCCAGCTTTTATTTCCATTAATCATTCGTATGCTAATTAACTGTATGTTATTTAAATTTTCTGTTCATTCAACATAAATGTATGACATTAATCTCTCATGTTTTTTTAAAATCTAATATCAAATCTTTAATAGCTGTCAGAACATAACTATGATTTGACTGTCTATGAGTGTTAATGATGTCTTCATCCTTCTTTGGGCGAGTTAATTATTAACTAGAGTAAAATCACGATAGTAAGGAAAGTTAATGGTGCGCATGTTCCAGTTCGAACGCACATTGGTCGATATCTGGTTAAAAATATGAGAAAGATGTTAATTGATACTCATAGTTCTATTATTCATTTAAAAGGAAGGACAATACCTAGTTAACACATTAAATCCTATGTATTTGCGTTAAAATTTAACAGATTGCAAGTTGTACTAATTCATAAAAGCAAAATTTGGAGGTTTAGCTTTCCTCCGCCATCTTTAAACTACCTGACCAGAGTTAAACCAGAGTCTCTCCATTGGTTAGACCACGGTTTCATTTTAGTCGGAGTAAAGTGAGTTCGATCTCATTTTAGTCAAACTACGGCAACCATAGTTTGTAATCAAACTTGCTCTTTGTCTTGCAGTTAACACGATCTGAAAACATCATTTCCAAATTGTTAACTGATTAAAATTTTAAATTGATAATAAACAAATGTAATTTTTCCTGCCAAGGCTCGTGATTTTTTTAATGTATTTGCACGACTTCTATTTTCTAAATATATGTAAAGAGAAAAATACTTTGAATTGATTTTGATCATATTTAAGCATATGAAAACTCAAAAGAAATGCATGTATACAACTTACAGGCATAATGCTTGATCAATTCACTTTACATTTACCTGTATACCTAATTTATATGTTTTTTAAATATGTAATAAATTTATCCAAAGAAATTAAAGACATTGATTGAAAAAAAATTCTTTTATTTTCTTGTACATGTATAATACAGATTTTTTTCTTTTTGGCTGTTTCTGAATAAGCTGAAAGGGAGCTGAGTACATTTGTTGATGTTTATACTGGTAGCTAGGTTTTAAAAACATTTAATGCACATACACATATTGGGAAACACTTTGCATCATCTTTGATTTGACAGAGAAAACACATTTAAAAACTTCAGATAGTGGGGTTATATTCTGGATATTAATTCATGCATTATGCTTACTTAGTATTTTGATACATGTATGACCTTAACCGTAATGGTATGTGGGTTTTCTTTTTTTAAATTTTAAATTAAGTCCCTTTTTTTCACAGTACTTTCAGAGCAACAGTTTCGAAAAATCCAAGAGTGGTAACTCTCTTCTTGTAGGACACGTTGCACTAAGAAAATTTATATAATTTGTACTTTTTATAAAGTTATCTTTATCGCTTAAAATTACTACTTTCTTTCTAAGTAAACTTGAGTAGTAAATATCTATTTTATCAAAATAATTCATTTAATAATCATTATTGATACACTGTACCTGATGTGGGAACTTCAATGCTTTAGTTTTACTGAGTACTTCAGAGTTTTCAATATATATTAAGCTAATTAAGAATCTGTGCAATAAGTGGACTGTTTAGTATAGAAGTGTCATGTTTTTCACCATATTGTCTGAGATCTGAAGACGTGAAATGAGAGTCACCTTCATCATCCTGTTACCTTACAGATGAAGTACTATAGAGGAGACATTTTTATTCCCAGAAAGTTTTGCCTAGACTGAAAAATTTTGACTAACGTCGGACAAGACATTATACTCTGTCCCAAGTTTCTGCTAGCTTCCACCACTTTTTGCATATTTCGATAATCATAATACCTCTATGCCCAAACTACATTCATCCACTAGAAGGAAAAAAGTCCACATTTTTTGTTTTGAACCCCCCCCCCCCCCTCCACCACTTTAGGTTTCAATACACAACCAAAAATAGAAAGTCTACAGAGATTTTGCGTTGCAGCAGACATGAAAATACATGGATGATAATGTTAAAAAATTGTGCCAAGTACTTCCGAATGGAGAAAAGATGTTAACATTTCCCATTATAAATCTCTGTACGAAATTTGTTTTTGTTCATGATAATTTCTCCGGGTAGAAAAAGACAAAGATATTTTTGATTTTTCTCCATGTGTCGATTTCAATTGTACTTCTTAGATGGGAATGTGTATTCTCATTGAAATTCTTCAAAAAGTGACAGTAATAGTAACTTGGGACAGACTATAGTTAAATTTTTCATTCTTGACGTATTTCGCCGATATTAGGGGCATTTCAAGAAGAAAACTCAAAATTTGTTCAATCTAACAAATAATTAGAGTTTAAAGACAAATGTCATAATGAATACAAGTCAAAATGTGTGCAGAAAAAAAATCCTAGCCCTGAGATAGAGTAAGAAATCGATCACAAACTCTTGAAATTTACAAAATAGAAAATAGGCAGTACTTCACATGAAAGAAACATATAATTTCTTACTTTGTCTTATCATAGTGTTTCAGTCAATATCCATATAAGTTATGTGTTATTTTGTGAAAAATGATACTTTTATTGATGTTGTGAAATGGACAAGTTTTTACCTGTTTTGGTTAAGTATGCTTGAACATCTGTTCATTGCTTTAAAAAAAATGTTTGGAATGTACAGTATATTGAAAAACCGCGAGTTATTCTGATTAAAAAAATTATAGTCACGTACCATACAATAGCAGTGTACTCGACAGGAAAAGATGCGTAATGTTTAAATTCCCTCTTCTTTTTTGTATACAATTCGTTGACAAACAGAAAGTGGAACGTTTCCGGATTTTTACGACAATCGTAATTCTTGTGGGCGTGTCGTAAGTCAAAGTGAAAGTTGTAACAATGTTGTTGATGTTCGAAGATCAGCACAAGGAACACTTGTCGTTCCTTACACAAGTCAGCCCAGATGGTAAGTTATGGATGTAATGTTTGAACTCTGTAGTCGTTCATGTACGATGGCAATGTGACATTCAGAAAAAAATACCTCCGATATAAAAGAACAATGTATCTAATGTATGCTCAAAAATACAGTGTACCAAGAATAATAAAAACAATCATAGGAATCAGGTCTGGTCATACATAGGCCTATTGTTATTACAGTACTTATGTATATACTGTTGCAGCAACTTAGATTAAACTCGTGATAATATGATTTAATTGTTGTAAAATGAATGTTAATGGGTTTACAGCATATCAGTCAGTCAGCATATGAGATGTGTTCAGCAGAGTGGAGGCTCGTGAGCACTCGCCAAAATTTTGTGTTACAGGTATTGGGAAATTTGACGATTGCTCACCGTGACCTGCTTTGTTGAACACGCCTCACGTTTCGGTATCTCAGTAGTTAGAGTGCTGGTATGATTCACCTGTAACTAAGCAAGAGGCCATGGGATAGTCTCAGTTTAGACTTGCTTTTCACCACCTTTTACATTTGAATGTTTTTTTTAACCCAGTTGTCAAAGAGTTCTGCAGGATTAGCATGGAATTCATCAGAAAAGGGACCAATCCAAAAATATTCCAAGGAGCAGCTCGTAAGTCCACTATTATTAGACAAAATCAAAACAATATAGATATCCTCTATATTATGGAACAAAAGGGTTTCAATATTCTATCTTATATTCTATATACCCCCCCCCCCCCCTTGAAAAATTTGCTGGATCTGCGCGTGCAAAAACACTCTGTAAAGTAAATAAGGTACACATACATATGAAATATAGCTAATAAATAAAGTCAGAGGAGTGTGCTGAAAGGAGAATAAATATATAACTATGCAAATGTACAAATTAACCTAGCATGGATTGTTTTACAAATAATAGAGGGTAGACTTACTTGGATATTTAAGTAATAAACGAAGTCATAAAATTTCTTCTAAGTGCTTTGGCGCTACTATTTGATATAATTTCTTGAAATTTTATAACATCTGGTTTTGTGCAGTATTTACTTTGGAAATAGTTATGTATTTGATAATGCGGTGCACTCAAAAAGGTAATGAAGTTCATCTGCAGTTTTGAATTTGTCACAAGGTTATATTATCTGTCAGAATGAAGTACATTAAATCATATGTCACTTGATCTCTATTAGGGAGCAAAGATTTTAGTGCAAATTTTGTGGTAAACACTTTTGGTATTGTAGGTAACTCTTCTATATTATTATGTTTCCGTGATGAAGTTTTTCTTTAAAATTCTATAGATTGTTTATAAACAATTAAGCCCTTATAAACAAACCCTTGTAGGGAAAGTTAAAGTGGGTTAATTTGCATTTGAGAATTAATTCTAATGGGTTTGAATTATCGTATAGGTAACTATATATGTTGATATGATACCTTGGTTCTATAGTCCGTTTCTCATAAGATTCGATGTAGTGTGCACCCCCTGTCGTCTTATGGTACATTGATTACCTTACAAATCTTGAATTACAAATCACGAATGACAGAAGCACAATGTCAAACTTGCATCGAACGGATTATGAATCAACAATTTACTGAAACCCGATAAGTCTTACAAATGACAATTTACAAACGGTTATATACAATTATCGAAGATTCAATAACAGAGTTAACATTTAGGACTTCTCTTTTTATATATAACAAATAACTCAATTAGAAAAGACAAATACATAATTACATAGATAGAATATTGAAACCTTTGGCTATCCATACTATTTATCTTAAAGAAGGATTATATCCAGGATATATGATCATATTGCTAAAGTTAATCTTCTGTAATTCTATATTTTGCAATTTTGTTCCTTTTAAAATATTCAGGAACTGAATTATTGGAGAATAATTGTCTAACTCTGTGTTACTTTATAATGCCTATCAGTTTACTAGTTTTAGAAAAAATGCAATCATAAATTATCATTCATTCTTGTATAGTTTTACTTTAACCAACTTTAAAATTTATAGGAATAAAAACTATTTTGCTTGTGGAAAATTTTAGGTGATATTGCTTGTGCTAGACATAATTAATTTAAGACAGTCTTAAAGATATTTTGTTTCAAAATGTGTATTGTGTATTAAAATTTTGTATGAGATCTTATGAATGATTGAATTGTTCATTTATTCACATATATAATTGTTTTTATTAGAGAAGTTGAATGTGGATGTAGACACAGTTCACCATGGTGTAGAGGGACTAATGTACCTACTGACAGAGAGCTCCAAACTGATGGTTAGTACCCATAGGATTCATTGATTTAAGGGAGGGGGTCTAGGAATATTTTTGCAGATGCCTGTATTCTTGTCAGATTGGGTAGTCAAATCTTTTTCCTATCACATTTGGAACCATGAACAGTCACTAGAAAAGACACTTGAACATTCTATAAGGACCTTGAGAGTCCTCAAGACAAAACATTTATTATATTAAGGAGATTGAGGGAATGTGGCAGTCAGGTAGGATTTATTCCCCTTGCAAGATATAAGTTATAAGCTGGGAACATCTTCATAAAGACCTTTGGACATTGCTGAGAGCCAATATTTTAGGATGATAGTGGTGTTGACATGGGTTTGATTGCTGCTGCCAGGGGTTCAGACCCCTGGCTGGTCTATTACTGTAGATTCCTAATTAAAGGCGAGGAATAAACATCCGCGTAAAATCGCAAGAAGCACATCTCGCGAATTTTAAAATCTCGCTTTTATTTTTCGGACATGTGTAAACTATATAAAACTATAATAAAAATTTGGCATTTGCAATTTTATGTTCCCGCAATTTGATGGAAAACGGTTGAATTGCAGAATTAAGTACTCGCGTAAAATAAGGAATCTACTACATATCCTATGAACATGCAGTTTTATGTTGGAATACATGAACATGTATCTCTTTTGTTTATGCAGCTGAATGAGATTGATTTCCAAGACTCCATAATGACCCTTGGATTTGACGAGGACACGAGGCAAACTCTGCTCGAGATATATCTACAGAATAGGCGAGAAATCAGAACCATTTTGTCTGAAATGACAATGGATCTCCCTCACTATCATAACTTGGAGTGGCGGTTTGATGTACAGGTAATGCTACGCTGTTATCCTCAATGGAGTTATTTTAGCTTGTAATTAGAGAATTTTTTTGTCACTTTGGACTTTTCTTCACATATAATTCTTCAAAATAATGAAATGACCATTGGACATAATGTGCATATTAGCATATTCACTATACTGTTGAATCATTGATATTTATGGAGGCTAAATTTTCATAGATTTTATGGTTAAACCTCTAACCATGAATTAACATCTCCAACAAATTATGAAAAAGTCTTTATGTTTGATTCATAGAAGCAAAATCACATCCCAACAATTTTTTAAAAATTGATCCCCCCTCCCTTTCCCAATGGCACAGTATTAGAATATTGAATTCATAAACATATTATATCAATGACCAATAAATGCAATAAATGTCTGAACCCTTTTCTCAACAGCTGGCCAGCAGGTCTCTTAGAAGGCAGACAACCCCGACCGTTCTGTTTAAACTCCACACGGAGGACTCGGGGGTCAAGGACACTACAGTCTTACAGACTGACCCCGTGAACTTATTGCATTTAACCAAAGTTCTAGATGAAGCTCTTCAAGAAATGAAGTCGCCATATTGCAGAAGAATAGTTCGAAATATTAAATGATTGTTTCCTAATATTCACAATTCACAACTTGAATGGACAAAGAATATTAGATATAATATTTGTGGTCTCACCAAGTTGTCACAAAGACTGGATATGCAGACTTCGCATACTTAAATGCATATATTTAACTCAGGAAATTTCAGCTGAGCTGTATAGAACTGTAGTTACATGTGTATTGTATGTGATATTATCAGACTAACAAATGTGAATATTTTGTCCATTTTTATCATGTTGCAAAAGTTGAACTTCAATAAAAGGGGAAATTGCTTCTCTAGAATGATAAGAATCTGTAGCAAAATACCAAAAGACAAAATCTGTTATAAGAGGACTGTAGCAAACCATACCCTAGCTGACCTAATCATCTGGAGCTTTCACCAAGGGCAAATAATGCACAAATAAAAATACCCTCAAATGTTCTTTAAAATACTCTAATAGTTTGACCAATGACTAAATCCTGAATTGATGCACAAGTAGAAAAGTGTATGGTGTATTCGAACCAGTCTGACCGTCACACACATTCAATTTCCTAGCTACACTTTCAAAGACAACAGCTTTCATATATTTGAAGTAATTTAACTTTATTGATTTATAACAATTATTTACAATTGATAAATGAACATTAATGAATAAAAACTTACAATAAAATTTCAAACATGGCAACAAAATTGCTCAGTAATTGTAGACAAGACACCCCATTCCCACATCTGTTAATGCTTGTACATGTAATAGCTATATTTTAAACATATAAACATCTCACTCTATATTGCAATAACTGGAATAAATACATTTTGTAAATAGTTGTAATCTCATCTCATTTCATGTGCATTGATCATCATATTTGTTCCAAATTCCGTAATCAGAAGACCCTTCCTTGTTAAAGATGGGTACCGGTATATTGTATTTAAACAATGTACATTAAGTATATACCCTGGTACACGTATAATAAATGAGATTCATAATGTCAGATATTACGCATTTAATTTCTAGTAACTATGTACATAGTATGCAAATGATATGTGTCATATATTACAATTATCAAGTAGCCTTATAAGATATCTATATAGTAAAACAAATCTGCATTACAGTTTTCTATTATGAAATAAACATAAGCAGACATCGTTTTGTCATGGTGTGTTTTCACACTAAAAAAAACATGTTGGAGAAACTGGCCAATTAAAAATACATTAATAATGATGAAAAAAACCAAAACAACCTGTCTTTGAGCAACTTTTAAAAAATACTGCAGATCTGTAAATTTATCATACTTGGTGGAAGATGTACATAGTCATAATGATTTAGGAAATCTTTCAACAGCTGTTGCAGTATAGTATAACAGCACATTGAGCACAACACATTATGTTGAAGAAAAAACTGAAAAGGCACATGAAAGGTGTTATTAATACATAGCAGATTTGCAGCACTTAGCATTTTTAAAACCATACAACAATATTTAAACCAAAGATAAAAAATTTACAAACAATGAAATTTGTTCTTAATACATTGCATTCCTCTATCTAAAAGAATTATTTAAGATATCCTCCTCTTTAATTACTTGATATTTTCTAAATTGAATACCGATTAAATTATTCTTTTGGTCGCGTAGAAACGTAAATGTATGCCACAATTATGGCTATGATCACCCCAAACACTGGAAGACAAATCTTGAGGATATTTTCATGGTTTCTTTTGTTTTCCATCTTTCTTTCCCTTTTCTCTTTTCTGTTTTCCTTCACTTTTCCTTTTAATTGCCGCATTGCTTAAGGACGACTGTAATATGTTGGTAAAAAAAATATCATTTGAGATATTGAACAAATTTTGCAAAATTCATTAATTTCAATCAATTCCCTTTATATTAAAGAGAATTTGTAAGACAGTTACAAATAGAGGAGCAATTTCACAAATTTCAATTATTTTAAAGCTGTTAAAGGGCCATTGGCACAATTTTTTTCCAAGTTTAAAAAATATTTTTCCATTTTGATTGTTTATACTTAGCTTTAAATTGGTTATTAGTAACAATTAAGAAAATTCTAAATTTTTTTTTAAATTCTTCACAGTTAAAACTATGTTTTAGTGTATTCTCGATGATTATGTTTTAGGCAGAAAATAAATAAATCTATGAATTGTTACTAAAATGCTAGTCAAACTTTTTAATATGTTGTTGTGCATTTGAAAATTAATATATGGTACCTCGCATTGATATAAATATTTCCACTCCTAAACAGTTGATGATGAAAAACACTTTTTATTCTCATGTCATCATAATAAGGCATTAAGAGATATTCTGTACAATCTAGCAAATGACTCTTGTAAAAATATTCAATACATGGACAATTACCAAAAATTACACTGGCTTATGACGAATGAAGATATACAATTACTTGTACAACTCAGTGAAATGATTCTTAAAAGTGGAATATAATTTTTCTATTTATAGAAATATATAATGTACAATGTATCTATTTTTAAGGGGGGGGGGGTGTTATGTTAAGTTACGTTCTGTATAAGCATACTGGCTTGAACACTTTGAGTATAAGTATGCCAGTCTGATAGACTGTGCAGGCACCGTCCCTTGGTACTCTCTGTTTTCAGGCCACCTTGTTTCTATATAGCTGCACTATATCATGCAATATTTCGTATAGTTAAGTGTGAAAATCTGACACATATATTTCATTATATTGATGAATCATTTTGCATATGGATGTTTGTAATGTGATAATTCTAGGATATTATTTCATTCATTATTTGTTATAATCATGATTTTTTTTTTAATGTATATGCCCCCTGAGGGCCCTTGATTGGTGAGTAAACAATAAACATAATACAATGCAATATTTCGGTCCAACTTGAATTGCAACTTTTAAAGAAAACAAAATTATAATCAATTAGGCCTACCTGTGATGGATTGAAAATAAAATCCAAAATATGATATCTTGAATTTCTTTGCACAAGTATGCCTGTTAATCTGTTGATTGAAAAATATTAAAGTGTAGATCAGCGTGTAATAATAGTTATTCAAAAAGTATAGCGTTTCTTTCTTATTAAAATACGTTTAAAACATCAGATTACCTCTTGCCACGTACTGAGTTAAATGCGTACAGTGTCACGGCACGATATAATTAACAAAAATGCTAATTACGTCGGATGTCACCTCATCAAACTCTTTGACACGTTTTCTACTTTCATTTTCTCAATAACAAAACTTAAGGTTTGGCTATTTGAAGGAAATTGAATGACAAATCCTTGGTATATGTGATGGACAAAAATCAAACTTTTTCCAGTATAAGTCTCTTAATTATTTTGAAAGTAAAAGCTCAAGCTGGACCTCCTCAATAAAATGATATTTAGGCCTATAATGTGTATATTTTTAAAAAGTAATGTTGCTAAATTCCAATTTATACACCAATTCATTATCTGAAATCAATGTTTAAAAAATAGATTAGTAAACTGATCATTTCATTTAAGAATATTCTATTTCCATTCATTTTAATTGTTTAAAAGGAGTTAAAAAATTGTTACTCATTTTTCTGTTAATATCTCTTATAAACCACTCTTTCCGTATATTAGACATTCTTTATGCAACCGGAAGCACGAGTTTCAAATATTTTGTTTACGTCTGTGTCCAGACTTGTCTGTGGAAAGCGGTATCGGGGAAAACATTTGATTTACACCTTGGCTTAAAATTGCATATCATGTAGCACTGTGTTTGCAGCAATGCAGGTATATTATTGCATGATAACATTGATTATTTTTCTTAATTTCATAACACATTTGTAAAGAGTTAAGATTTGTTTGATGTGTATTATTATAAGTGTCACACAGACAAAACACAAGAACATGCTTGTTTATTCTACTGAATTCAACATGACAATAGAATATTAATGTAGCGTGACGTTTTGAATACCTTTTGAAAAATAAGCGTTATCCAATTCCAAAATGGATCACGAAAATATTCACATAGTCATACAGTGGCTCAATCTGTATAAATTACAGTAGTACTAGTATTGACATTAAATGGAATTCTGTCAAGTAATTTTAATTCTAGGATGAACGAATTATTTTGAATTAACTTTTATGTTGTGTATTAGTGTGGGTAACCAAACCATACCGAGAAATTTAATTGCATACTTTTGGACATGAAAAATTAGAAAACTGGAAAGACATTCCACAATGGCGGTGTATGTTGTCATGCAAAATCTGGATTTAATACTGTGACTCCTTACTACAGCTGTGATTTGTGATGAAGCAATGATCAAAAACTTCTGATCACAGGTTTCAATGGCCTCACCATTCTGTAAGCGATTTGTAAAAAATCATGTGATAGCGGGATTTATTGAGCATGGCTGTGACGATGATTACTCATTTAGTATGTATATTTACAATATGGTGGTATGGGTTTCTGAGTGATCATATGCAAACCCCACTGCATGTTATGCATACCCTTTAGATGATTCATCCAAATCATGGTTTTTTACCTCTCTGTACAGAAATCAATGCACCCTTTACCATTTCTGATAACTGTATGATTTCTGTAATAACTAAGGCCAACTCTTAAAGTATAATCATGCTAAGTGTTTGGTAGGGTTTTTTCTCAATTGTAGTGAGATTTTTTTTATATAATGCTTTGAAAATAAAATGTAAAATAAGAGTAACATTGATTGGATATTGAGTGTAGCAAAGGCATTTTGAAACATTTTGTAGCAATTGGTATTAATAAAAAAAGAGAAAACATTGCACATATATATGTTACACTTTATTTTACTGGTACGGGGTAATTCTTTTTTATTTTCTTAGATTTGTGTTAATTTTACATTTAACACAGTACTTTATATTGATAATGGGAGTTGAGCCCAGTCCGCCTTAGTTGCCACTGAATGAAAAAGATTAAGAATTTAAAATTTATTTTTTTTTTTTTTTTTACATATTTAGCCAAATCTTTATCAAATCTTCATCCAAAGGAAGATATATTGCATGGGATGAACTGATATTTTCCATATATAATTGATTTTGGTCAAAGATATTCACCCATTACTGGTATTCTGAATAGCATATTGGTCAGCTAATTTCTAGATAAAATATAGATGAAGTTTAAGCTCATGCAAGCTTTGTAATATTGCTATATATAGAATTCATTAATATTTGAAAGCTTAAGAAGTTTATTTGTATAGTTTTGAAGAAAAAAATGAGAACCATTTTATGTAATAGGACACAAATTCAGTCAACTTGTACCTTAATTACATATTTGCACAAAAATGCATGTACTTGTGAAAAACTTTTCTGAATACACTCTGCATATCTGTTCATTTCAAAAGCATTTAGGAGCATGTTTTGCACACAATGTGCATGTAGACTTGGCGCAGGAATGAAAACTTACATGCTCAGTTTAGTTTGCTTTATTCCCCATTTATTGCTATATAAATACAATGTACCTACACAAAGGATTGAATTTGAATTTCTTATTTTTGTAAGTATGAAAGTAAATTACCTTTATAAAGGATTGAATTTGAATTTCTCATTTTTGTTTGTATGAAAGTAAATTTAAACATCAGGAACATGTATGCAGCTAATTGATCAGCTCATACTGAACCTTTGTGTAATTAATGTATTGTTGATACTATGAGCATTAAATCGTCACCCACATCTGTACTAGAGTCTCTTTTTGGGATTTAAATTCTGTATAATCATATCTAATCAGGAGATTTGTGTATTATGGGTGATTGTCAAATACATTACATCCTCTCTAGCTGTTTTTGTATGATCAACTTTGACATGTGTGTGAATGATTTTTCCCTATTATTTTCCTCTGATATAATCTGATTGTGTGATTTTCATCAATCCCGACCTGTCTGGATCTGTCTTTTGTGGTGCCATTTTCAAGTAAACTCTGAAAACGTTTTGTATGGCAAGCAAGATTAAGTGTAAAGAAGAATATGTAGACTATCTCAGGGCTAAATCATAGCAAAGGTTTATATCTGCTTGTTCTGAAGTTCATGCACCTTTTAATAAAAAAATATTTTATATTTGACAAATAGAAATAATCTTTTAGATAAAAAGTAAGAAAAGAATTATTCTAGCAAAAAAGGATAATTACCAGTATGTGGAATAAAAGTTTAGACTTTTTCAAATAGCTCTTTGATTGCTTTACTTAAAGGAATTGAGTTATAGCACACTTGTTTTTAAATTAGTCCACTATGTACATGTTTTGAATTAAAATAATTAGAACATACTTGAGATGTTTTTGATACCTGAACTTGTATTTAAATATATCCAACAATCCAATGCAAGTTAATCTTATATACATTTGTTTTAATAAACAGTTATGTGCTTGTATGTTATCATAAGATGTCAAACTTTTGGAAATTCCAAATGCTCCTTCAAACCTAGAACTGTTACACCCATGGCTTGAGTGTTGTGAGTGTACATGCCAGTTGATGTGAATTACACATGTGTTTGCTCAAAATTTCAGTGACAGGTGTCTATGAACAAGTATATAATAGCACAATTGATATAAGAACCTAATGATTTATTTTTAGTTTTAGAATATATTTTCTTTTATAATGCTCTATTATTGTGTATTTAGATGATACCAGCATGAAGGCCAAGAAGGGGAGAGTTCGACTGAGTCCTAATGAGGAGGCTCGGTTGATCAAAGAGGAGACGGAAAAAAGACGACGCCTTCGGCTTCAACAGGTTAAAACCCTAGTATTCATCATAGAAAAGGGATATATAGGAAATTTAATTAATCAAAGATTTGCTGGCAACTAAAAATTTATTGTGACATTATTCTATATACCTAATGTTTTACTTTGTTGGGGTATATTCAAATGATTAAGAAGATGATAATTAGGCATGTAATTGTTCATCTTAGAAAAGTGATTAAAATTATTTTAAAAAGTCATAAAACTAAAACTTATAACTCGATACATTTTCCATATCTATAAATAAGGTACTTTTGGGGTATTTGAAGATTAGAAAGATGATAATTAGGCATGTATATGGTTGTCTAAAGTCCAAAATTTAGTTCAGTTATGATCAAAACAGGGTAGCAAAAGAATTGTTACCTTTTGGTTTACCTTTATAATGACAATTTTATTTGATAAAACTAAAAATAAATGATTTTGAATGATTTGAACATTTGAAAGATAATGGAACTTTTGACGTTGAATTGCCAGGTGCGAGAGCAGTCCAATCTAAATGCTGCCAGAATTCGACAAGCTGTGAAACAGGAAAAGAACAATCAGCTCCAAAAGTTGGCCTCTACACTTCAGGTACAGGCAGTGACAAAAGTTAACAATACCTGCAACTTGAATGATATTAACCATTCAGCTGATATCAGCATCTGTAGGGGGTTGATGCATAATCTCTCAGTTATTCCTCTAAATAGGGAATCCGTTATCTGTTGTAATGAAAAGCTCTCTGAACTTGTTTATTGTCCGAGGGTTCTGCTCTATTTAAAGGGTACCCAGATAAAACCCACCCATATTCAATAAGATGTAGATTGAATGTAAATGATTGATTCTCTCTTGTGTACAAGTCCCCAAGGATTACCCGCCATAATGCTGCCATTGAGGAATTAAATGTATTGGTATGATAGTGCAGAATTTATAATTCATTGGACTCCTATGTCGGCTTATGCTATTTGTACAGTTTATTTAGTCCATGGAATTTAACTGGGTTATACACAGGTAGGGGAACACCATCTGGATTCTCAAAATATTTGTTTTTACATGTTTAAGTGATTCAGGTAAAAACTAGTTGCAATAATATAGTCCTACTATTTTTATGAAAGGGGGGGGATGAAAATTTAAGATGAAAATTTAGAGAGGGCTACATTATTGCATCTTTAGAAAAATCATTTCAGAATGAACTTGAGAGGGAGAAGGACGAAAAAATAAGACATTTGGAGAACCAGTATGAAAATAGTTTACGGAGTATAGGTCAAGGTCACAGAGAGGCCAGTGAACAGGTAGGTCAAGGTTGTATTGAAGCAGTAAAGTATCATACTTATTTTATCTTTATAAGTACTTATCCATATCAAGTTAAAATATTACATGACTGTAAGAAAAAAAATAAAAAGTGGATCAAAAACCTTTTTTAACCAAACTTTTGTATCAGTAATTAGATAAATTTGAAAAAAAGAAAGGATGTTAATAATCCCTGAAGTAAACTAAAAAAAATGATTTTATTTTTAAGGTGGATGTGGATGAGGAGCGTTACCTTATGCAGCAGGAGTCAAACAGAAGAGCGGATAGTCGCTACAAACAGGCTCTAGAAAAACAGCGGCGGGAACAGATGTTCCAAGAGTACGAACAGAAGTACCACATCATAGCCAGGTAAGCAAAGGCAGTGAAACACTACACAGCATGGAAAAACTAGAAACTTATTGAAGAAAACATGCAATTTTCTTTTATTATGCATGAATTATATTGTTTGATTTGAAAATGTTTTTTTTGTAAATTAATTAGGCAAACAGCTTTAGAAACAGAGAAGGAGAGGGCTAAGACTATCGCTTCCTTGCCTCCCCCTCCAAAAGATCCAGTGCTGGAACTTCAGCAGCCAGAAAGTAAGCCATTTAAATCCCAATTAAAATTCACCAGGCCATTCACTTTATGTTTATCACTTCATCAATTTATGAATTGTATGAATTCAAATGTTATCTGCATTTTAAAGGTCTTTGTAAGAATGGATCATTAAATTTTCTTCTTTTTTTATGCTGTAGGGAAGCCAGTGAAAATGACAGACATTGATAACTTCACTACCACCCACTATCACATCAAAGAGGAGTACGCAGTAGATAAAGCCAAGCCCGTAGAACAGGTAGATCTATTATTATTCTTTATTGAACAAGATGCAATTAACTACAGGTGTTTCTTTGTCCATTTCCACAGGTAGTGCTATGTTTATCCTTGATTGTTCTTCATTTCACAATTTTTTTTACCCATTTCCTTTTAGATATTTTTATTGTTGAAAACCCATTCTTTTTAAGACCAACAAAAAGGTAAAACCAAGCCATTAAATTCTTTGTTACTGACAAAAGTCTTTAGAAATTTCATTTCAGTATATTTTGTTTACTTGAAGAGTGATGCAAGGACAGCTGCAGAAGAGGAGGAAATAAGAACAAGAGAAATGGACCTAGAAAAGATCCGTCTCCATAACGACCGACTGTCCCGGGCCAGAGTGAGGCACAACAATGCCCTGGAGAAAGAGCTGTTATCTCATGTAAGTTTAACTTAGTTTAACATTTACATATTGCTTAAGATTTTTCTGAAAGAGATGAATATATTGTTAGTATTGCATAATAGCAACATCTAGTTACAATACACAAGAATATAAATATGTCTAAAGTATTGGTTTACAAATTTAATGCTGACTCTATATTTAAGAATTTTCTTTCTTTTCATGAATGACATGTTTAATAATTAACTTGAGTCAAGTATTCTGAATACAGTAGTTGTATGTTATATGTATTTGTAATATTATTTATGTTGTTTGTAATGTAGGATTACAACCAGATTCTGCATGACCTCAGTGACCTTCAGAGAGCAGACAGAGACCGAAGACAGAAGGTCGTGGCCAGTATCCCGGTACGTAACCTATCAAATTATCGGTCATGTCAGAGATAAAAACTAAGTGAAAATAGTTTCCATTTTATGTACCGTAATTTTCATTCAGAGTGAGTGTTGATCTGAAAATATGGTTTCTGCTATTTTTAGAAACAAGTGTTTGAACCTCCCCATCGACGACTGGAAGATCGAGATGAACGTCAGAAAAACATGGAGGAAGCCTTCGAGGACATGTACATGGCTGACACAAGTATGAGAAGCAGATGTTTGTACTGAATGTTTCAAATTAAAACCATCTTGTTTTACACTGTTCCTTTTGTTTTGTTTGCCTCTACTAAACAGTTCCAAGATTTGCTCAGTATCTGTTCTGCATGCTTATGCATATAGGCATATTGAAAACCAGCTTGGATGCATAAAGTTTTATGGATTTTCAATTGGACATATTTGAAAAAATTAACCCTTGCTATGCTATGTCTTATAAGATTGCTAATCACTTTCGCTTATTTGAACATTTATAAACAGGTCCAGAGACTATAAACTGTGGATAAACATGCCAAACTTTTTTTAAGGTTACGTCTTTTGTATAAAACTAATAATGGTTATTTCACTTTTATCTGTGAAAGTTATTTCAATTTTCATTTTAACTGAAGTTTGTTCGCAGTTGATGTCTTGAAGCCAGATGATTAAATTCTTGAAATATGAATTGAAAGTATTTGTATCCTCTGATCTGTAATTTATATAGATTACATGGGTGACCTGAGTCTGGCTCTCGATCCCCACCCTCCCCCTGACACCCCCACAGCCACGGAGTCGTTGGAGGCCTCTGTGCTGACCGATGACACTCCCCTCCATCACCCCCCAGTGTCCAGGGTCCCCACCATCCTCAAGGACACCTCCAATGTACAGAAAACACAGGACGACATCAGTGTACAGAGGCAGCCAGGTAAAATCCAATTATTGATACAACAGATATTGCAAGCATGGTACTTAATTACAGGTGTTTCCTCAAGATTATCTGATAATAATGAGTTAGGCTGCAAAGCAGTTTTCTGGTACAGATTTGATGTGACGTTGTTTCATTAGTTCTGTTTGAATGGTCTGTATTGATTTTGTATTAACGAAGACTGAATCCAATTTATCAAATTCTCAGAGAAAGTTCTAAAGAAGCTCATGGAACGTATCAAGAGTCAGAGACAGGAATGGATGTCCAAGTCCATGCAGGAAGTTCCAGAAGGGGCAGGAATCGTGGATACAAAGCCCAGCCAGTCATCGCCTGGGAAGAGCATTGGTATTTATTTTCTCCATGTTTGTGAACTAAATGAAGTGATATAAGCATTGTTCATCATGAAGACTTTTTGTTGCATGAATAAATGATGAAGATTCTGATGATAATATTTATGTAACCTAGATATTGATGACTGCTTTATTATCTCCATTTAATGATTTTTAAATTGTAGCACCCACTCTTTCTGAATACTCCCTCTCTGAGCAAGGCTCACCTGGCATCGAGAATGTGGAACCAGTCAAGGTCACTCAACCAGCAAAGTTACCACGGCAACCAATGAAACAGCATTCCCTGGGGCAGCCTGGACAGAGAGAACCTGTCAAAAAGGTAAAGGTCAAAAACTGTATACATAATCTGCAACTGTATTGAAGTTTTTACATACTTTGAATTCTGACATTTCATGTGCAAACAGTCATGTGAAGTTTGTTCTATATCTCAAGTTTTTGTATTTTTTTTAGCAGGTACAAATTGAGGAGCCCGTGTTTGGTGGACAGAATGCTCGGTCAGTGGAGGAGATATTGGAACAACAAAGGCAGATTGAGTAAGTTTAAGATATTCATTTGTTAAATGGCATGGAGCAACATTGCTTTTGACATGAATTTCAATTACAGTCATTTTATTGGTGAGAATTTCAAATCATTTAAATCAGTTTGGTGCATGTTGTATGTCAGAATACTGTTTGTTTTTATTCATTACAAATAAGCAAGTTTATTACATCAGGGATGGTGCAATTTATTTGGCAATAAGATTTTGGTTGCAATCAAGATGCTTCTCATATTATGTGGGTTAACCTGGATTTGTTTTCACAGACCACTGTTAGATTTAATGGCCATTGGTACACAGGCAGCGTAAGTAAAAGCCCAGGACTAAGTCATCCATCATTTGTTTGTAGATGTTATATTACTCTTAATAGACACAGTGTGATAAATCACAGAGCTTTTGTGCTTTTTTTTACACAGATCACATGATAATGAAGTTTTATGAATTAGTAAAATCTTGAATATCATATAGAAAAAAATTGTAGTGCAAAAGATATTGTATATAAATCTATGTGTGTACATTAACTGTTCCTGGATTGTTTGCCTTATTTTACATACAGAGTGAAGCACTTTAGAAAATTACTGTAATAAAATGCATTGAACTTAGTTATATATTTGAAGGGTTATTAAAATATGATTTTAAATGTTTGTAGATGTGCAAACAAAATAACAGTTCTGAGCTAAATACTTTGTTTGGAAATTGCACCTATATTTAATTTTGGGGATCATAACATAAGTGATCATGGTGAGTCTGAATAAAAGGACAAGAAATATCTGGTACTAATAATATGTCTATTTTTGTTTTAGGGAACAAAAAAGACAGTTAGAAATGAAACTACTGGAGTTGAACAGGAGACAACAGCAACTTAACACATCAGTGGGCGAAAATATCTCTCCTGGATTTGATCAAGACATTGTGACAGCAAATGGAGTGGTGTACCAGCAGCAACAGAAAATGGGTGGACCATCTGCTAGCAGTGGGCACCCCCAGACTAGCCACCCCACACAGCCATTGTTTACCTCTGTACCTCAGTCAGTTCAAAATGGACAGTATTTAAATAGAGCACAACCATCTGAAGGCCATGGCTTTCAACCAGCATGTAAACCATCAATGGTAAATGGGCAGACATCTCTTAATGGGCCAATGTGGGCAGAACCTCCACAGTCTATTCGCTCAAATGTTTCCAGTACATCTGTTTCTCACAGCTGGATGGAGCCTCCATCTCTCTCTCAGTACACAATTCCATCAAGTTCATCTTTACCCAGTGCTCAGATAGCCCAGCCTTATTCATACCCCTCAGCACCCCCTGTGATGACCGTTACAACTGCTTCCTCCATCCAACCACAACAGAGTGCTAGTCAGTCAGCCGTGACAAGGTCACAGGCCCCTGGTATGTTTGTTACCCCCTCACTGCCGATTCCTTCAACAATCTCCATGTCAATGCCAACACAATCACAGATACAGACAGAACAAATGAGAAAAGTGAAGGAGTACCAGCAACAGCTCCTGCTGAAGCATGAACAGAGCAAGCGAGTCCTTGCAGAAACCAGGGCAGAAATCGAGAGGCGGAGACAAGAATTACTACAAAGGTTTCCACAGCTTGAGTTTAAGTCACCAGTTGAAAATGGTCATCCTCAAAATGGTCACAGTGAAGATGTTCAAGTGGCTAATCAAAGAGAACCCAAATTACTTACCTCAAAAACTCTCTCCCCAAACAGAGCTGCCATGACTACACTTTTGTCCCAGTTAGCAAGTAATCCTTACTATTCAACAAGATTGTCAGAACCTGCTGAGGAGCAACAACCTGCAGAACCCAAAGCAGAGGATGGCAGCAAAAATAAATATAAAAAAGTGAGAAAGTCCCTTCCATTTGATGCTGATGACACACTGCATGAGACACCAGGAAAACCAGGAAGATCTCAGCTTTATCAACCAAGCCCAGGCTCAACAACTGCGAACAACACCACAGACTTGGACGATACCACCATGTCCTCATCAACAGAGAGAGGCAGTCCAGCATTGCCTGGGAGAAAGTCCGGATTGTCAACCACGTCCGAGTCGGATCTGTCTCTTCTTAGCACTGCAAAAGAAAGAAATGACTTGTTTGAACAGAGACAGCTAGAGTTGCGGCGACAGTTGGAGGCCATACAAAGGCAAAAGGAGGAGATCCTACAGCGCCACCAAGTTGTTCAGAGAAAGCTGCCACCACAACAATTGTCATCGCCCAAAGATCCATACATGGACTCAGATGGTAAGTATTGTTTGTGTTCATCTTTTATCCATGATGATGAGGTTATGAGGCAAAAGCATATAGAGTTAAACCAAGTTGAAATGTTTAATTTCAGAGGATTTAACTGAAAACGAGTTATCAGATGACCAATCACCACTGGCTGATAAACAAAGTCAAAAGTTGGCACCGCCTCCAAATAAGAAGACTACAATACTGGGAGATCACAGGCCCCATGAACTGAGTACCATCCAAGTATGTTAAATGAATTGGTATCATGTTTGGATGATTTTATTTATTGCTATGTATTATTTTTTGATTTATTTCTTGTCCTAATATGTGTGACATAGGTAATACACATCATAAATGGAATTATTTTACAGGAGGTGGAAACTTCACCATCTAGTGCTAGACATTCTGGGTTAGCAGCGTCCAGTCGCCATAGTCTCTCCTCCACAGAGAGGAGCTCCTTGTCTCGTGGGTCTACCGAGAACTATCAGCAGCCACCTCAGATAGAGGCTCCACAGATCACGACTCAGCCCGACAGACCGATAGCTGACACGGGGTACCAAACGGCACCCCTGGAGGAGGTGATGGCCAGGGCCTCAGAGTTCACCCCAGGGGTCCTGGACAGGCTGAAGCAGAGAACCAACGACGTATTTTATGGTCAGAGGGAGGATGACTCAACGGATTCATATCATCAGATGAACTACACACTGGATTCTCTGTCTACTGGTAAGGAGTTGTACTATGCATGAAGAAAAAAAAAACCTTTTCTCATCAAAATTTGTGATAAAAGAAAATTTTAATTATCAAGAAACCATACTTTTTTACAAGTCCAAATTTCATACAACTTTATGTATGGAAAACAAAACATAAACCAAATTAATGGTTACATTTTGCTTTTTTTTTTTATCTAATATGTCAGATTATACCAGGTACATGTATTTCATAGATTTGTTGTTTTTAGGTCCTATAGAAGAATTGAATGCTTCTTCTACCATGTCCACAACTCCTGGCTCAATCTCCATGGTAACACCTAAATCTGAGAAGTCACATGGACTTCAGAATCATGGTCTGTCAACCTTACAGAACGACAGCACTGATTTGTCTCTTCTTAGTTCTAGATCTTGGGCTGATGAACTCTTGACATTTCACAAACTTCAACCTGAAAGAGCCTCACTGGAATCAAACTCAAAATCTGTGAAAGAGTCTATGGACAGTAACGCTGGGGAGAATGCACCTCACAAGGCACCTGTGGATAGGAGTTATAATGTGGTTCACATGAAACAGGATAAATTCTCTCCAGATTTTGTCAAGGTTGGATCTGACATGGACCTGTCTCAGTACCCTATTTCAGAGACCAGTGATAAATCTGATCGCGGTGGTTTTTCCCCTGCAGCAAGACTGGAGTCTGAATTATCCCAGTATCCCATCTCGTCTGAAGTGTCTCCAAGTAGTCAGGACCTTGGAAGACACTACAGAACCTCGCCCCAGGACAGGAGTGGAGAACCCAATCAAGCAAGTCTGGCATCCACATCCGAGAGCACCAGCAGTTACATGGACCTGAAGATGGACAACAGCCTCTTGGGGACCAGGGAATTTGATTTTATTGGACACAGTAGAGTTCCTGTTGTAGCTGACAGCAGTCAAGGGGATTCCATGTCACAGGAAGCCAACTCCTACAACATCAGTGGCAAAGTGGATTATGCAAGTACACCAAATCAGAGATCTGAGCCTCTCTCTGCAAAGAGGCTCTCCCAAATCTCTCAGTACACAACCTCTCCAGAAGAAACAGAGATTCAGGCAGGATCGGCCAGGTTTCCCCAGTCAGAGGGACAATTCCGAGCTCTTTCTCTCCAAATGGACGACTCGGAAAACCAGTCCCCTGTCCATCCCCCAGCCTTCACCAAAGTGTCTGCTCGTGGAGGTCTCTCTCGTTTGTCGGAGGTAGGAGAAAGTCAAACTTCAGACCAGAGTGTCAAATCTGATTCTAACTTTCTCTCCAAGTTTCCTGACGAATCCTCTCTCAGTCAGTTTACAGTGACTACCACAGACCAGTCTTCAAAGGATGACATCTCCTTGACCCAGATAACAGTGAATACAGAATCTCCATCCAAAACAATGGGGTCAATGACCCAGTTTTCCTTTAAGTCGAGTCCCGATGTCCATGCTAAGACTGATTCCTCGTTGAGTCAGTACAGTGTGGATAGTCCTGTCACCCATAACATGTCTGATAAATCAGGCAAAAACACCTCGTCATCAACCAGTCAAGATGAGGAGGATGAAAGTTATGTTGCTCAAAAGTTTGCTAATTTAGACCAGCTGATACAGGAATCAAGAGACCTGATAACAAAGCATAAACAGCTTATTACAAAGAATAAGGAAGCGAGTCCCCTCAGTTCTGGGGGAGTCCCTAGTATGCTAACCACCCCTGAGGGTCAGGCTGGGTCAGCTCTAGACAGCTTTGTCAGACCACATGAGGAATCCACAGGCATGGAGAGCTCTATGGGGCTTGGTATGGACAATCAGCAAAGCTATGGAGAAAATGGCAGTTTTCAACAGGTAAATCAA
Source organism: Magallana nippona (assembly GCA_033439105.1). Lineage (NCBI taxonomy): Eukaryota > Metazoa > Mollusca > Bivalvia > Ostreida > Ostreidae > Magallana > Magallana nippona. The sequence goes on along the minus strand of CM065920.1, from coordinate 24,532,674 downwards.
AATGCCCAACACCTGTTCTTTTGATAATTGTGGAAAATATAGGAGATATTCTTTATTATGAAACTAAATTGAATACACTTTTACTGTACATTTTCTGCTCATGTAATTCAAATAATAGGGCTCTTGGGCCATGATTTTTTTTTTGAAAATGTTAAACACTGTTGTCTTTATTTCATCCATTGTATATTTTTAGTTGACCATGGAGAGTGGTATCACTGATGAGCCTGACCTGACCTTGCTGTCGGTGACCTCTGACATGACTGGTCAGGACCCTGGGGATGACATCACAGGGGAGATAACCCACCGATCGGACGCGACCAGCGGGGGAGACTCCATCTTGTCTTTCGAACAACATGAGCAGAGCATGAGAAGCTCACCAGACAGAGATGTTAATGACAGTTATTTCCAAGATCTAGCAGGTAATGAAACTTAAAGACTTATTTATTGAATAGATGAGATTTATAAAAGAAATTCCAACCTTATCTTATACTTTGGGATTACGGTGGTATTGAAAAATGATAATGTATAATCAGAATTTATGAATTTGTGGGTTATTTTTGCCTTTCAATTAAATGTTCTATACTGAATATTGAATGGATGTTCCAATTTTCTTTTATTTAAAATATTCTTAGCAAATACATGAATTACAGGTACCGGCAATCCTTCAAAATTTGTTACCATGAAGTTAATGAATTCTAAGAATTATTTAAATTAAATTGAAAAGAAAGCAAATTTTGAATTGAGAATTCAGCCAGTATATACCCTTCACATTCAATCATTTATACAGTGGCCTACTCTGTAGTTGTTTATTCTACAGGTTGAATGCAATAACAAAAGTACATGTACTACAAACATCTATAGAATTTCAAGATATCTCAAGAATCTATTTGATTTTACAGGAGAGTCTATTTAATGTATTTTGGAACACTATTTTCATTTATAATTTCAAGCTTTGTTATATATCTGCATTTGTTCAATATTCAAGACCTTTGATAAAGAAAAAAATTATTTAATAATGTTTTTCAATAGGACGAATCAGAGGTAATAAAGGTTGATTCAACTGGTCAAAATGGACACTAACCACTCTCTTTTTTTCATTGGATCACACAGCAAACTTAACATCACTTAATGCATTAATTATCATCACATAATGCATTAACTATCGAAAGCGTCGTTGACTGATTCTTGCAGTTTTGTTACATGTTGTTGTTCTTGACAGATCACCAAAGTTTATTTAACACAGAAAATATAAAGGAAAGTGTGTTTTTGGTTTGAGTGTGTCAGATATGGCTAAAGATACACATATCAAAAAAAATTCATAACGGGTTTTAATCATGAAAAATTTCAGATTCTCTGTACAGATAAAAGTTCAGATATACATGTATGTTTCATAAGTAAATGAATGTGTGCAAAATTACCAAAATCTGCAGTTTAAATGAAGAAATGAAGGCATTCAGAATTTTCTATCAATGTTCAAGAAGATGTCTGTAATTCTGATTGCAGTACCCCGAACCAATGAGAACAACAACGCATTCCGGCCTGTCCCTGTTGTACAAAGGGACGCGGGGGATGAGAATGTTTTCCGTGCCATCCCAGTAATGGTCAGCCCCACCCTCTCCCTCTCTATGAAGTTCAGCAGCTCTCAGGACATCAAGTTCAACAAACCTCCCGTCTCTTGGTCTACAGAGCCTGAGGAGGAGGGGGAGAGAGGGTCAACGAAACCAAACCGGAATTCAGACCAACTCATTTCCAAGGTCCAGGAGCAGAAGGCAGATTTGGAGAAGACTGCAACTGAGGCTAAGCAGAAGGTACAGAAGGCCTCAGGTCTTAACAGGGCCCTGCAGCCCCGTGGGGGAAATCAAGGGACAGGGAAAGGAGGGAACAAATCAGCCAAAGACTCCAACAAGGGAGGTCCCATGAGTTTAGGTCAGTTTTTGAGTTCCAGGAAGGAGGGATCTTCTTTGATGGGAAAGAAATCTGACAGCAAGCCTACTCCTCTGCCAAAGCCTCAGAGACCTGGGACAGGTACAATGAATGGAGGCACGGGCATGTCCAAGACCTTGTCTTCCTGGAAGAAAAGCCGAGGAGTCAAATCTACAGGTTCAGTTTATCAACAAACTTCTTTAAATTTGTTATATCAAAGTGAAATACAAATCAATTCATGTGGTGTATACTATATATTTTAGGCATGGATTTTCAGGCAAATATAGAATTTTAATAATTTTATGTTAAAATGAGTCTTTCCCTTAATTAATAGGGAATTGTACAGTATAAATTGGTTTAGAATTTTGTCTGATTTTGGAACATTTTGGCATCAACTTTTAAATTGTTTTGTAGTTCCCCCACCCACCAAGTCCACTGACCTACCCTCCACATCCTCCAAATCTTTCTCCTCTCAGAAACCGGTCACCTCCAACAGTGCCGAGGACAGGATGTATGAGCGCAACATCAGGTAATTAGTGTGATCCCAAGGTGTGGACTCCTACCAACCAATTGTCTTAATCTATTGTGTGATGGCTAATTTCACATAAAACCAAATCACTAGCCTGGCTGAGTGTGTTTGTTCACAGTCAAATCAAAATAAAGTACACTTTCCCTCAGAATTATTATTTTTTCTCTTATTACTGAGTATATGATAAATTTCTGTGTAACATTCATGTGGTGCATGTGACATCTTAATGTAAAGTGACCGTGTACTTTATTTTGCTATAAAATGGTTGGATTGCTACAAATGGTAGTGGTAACTGAACTAGAAGTTTATTTTTGAGTTCTGTAGATATGAGGCTATGTGTTACATGTATATCATGGTGATTGACGCCCAGAATATTGTATCATACACATGTATCATGCATTAACAACTGATCATCATTGGAATGCATGCTCATACATCTGTATTTGTTGTTATCAACCAAATATAACTACTACATGTATTTCATGTATTACACACTACTTCAGAGTACCTGTGCATTATTTCAACTTTCTTCTCATAGTTTTCTTCTCATAGAGAATAAAATGATTTTACAACATTATTAATTAAATATTACCTAAAAGACTTACAATTAAAAGGATTAAATTTATTAAACATCATATTAGGAATGATGTTTTCATATATTGACAAAATAAATTAAAAAATTAAATCTCAGTAGTGTGAAGACATGTTTTAGGATCCTCTGAAGTAGTGTTTTGGGGTTTGCATGTTATGTATTGTAAGTGGAAGGTATAAAACAGACATCTTGTTGAACATTCAAAATAACCGTACATGTAATAAATATCCTAATACTTAGTATAGATTTTAAAATCTATTTCAATATTGATTATTTCTCTGCGGTTAGTTGAATCAAGATGTCTGTTACAATCTCACCTGCATAACCAGTCACCCTGTGTGTGAATTCACAATTTGTGTGCCTTATCAAGATCACCTTACACTCACCTTGTTACAGTACACCACATCTATAAACAGGCATACAGCAAATACATGTTTATATCAGTATATTACAATTAACTAGTATTTTCCTTTCTGGGAAATGATAAACACGATTGATAAGTCTTCGACCAAAAAGAGTTATTGAATAATCTTTCTCTTATATATTCATGTACACTAGTGTACATTGCTTTCTAGTACCACAATATGAAAATAAAAGGAAAAGGAAACACACTTTTCAGAGGATTTTAAGTGGCCCAACACATGGAGCTTCATAATTCTCTATTCAAACCTAAACTCTATGTTGAAGGAATTTTCATGAAATTCAAATAACAATTTTCAAAAAGTCCTGGAAAAATCATTCAATTACACTTTTAAAGAATACTGGTAATTCATAAATACATGTATACCCAAACAGTATGAGAATACATCCTCTTTATACTCTTGTATGTACATGACATATCTCTCGTGTGTGGTTATGGAGGCTTGAAGGTATTGCCTGTTGTCATTATTGTGTGAACTCCCTAAACCTGACTGGCTTCTGGCTGCACAGACTGAAAAACATTCTTCAACTGCTTCCGGCTTTCAAGCTCATTTCTGACATTCTGGCTTTACATTCAGTTTAAATCTCATGCTTTTTGGATTCTTAAATACATACTCTAAACTTCTCAAAGATGGCATTTCATCTTCTCCATTGCTAAATACTTTCTATATCAATTAACTGGTGATGGCTAGAAGTGTTATTAATTAATTGCTAGATAAATATGTATGTACAATGTATCTACATTTATATTCATCTTTTATATCTATAATATAGATAATATTTTGCTAAAATTGCTTATGTTTTGAATATTCATAATCTTTGATAAAGTAAGTTCTCTTCATTATAATACATGTAAATGATTTCCAATATATATGCATGCATAACTGATGAATATTGCAATATCTATATAACCTGATATATTATCGTATATTGTGTACAGAACCAATTAATATATCAACTTGGTAAACATTCAGTATTATTTGAAATATTTATTTATATTCACAGATTTTTTATGCAGCGTTATATGCAAAAAAAATTTTTTTTATTAAAAGTAAAATTATCCTTCAATGAAGACAAACAAGTACTCTACCATAACCAACTAAACAGACTTTTGAAATCAATTTCTACAGTTTTAGAATGCATAAATGTTTAGTACATGTACAAAGAAAATTCATGAATATGTACATTTATATGTAAGGCCAAATTTAAAACAAAATTGAGACACTATAAAACATGCAGACATAATCCACATAACAAACACTGTCTGGTAAATCTGATTACTGTTTTATCCATGTTCCTAATGTATTCACATTGTTACATAGACACTAATGTTTTAACTGCTGAAAAGCATTGTGCACAAGTTTCCATGAATTCACAAACTACAGTGACTGCAGTCTTTTGAAAGTGATTAAAAAAATATATACAAAAATTGCACTTTAACTATTCAGAATTTGAAACACAGATTAATTCTTATTAAAAAAATTGAAATTTTGATCCTTAATTTTAACAATTTGCACAATATGTTGGTGAGATTAGGTTTTGAACAATGTCACATGATCATATTCTTCAGCCAATGGCTTTGAAGATTAAATGTTGCATTGTGGGAACCAGAGTTCCTGTCTTCCACTTACAAGTGGGGTTTTCATGTTTTTTCTTTCTTTCATTAATTATCATAGGGCATACAATCCTCGATTGTTTAGGTTACAAAATAGAATTGCCCACCAAGAGAACCAATTGTCGAAATCAGAGGAAGACAAGCAGAAATCCTCTACCCACACAGAAAAAGTCAAAGAGTTCCAAAAGGTAAGCAGTGACTAATAACAGTAGAAGACTCATCTTAGAATCATTGTTACTGCTAGTCTACATGTTTTTGGGGTGGTTTTTTTTCATTCCTTTGTTGTGTGTTGAATGTTCCATTTTATGTCATTGTGATATTGCATATTTGACATCCATATACATGTACATTATCATGAGTGCATCATTTACATAAACATCATCAAAATCATGCATCAGTATTGCCCATCATGAATTGATTTTCAAAAATGATTTTTATAGGGGTGTAAGGTATCAACAAGGGTATGACTGGATGAAATCTCTATTTTTTCCTTCCAATATTTTTCTTCCTCAGATGTAGATATAGTTTTTTCTACACATTGTGAAACAATGGGATCATGCATGCCAATATTTCCATATTTCCCATTATACCCCAGCTAGGGATGCCCAATCGCAAATCTACCTTTTGAAAAACTAATATAAATTGAATAGGGTTGTCATTGTTTTGATTTGTAAAGACGTAACGAAAGTAGATTGAATTTGATTTGCTTCGACTTTGTATTCTGCAGACTCCTGATAATTTCCACTCTCTCTTCATTATCGATCTTCAAAAACTAGCAGTAGGTACCAATATTAAAATACAAATATATCAACATGTAATACAGATATTAATTAACAGCTACCTTCTGCAAAATCATGCTTGTACATTAATCATTGAATAATGTGCCATTAAAATTCATAGCTTTTTAATTAAAAGCATGAAAAATAGGCTCACTAATTTAGGTTTCAGCATTGTTCTTAATAATTACCGAGAGAGGAAATGAAGACACAAAAAAAAAAAAAAATTCAGACACATATAAAGCTAAAAATAAGGCTAAATATCAAATTTAAATGAAAGGGCAAATGTACGTTTAGGATAGGCAATAGTATGAAAAATATGTTGACTGTAGCAAAGATATATTGCATAAATGCATGAACTTGTCTTGCACCATATGCATGATTTTCCATACTTTAACAGGAGGAGAGATAGTTCTTAAATTAAATTTTAAAAATATAAGATAAACACGCACATCAAATTACTTTAATTCTTATGACCTTTCTACTGTAATAAAAATGAAAACACAAAACCAAAAAAAAAAGGAACTTTCAAAAAGTTTAGGTGTTGAGGAAAATGGTGATAACTCTGGCTGCAATTTTAATGATGAGGTTGATTTTTTCTTAAAACAGGACTAAACTCTAAGGTGTGCAGTGAGTAATATAATAATTGTAATTGTTCACAGTGTGTAATGTGTGCATGATAACCTCTCACCTCTGTATGTACGTTGTTTTACAGGTGTGTAAGATATATTGGATTTATATCTCTATAGATGTGTATTTATATGTGTGATATGGACAGGGAACTAAGCAGTGTGCCTAGTTAACACAATTCACAAAACTTTTCTGTTCAGAGAACAGTTGTAGTTTTGGCACAAAATATATTACATGTATTATTAAATATACATTTGTATTGCTCTTACTCTTCAATATTTTTTTCTCATTCATTGCTGTCTGAAAAATTATCTAAAAGGATAATATGTCAGAGTATCTGAAAATTATAAAAATAAACATGAAAACACATTAAAAATGATAATATTTTTGGTTCAACGTCTGTGTTTCTGCTTATGTTATTGTATCTGAGATAAAAAAAAAATAATGAAAATAAAATATGTACACATAAAAGTAAGCTCTAATTAATTTGACTCATTAAACTTTTAAATTAACTTTACCTTTGCCTATGAATGAAAATCATGATAGTATAAAGCTTTTTCACATTTCACAATCCATATTATGTTATCATTGGTTTGCATGCATGCTGTGTAAGCATGGTGTGTGTTCATGTACCAGCATGCATGGTGATGTGATTTTAATATTGTAGCTTTTATTTCAGCCCAGTAAATTGCCTATGCTCATCAGGTGATTTTTGAATTTATAAATAATAAGTGGCGATTTTGTTAGAAAAATATTGGTTATTTTATGAGGATTATTAGTCTTTTGAACTCTGATTAACACAATTGATTTCAAGGGAGTTTTTTTTTTATTTCCAAACAAATGATATAATCTGGAGGTTTTTTAATAAGAGGTATATACACATGTATCCTTTAAATGACCAGTGTGCTATTATCAGTAGTTGGTTTAAGGGGACTTTTTAGCTCACCTGAGCTAAGGCTCTAGTGAGATTTTTGATCAAGATTTGTCTTTTGTCTGTAGTTGTTTTTTGTAAAATTGTAACAATTTCAAGTACTGAACCAAAGTATCTTTGTGCAAGGAGCTTTTCATCTTCGATAGCCAAGGGTTTCTGATCCGCACCGCTCCTCATGAACCCTTGGCATATCGTGCTATCAAAAGTAGGGAATTTTTTCCTGGATTTTGATTGGAGTTTACTGAAACCGTTCGACAAATCAAAAAATGCAAAACATGTCTGATTTAATCAACAATGATTTTGTACTGTTTATTCACGAATTTCTCTAGGACGCATAGCTTAAAACCCTTATTTTTCTAGTCTTTCTGTTTGAACCTTAATGATACATGTAGCATGCAATGGTGCAATAACAAGTACCCCTGATTGTGTATCAACAGAGGCATGCACTTATAGAATAAAGATTTACCGCTCCCAGTCTTACACCCTTCAAATGAATTAGATCTATATGTAACATTTAACACCATTCCTATTTATTGAATACACTAGGTTAAAACGTTCTTTCAACTTGTCAATATCAATGCCTTTGGAGGTTGCCATTACTGCACCAGTGACGATAAAAGTACGGCATCTTTCATCATTTGGCTGATTTATAAATAGGCTAGGAGATCACGTGACAAAAAAATCCCGACTTTTGATAGCATGATATGCCAAGGGTTCGTGAGGAGCGGTGCGGATCAGAAACCCTTGGCTAGCAAAGATGGGAGCTTTTATATATCCTGTAAAGGGAGATAATCAAGTAAAACAAATATTTCCAAATACCAATGTCATACACTACATACAGTTATATGACAATTAGGCAAGAAAGTCAAGAATAAAAAGATGAATCTGGATAATCATGATTTCATGAAGCATTTGAATTTAGCTAGCCTTGAATTTAAACTCGTGAATGCAAATTAAGCTTCCTCAAATGATGAAATCTCTTAAGCAAGACCAATGTCATAAAGCTATTTGAGGATAACAAAAAGATAAATCTGGATATTCATCATCTCAAGAAGCGTTTAAAATTTAGCTTGCCTTAAATTTATACTGTAAAGTAAAAATTCTTAAATGGTGAAATCCCCAAAGCCAAAGTTTGGACACAGTCTACATGATATAAAAAAGTGTTACTAAGGTGAGCAATGTGGCCTTGGGCCGTTTGTTAGATACTGGTGATAGAAAATATTTGGTATCATTACAAGTACTTAAAATTCTTGAATCTATATATTTACTTAGATTTAGCTGTTTCATAATGCTAACATAGGAGTATAGTCTTCATTGGCTTAGAGATACTAACAAAGAGGTTATCAATCAATTTAAAAAATTAAAAGCTTGGTACTTTATGAGTAAAGTTGTTTGTATTAATTAATGTTAATTAAATTTTACAGAAACTACAAGAAAACATGATGAAAAAGCAGCTGATGAAGAAGCACCAATCTAAATAGGAGGATCCTGTTATTCTAAAGGGAAAGTGGTGTGATGACAGGAGAGGATCAAAGATTTCTTGTCAATAGTTTTACTTTTTCTAGATACATGTATGTACAAATGACAGAAGCATTGTAAATAATGTAATTATTATTTATTTGTACATGCTAGGTGCTTAAATGGCATGTTTATGCCATGTCACGTGTATGTACTGAAACCATCCTATTAGGAATTAAAGGATCACTGTTATAGAGCTATGATTAATACACTAAAATTATTTTTACCCCAATTTTAATTTAGAAAACAAAAGATCCTGATTTACATGTTAATGCACACAAGATAGAGAAACAATGAAAAATAGGACAAAAATCGTTCTAATTCAGAAAAAAGTATGATAGATAGGCATCATTGTTCTAAAAATATATTTAATTTAGTTGGTTGTAATGTTTTTTTTATTTTATATTACCGGTATCGATACTGTTATTGTTATATTTTTATTGCAAATAAAATTTAAATGCCTGTAATAGACAAGACTGAAGTAAAAATACAATACATGGAATACATTTTTAAAGACATTAAATACATGTGAATTGTCTACAATTTATTTTTGTGGTAAAATGTATGAACACTTTATTAAATTTTATTGTATTTATCAGGAATTTGTCATCTCAGATTTTAATATATTTTAAAGTTTATAGTTTAATTGAGCCAGTATTTTTAGTTCTATGACTGTCAGTTTTTGACTACAATGGTATATACACTTATTTAATGTACATTAAATAATATGGTCTAAATGAATTCCAATTGAAGAAGAAATAACAATTACAGTATGAAGCACATAAAGTACTTTTTCCCAGATTAGGTGGGCGAGTTAGATTAATTTTGAGTTTCTGTAGTAGAGATGGGGAACAGTTTGTCACTTTAAAATAATTACGCAGCAGCTTTCCTTTGTTTGATATTATCGACCTGTATCCTTTATATGTATTGAAGTTTGTGGTTATCTGTGATATGTATATGAATTATTCATAATGACAATATTAAAATTTGAATATTCAATTGATCGTGATTTTATTTTATACTCTAAAACGAGTAAAACACAAGTTTTGAGGGTTCTACAGAAATGTTACTAATACAGTTGAACTTCGATATCTCTAACACTGATATCTCGAATACAATGGATATGTTAAAGTGATTTGTCAGTCCCAACCACTTATTTTTTAAGTATTTCACCCTCGATATCTCGAATACTCGAATATCTTGAAGTTTTTAAACAATTCCATCTAGTTCAAGATAACGAAGTTTGACTGTACTTACAGGTATTATTGATATTTATAAAAAATAAATCAACTGGAAGGTTAAGTTCATTGAACTTTGGTAAATAAATTTACTTCAACTACAAGACAATACATTTATCCAAACAACTTAACCAAACAAATATTATTATTTAAACAATAAAATGCTTTCTTTGGTGATTCATGCTGGCACGAAGGTAGCAACATTGCTGAAATGATTGCTACCTTCATAACCTACATGAATCATCAAAGAAAGCATTTTATTGTTTATACATACATCTTTCTTTTAACAAATTAATGAATTAATTGTAAAGAGTACTATTAAGTAAAAGAAACTAAGTCGTTGTTAATGTACATCAGTTGTTAGATGAAAGAAGTAGCCAAGTCATCTCATATGGGAATTTGAGTCTGAAATAATCATTATTTTGTGCAGTCCTTGATTTTTCTTAGGTTGCTGAAGGTTTCTACTGATCGATAAACTGGAAAGAACTGGATCATGTAGATTTCAGCCCTGTCAGTTTCTTTAAAGCTATAAATCGTTATCGGTTTTCTTAAGAAATTGAGAAAATACTCTGTAGATGTAAATATATCAAATTGAAATGTTCAGCGATGGACTTTTGAAATAACTTTATTATGCTATTATACCCCATGCAACAAGTTGCGGGAGGTATAATGTTTTTGATCTGTTCGTCAGTTAATCATTTTGTCAGTACTGGTTTTTTTTGGTCAGCCCAACTCTTGTGGCTGTACAGAATTTCATGAAACATTGTAGGCAATATGAACACAATGTGTATGTATGCATATAAGCAGGGAATTCTGATTCCAACCCTTTACCAGGAATGTTGCCCCATTTGAACTTGGAAGTTTGGCCATAAAAGATACATTACTGAAACAAAAATGTCTAAGTAATGTGTCTTATAGCACAACTCCCCTAAAACTGCTGAATAGAATTTCATAAAACTTTGTTGTTAATAAGGACAAGATAATTTCGGTCGGGGTGTGATCAAATCTATCATAAAGCCCTTCGGGCTTTATTGGATTTGATCACGCCCCGACCGAAATTATCACCTCATAATACTCAAAAAATGATTCCTTATTCCTTAAATAGAATTTCATCTAACTTTGCATATATACCTGTAGTTCATAAAGACAAAAGATCTAATACACTAACGCACCATAAGCATGTCAATTTTTTTCCCCCCCTTTCTATTTTATTGAAAACAAGACTAATTTTTAAAAGGTTTTCTGGTGGGTTTTTTTTTTGGTCAGTTTTTAAAGAAATTTATATTGAATAAAGTAGATTCAATTTGCATTTTTTGACATACATTGAGATAGTTTATTGACAACTCGATCATTTGTAAAATATGATATTTCAAACACCACACTAAGATATTTTTTGAGAGCTCTAATATACATTTTTTGCAATATGCAAGCTGGCAAATCTTACTTTGGATTATTTATATCAAATCTCGGGAGCAGAAGGTTGGAAAAATATTTCAATATAATGCAAAAAAAAAGCTAGAGAAATTCTGAATTTATCAATCCAGGTCTTTTAAAATTCGGTCAAGGGGTTACTTTTTAACAAGTCTTTGAAAAATGTTGGTTTTCAATGAAATATACAGTGAAAAGAAAATAATTACGTACTTATTTGCCAAAATTGTTGATGTGATGATTTTCTGTGAGTTATGCCCCTTTATCATTTTGTGTATTTAATGCATACCCTGCCATTCATTATGTGTAGAATTGTCAAGTAATGTGGGAGCATGAGCTTGCTCTCAATCTTTATTTATAAAACACAAACGAGAGAGAGTTGTGAGAATTCCTTGAGAATAAGTTTGTAACTCCCTTCAATGTTGGTCTCATTTAAAGTTATATTCTGCTTTTATTTGAAAGAATGAGAAAGAACGAAAAATAAAAAAAGAATCTTGTAATTGACAATCTTTTTATTCAGTGGCATATACATGTACCGGGTATAAGTATATATAACAAAAATAGATCTAGAATCCCATAATCTCTCCCTTCTCACTTGCACATCTCTCTTTCTCACCCACACATTAAATGAAAACGATTCACATAAAACTTATTTGTATAAATATATATATATGACATTCCAGGTGTGTGGATTTCTTATATGCTTAACCCATACTTTCTCAACATCTTGGCAACATCACCCACTAGAAAATTAGAATCATTTTAACAAGAGCTTGGACTTTGGGTAGTTGTGTCAAACAGCAATGTGACGTAGGCATGTCTATTTCATTGCTAGCCAATCAGCCATGGCTCTTTGAAATCAACAAGATTTGTCTGGCTTTTGAGCTAAGACAACGCAATCGGTGCATATTTCGCTTGAAACCGCGTCATTTTTAACTTGTTTTGATGCAAGAAATAGATAGCTACGTCCTAATGAAAGTCCAAGGTCTTCTTAAAATGGTTCTAATGTCCATCTATCTACCTTGCTCAGGAGAGCAATGACACAGGAACATGACAGAAACAGACATTTGATCCTCGCCAAAAAATAAAACTAGATGCTGTCATTAGACAGTAATACCCGCACCAAGTGTTTGCCTCTAAATAACACTCTCTTGTACTAGTTTTAGTCAAAAAGAAGGCCACATGCAATATGTTACAATTAAATGATCTTTGTCTGAAGTTACGTACACAACACAGGTGTATAGGTTGCATCGGGTACTAGTTTTACCCAGCTCTTTGGTTAGATGGGTTTCATGTAGTGTACATGCACATGTTTTCTTGATATGCAGAATAGGATTAATTAACATGAATAAACGTTTCTCTTGTGGTGATCAGCTAAAGGAATTCGTATTGTGCTAATTGGATTATCATTATGATGTTGACCAATATAGGTAAGTATAATACATGTATAGTAGTGCAATATTATGAGACACTGGTATACAAAACAGTTAAGTTTTACTTTCACTTTCTAAAATGTGATCTCCATTTGCCAGCATACTGTATCATCATCTGTATTTAAATAAGCTTATCTACAGTTTCTGTCATTTTAATTGCAGAATTTTTTTATTTTTTCATTTGTCAGACTTACACTATTGAGTTGACTCCATATTGACCCTATTTTGTATTAAATTTGGGTATTAAATATCATGTTTATATGAGTTATAATAGGGAGGAAGGGGAAGGGGCCTTAACCATTCCCCATCCCCAGGATGTGTGGATTAGATATACATTTTTAGTGAGAATGAAGGCATGCTGCAGCTTTTTTTCCCATTATACCCCCTACCCCATCATCATACACCAGTAATAGAAAAAGAGTTAATGACTAATTTTCTTTTTATTTTAAATTGCTTATTCTTTTTTGTCAAGAGATATGTGGTATGTCAAGATTTATGACTCATGAAAATTTGTGCATTTTAATCCTGATTGTTAACATACATGTATAATTATATATAAAAAAAAATACATGTGATATTATACTAGGGATCATGCAATCAATTGCAGAATTGCCAATCGGTTATTTATAACTCATTTTGACTGATTAATTTGTTAATCATTTTAAAAATAAAGACATTTCTAAATACATGTATAACATATTATCAGTATTTTTTGTAGTGATAATTCTGTCCAATTCTGCTGATCATGTCAAGATACATTTAAGACAAATTGGCCCCTTCCCCTTGGGTCATTCCCCCACCCCCCGGAGTTGTTTTTAAACAACCCCCCCCCCCCCCCTCCTCTTAAATAGAAAACATGAATAGTTGAATATTTTTAAAATATCCTCAAAATCATCGAAATCCCCACTCCTAAACCATATATATTTTTGTTTCTTGAACCATGACCATGTCAAGGCAAATCTTTTTGTGGTATTAGTAGGTCATGGCATCTGGGGGTCACCCTAACCCCACCCCACCCTCCCAAAATCAGAAATGATCAAATAACTTGAAAAAAATGCTTGTGATCCCCACCCCTAAAGCATATATATTCTTCCTCCTTATGCATCTTATGGTACGTTATTTCAATCACAAGAGATAAGAGGAGGTCCAGGAATTAGGTTTTTTATGGGACGGAACATCATTTTGCAGATAGCATTGACCCTCAGAATCAAATTTATATTTCTAAAACCTTATTGCAAATCTATAGCTCAGCCTCTGTTATATCCCTATAAATGATGTGGTTATTCATTAAATCATGAAAGGAGTTCTGGGAAGTAGGTTTTTTAAGGAGTGATATACGTCAATTTTCAGCTTCTATTTGACTCCCTGGATGAAATTTAAATTTTTAAAACCTTATTGCATGACTATATGACAGCCCCTATCATACCCCAAGATATGATGTGGCTATTCATTAAATCATGAGAGGAGTTCTGGGAAGTAGGTTTTTTTAGGAGTGATAAACGTCAATTTTCAGCTACTATTTGACTCCCTGGACGAAATTTAAATTTTTAAAACCTTATTGCACATCTATAGGACAGTTCCTATCATATCTCAAGAGATGACATAGCTACTGCATAAATTGTAAGAGGAGTTCTGGGAACCATATTTTTTTGGCAAAAAAACGTCATTTTTTGATGCCCACAGACCCCTGTGACAAAAACAAAAATTCTGAAACATGATTACACGTCAACATGACACCCCGAAGCATATCCTATTAGATCATTAGGCTAGCGCAAAAAGAAATTGATGTTTTTTGAAACCAGACTTTTTGTAAAAAAACGTCATTTTTCAGCCATTTAATGACCCCCAGGACAAAATTGAAATTTCTGAAACCTTATTGCGCATCTATAGATAACCCCAAAACATATTCCAAGAGATGATTTGTCTACTGTTGAAAATGTAAAAGGAGTTCGAGGAAGAAGGTTTTTTGTCAAAAAACGTCATTTTTTACCAATTATTTGACCCCCAGGACTACCAGAGAATTTTTGAAACCTTTTTACAAAACAACATGACACCCCAAATCATACTCCAAGAGTTCAGTTTGCTGGTTTATAAGATGTAAGAGCAGTTTGAGAAAGTAAAACGTGACAGACAGACGGACGGATGGACGGACGGACAGACGGAACAGGGTAACAACAATATACCCAAACTTTCTTTAGAAAGTGCGGGTATAATAAGTTACATGTAAATTATTCAGGAGTAAGCACCAATACCAGTATACAAAGTGTTAGATGAAGGGGAAAACATTTTCTCTAAAAACCAACAATGAGAATCATTTGCAGTAACAAAATTTTCTGAGATCAGGATAAAGTTTCTTCACGCACGAAGACTGGTTTCCATAGCGATCTAGTCTGCTAATGTCATGGAACACTTCATATGTAGAGTCTTTGAGATTCTTTGTTACCATCCCCTCGTACTGTGCATATTTAGGAACAGTTTCCATTGTGATCTGGTAATGGGCGACATCCACGCTTATTTCAGCACTGAAGTTTGAAACTCTCTGATCGCTGTCCAATGTCTTCAAAAACTTTAATACCTAAAAGTATATAAAGCAGACAGGTTAATGACAGATTTGCTGTTCAATGGACTTTTGTAATTCAGTAGAAAACAAATTATCTCAGTACATGTAATAAAATCAACAAAATGAGCAGTGAATCAGATACATAATGTGTTATTGATACATAATATTTTCATAGGCTAGATATATTACATCTCGCCTTTGAAAATTATATTTATTTATACTCTACAATATATATTAATACATTATGGATATTTGGTTTGTGGGAGAAGTTTTCACTTGGTTGGAAAAGGGGAGAGAAGAAAATATAGTTAGACCAATTGATATTAGAGGGAGATGTGAAAAGATTGATCACAACAAGAGTGCCAGCCCCATGAAATTTTAACAGTCGACCAAAGGTAGAATTGGCTTTGTGGGTAACTGGACATTCATTTGACCAACTCCAGCAGCCATAGGATTTATCAGTACTCACCTTTTCATTTGGACTTATCAAATTAGCAGAAACTATTTTGTGAATTGAAAGCTCTTGGCAAATATTTCTCAGTGGCTGGGTCAACTGATTGATATGTTGCAAAAGTTCATAAGCCATAGTCTGAATATTCTCACTATTTGTATCTTCTTTACTTTCAACTAAACAGGAACACCACTGCAGGTCAATATGAGCAGACGCACAATTCCGATTGGCTGGAATTTCTCTAAGGAGACTTATTCCTCTGGATAAAGTCACAGGTTTATATAAGCGAGACAAATCAAGAACGTCTTTTAGAGATTCATAAATATCAAAAGGAGTGGTCAATCTATCAGCATTTTTCGCAAGTTGTTTTATTAACTCGGGATGTTTTAGTTTGAAGTTATGAGGAAAATGCAGACTCACAAATGGCAGTCTTTCCTCAATTTTCCCTTGCACAGTCCTTCGGACTCTTCCGTACCTAGCGCCATGATCTCCCATAACAATCAGAAGAGTATCGTCAAGAAAACCTAATTTGCTGAACATTTCCAAACTATTTACGAAATCCATGTCCAAATACTCTCCTGGATTATTATCCCAGTGGGTCAGTTCAGCAAGGAAGGTCAAGGAGAACTTGGGAACGTTCTGGTACTTCACATAAAAGTCTTTCAAATATTCTAACAAAAATCTATGATGAGGCGTAGCACCTGTGCAGTATTTATTGCTCCTTTCTCTGAGCTCGGAATCCCACAGAGCCAACCAGAACGGTCTCATATAGTGGTCTGTAGGCGATTCCTTGAAACCGTTGAAACGTAGATTGAAAGCACTTATAGAGGGTTCATCTTCAGCTAACATGGTGACATAACCTTTCTCCTTGAAATTGTTCCAGATCATTGGATAAATGTCAACATAATTAGACTCCTCTTGATTTTTTCTAACCTCTGGTAACTCCAGTTCTGTTTTGCCTTGAAAAAGGTATGAAAATCACATGATGATTCAGTAGTCAAATTAATATCTCACTCAGTTTATGAAATAGCAACCTATTTATATAGACTTTATATAGCTGTGTCCAAAAGTAGTTCAGACAATGTATTCTCAAATATATTTCTCTATGCAGTCATTTGGTACTTTATACATGTTTCAAAGTGAAGTTTATCAATTAAATAATTATGTGGTAAATAATTTAAAACTACATTGTTCTTAAATTAAAATATCTTAAATATGACAAATGTAAATTCATAATACCTGTTAGAATTGGTATTAAGGCTGCTAATGTAGCATCACCAACAATATTATAACCATTTAGAATGGTTGATGCCAAGTTCCTCTTTAAGTAGCCATAAGTTTTGGGTAGTTTTCTTCGGAAGGACATGTGCGACATGGAATCTAGCATTATCATCATCACATTCATTTGGACAGAAGTTGGCTTCTGAGATGCTGCTCTCTTCAAAATAATATCGCGAGGATAAACCTGTACCAAAAATTGATCAAAGTCCACGAGATACTCATTGAAAATACTGCCTTCGTACTCCATGGGGTCATCATTGTTATACAAACTGTCGTTACTGGGGTAATCTTCAACCTCATTATCCTCTGCGTGAATGAGATTGTAAGTTGAATTCAAAAGACATTTCACATGCACAAAATCGTGCTTTATAAGCATATTGAATGGCCCATTTTCTTTAACAATTCCTTCGGTGTAAGTGTAAAATGAATCAGTTACTCTCTCTATCCCTCTTATTTCACACACTTTCAATATTGGTTTATCATCGATTTCTCTGTTTTTTGTTTTGAATTCATACAAGTCAAGAGTGTTGTGTTCTGGGTAGAGAACACTTTTATTAATGGAAAGAACATTGTCCTCAAAATAAAACAGGTTGGTTCCATTGCAAATCAGGGGTTTCTTCATCGGTTGAATTGCATGTTCAATGGCACTACTGTACAGAGGGAGCCGAGGTATTTTACATACTTCACTGTAGATCTCCTTCTGAACATTGTTCGACAAGAACATCCTGGAATATGAACCTCTTCCTGATGAACCACCTCTGCTAACTGTCTCCTTCAGCGTTGAGTGTATATAACTGACAGTCAATGCGATGACAACAATAGTACCTATTATCACTACTTTACATTTCAGCTTGTATCGACACCTGAAGAGTGCCATCATTTTTCATAGACAAATCCAAAAAGAAGCAGTTAACGTCTTTCCATTGGTCTAAACTCTATCAAGATACCAAAGACAGGCGCTATAAATACGATATCCATTTTGGACTCTCGTTTTAAACTTTTTTGTCATGGCTGGACATTAATGCATTTTTTAACACATATAAGACTAACGTTACATGCACAGGCATTGTATATGAACTTGTATCTCTTGAATATCAGAAGTTCAGTTCTGTCTTATCAATGATTTTATGGCAAAATTCATATAACATATCCATATCCTTCATGCATTCTTGAAGCACGTGAATCACTTTATTATGTTCCTGACGAAAGAAACTGGCGTGTATGCTCCATGTCAATTGATGGAACTCTTTCCGGGATTACTTTGGTTTAGAAAGTTGGTGGTACTGTGGCTACAGTTCGGACTACAGGGTCACACACAAGGTGCAATGACTGACGGTGCAGTGATGAACTTTTGGTATGTAAACAAAACATTCGAGGAAAGTTTCGTGGGGGCATTCCGGTAAAACTGAGACTGTGCGCTATCCTGGCGCGAATGCGATGTCGGTTGGTTGTCGAGCGGGTTAAACATGATGAAGACCTATTTGTAGGCAAATATTATATTTTTTGCAGATATGCAACTTAAGTTTATGTTGACCTGTAACT
Source organism: Magallana nippona (assembly GCA_033439105.1). NCBI lineage: Eukaryota > Metazoa > Mollusca > Bivalvia > Ostreida > Ostreidae > Magallana > Magallana nippona. The sequence goes on along the minus strand of CM065920.1, from coordinate 24,513,807 downwards.
TACTTTTGTTGACATGCATTAGATGTCAATTATAATGTATAAATCAATATAAATTAGTTGCATGTCAACAACGCAAATGACTTGCAGTTTGTAAACTGAATACTTCCAGTTTGTAAACTGAATGTCTCATATGGTCAATATAGCCAATCATTCCTAACAATTCCAATTGCTATTTATTGTGCCTGTCTGCATAATATTATGAATGGTGGTGAATTTAACATCTGTGACAAGCTCTAAGTTATGCGCTGATTCCCTCTTTTTGTTACCACTTTTCAGACTTCAACTCTTTACACTCTATATGCTAGTTCTGAATGCATGCGATGTATACTAGAAATTCTATGTTTCTCACTTTGTTGCTTGTTTTTTTTTTTTAACCTTACAATTAATAATGACTAAGTTACCCTCAAAGTACGATATTCGGATATTCACCTCACCCTTCAGGCTCAGTACATGTTGTACTTCTCATGTACATTTATCATCCCATTGACATCAAAAACAGCGAGTGGAATGTTTCTCACAGTTCACAAAACATCCAATAATAAATATTTACATCCACCAAGTATGAGTCCCTCTATTTCTTTAGGAAATTGATTGCTATTCATAGCTCTTTAGAAACTGACATGACTTGAATCTACATGCCCCGTTTATTAATTGGTCAAAACCTTCATTGATCTAAGAAAAATCACGGACTACACGAAATAATCATGATGATGTCACACTCAAATTCCCATAGAAGAAGATTCGGCTGTTTCTTTTATCTAACTTACTGCAATAATTTAGTTAATTTCACTTACTTTTTATGATCAATTTATTAATTTGTTAAAAGAAAGATGTAAATATAACAATAAAATGCTTTCTTTGATGATTCATGTGGGATATGAAGGTAGCGATCATTGCAGGAAAAATGGACATAACCCACTAATGCGAGTTAAGTATTTTTTCTGTAATGTCGCCATTTCATATCCTGCATGAATCACCAAAGAAAGCATTTTATTGTTTAAATTAATAAATGAGCAATATTAGTGCATGTATGATTTCAGTTTTTATTATTAAGATACCGTACTATATAAAGACATTTACATACCAAACATCCCTTTGATATTGATTCGCAGTCAACATATTAAATATCTAATAGGTCTACAATTTCATTATTTACATATTAATTTATATATATCTCTATACATCTACATGATTATGTATAATTCTATCTTCAAGTTGATTTTTTAATTAGTCTATAGATTGGTGTTAAACACCAAACAGCATTCTGAGGTCATCCAAGGTCAACTTTGAACTCACTCCTCCAGACCTATAAACAAAAATTGACATAAACATACATGTATGGGTAGACAATGTATAAAACCAGTGGAACTTGTCACAAATGTATTTAAAATGGATCTTTAAGCTATTAGATTAAAACTGACTGGGGTCTTTTTTGGCAAATTTTACCATCATAAAGATTTCAAAACACATTTTTGGGATTTAAAATTGTACAATTTGAAAATCTGAATTTGACCCCTCCAATCTCCTTCTCTACAATAACCTTTATAAAACATCTAATTTCTAACATTGTGATTTAATTATCAATCATTCACAGATTTTTATTTACTAATGTCTGTTCCTTGTTAGAGGTCTATTATGAGCCTTGTAAATATGTAATAGTTGATGTTTGCTTTAATACACATACCCAGTTAGGACACTTTTTGCCAATTCTTGTTTTTTCTGCTGAAGTGCTACAATTCTTTCTTCAATTGTATCCTTACATAAAAACCTGTTCAGAAGACAATAAATGTAAGAATATGTATGTAATGATCAAATGAAAAAGACAATTTGCTCTTTGTAATATTTGACAAGTTTGATAAAATATATTATTTCATTGGACAAACCATTTTCAAAATACATGGACCTGAACAACATGTATCATTGCTATACATGCATTATAAAATTATATTGCAGATAAATATTGAACCTCTTAAAGGTTGAATGAGGCGTACCTGTGTATAAATACATCCTTTGTTTGGCCCACTCTATAGATCCTGTCACAAGCCTGATCCTCCAATGATGGATTCCTACAGGATTTAAATCATTATCATTTTTTGTACAGACAAATTCAAAGTGTTTTCAAACTGAATGTCTCTACCTGATATTTTTCTTTTAAAATGTAATTAATAATACATGTACCTATTTTCTCTGAGAAATCTAGGTAAACTATCAAAAACATATGTTAACTGACACATTAACACATGTCAGAGAGAAGGATTAAACATTGTCTGGTGTGTATAGGACAAAGAATGAATATCATATATATATAAAACAACCCCCCCCTCTCTCTCTCTCTCTCTCTCTCTCTCTCTCTCTCTCTGTATCTCCATTTCACACAAACTTTAATGTATATTTGATACTAAAACAAGCTGCTTCACTTAACCATACAAGGAAACAAATGAAGATTACCAGTGTTGATCTATAAGAAACAAATGATTCCCTCCAATCAGATTGAGGCCTACTCCTCCGGCCTTCAGAGACACCAGCATGACCTCTGGTCCATGGATATTCGTGTTGAACTCTTCCACAGCCTCCATCCTTTTCTTTGCTGACACTGAGCCCTGGATGATGGTGTACTTGATTCCTGCTTGTCGTAAGTGATGAGCTAGGATATCTAACATCTTTGTCCACTGGGACACCACAACACTGCAAGAAAAAATTCACATTAAAAAAGACTCACTGATGTTTGAAACAAATCAGTTCATGAAACAAATACCATATGTATATTTTTCAAAATTTAAGATATTAAATATTTGTGAATAGCTTGTTTAATGGTTTTAGTTACAAAATTAGGGCTTGCTGATGTTATTTATTCACAAATTACCAAGCATTGGCTAATACCTTTTCTGTTTCTGCTGTAGTTCTCTAATATCGTAGAGTTTATCCATCACAGCTTTTAACTACAATAAAAAGTCAGATTCATTACCAAAAAATAAAACATCAATGAAATGAAGGCATTATGAAGTGAATACTGTAGATTCCTTATTTTATATGAGTACTAAATTCAGCAACTCAACAGTTTTGCATCAAATTGTGAGAAAATGAAATTGCGAACGCCAAATCTTTATCATAGTTTCATTTACCGTAGTTTATATCTGTCTGAAAAATAAAAGCAAGATTTTAAAATCTGTGAGATCTTCTTCCCTCTCCTTACCCGAATATTAATTCCTTGAGTTCAATTAGGAATCTTCAGTATTTGTCATGCTAATGATAGGTACCTTTGTGCTCATGACTTCTGTGTGAAATATTGGGGAATCCCTTGTCAGCTTTTCCTTCTCCTCTGTGGATCCCCCCTCTCCCAACATGAGGTCCTTCATTTGATCAACAATGTCCAGCTCTAACCCCTCTGTGGCTGTTGTCTCCTCATCAAAAGCCTGCAAAAATCAAATATTCCCATATATATATAATTCTAACAATATACAACACTTCAGTGCAATGCCAAAGGTCACTTGTTAAAGTTGTTTGCTACTTTTGTTTGCACTTTAATTTTATTTTTAACTTCTAAAAATATAGTTGGTTGTAGGGAATAATGAGTGAGGGTGAAAACATTAAACAATAAAATATACAGCATGAATCAAACATTGACACTTAAAATATTTCAACATATGACATTATGCCATAATCATTTCCCCAAAAAAATGCTAAATAAGAGATACATACATATACACTATATTTTATTTTAAATTTTCACATGTAATATAAGTTAAATTAAATCCAAGCCAATTTAATTTCTTACTTCCTTCATCAGACTCAAGTGACAGCAGCACTGTCTGAGTCTCAGTAACATGACCAGGATCATCTGACCACTGGACCGTCCCGAGTCTCCACCAGGAACCACAGCCCCAGAGGTGCTTCCTGGTGTGCACCCCTCTGTACGGTCCCTGAATGGGTTGATGGGGGGCTGGGTACCAGTAGTCCTCCCTAGCTCTTTATCTTCATGCCTTCTCAAGTAGTCTTTCATCACAGACCTAAAAGAATGCACATTGCATGAAAATAGATACAGTGCATGACTGTCTTTCTAAGTTTCTCTGTTCGATTTTTCTCACCAGGATAATTTTTTGTACACTGTAAAGCCCAGACTTTATCTGAGAACAATATAAACTACCTGCAACTTCAATCTTAAATGCACAATGTGAATGGTTCTGAGATTATGGCATAAAGTAAATACAAATACCTGGATTGTGAAAACAACTTTTCATACACCATTCTTTCATCTTCAGACAGTTCAATCTCATGAACAGAGGATGATTTTGATGGCAACGAAACCTATTGAATTACAAAAAAGAAAACTGGCACAAGTGTGATAACAGAAAGTCACTGACGGATCAGAATCAAATTATCATTCAACCAGCCTTACCAGAGGTTTACCAGCACTGTCTATCTGACTTTTAGTTCGGCGCAGCAACAAGCTCTTGATGAGAACATTTAGCCTGTTGTTTCCACCAGCTGAAATAACACAGAGAGAATAGTCTCTAAATGACAATGAAATCATCTGTTCTATTTATTTACATCATTTTGTTGCAATACTTGTACTGTCACAGATGATTCAATAATTAAAATGTACATCGCACACTGTCATTCAGTAGCCAAAATGAGTATATTACACAATTCTGATAAACTATTCCAGGAGAGAATATATAAATGGATGGTGTACAGATAATACAAAAATAATCATACAGCAATATAAACTTAAGATTTTATCAGAATTACCTTTGCTTTTTTCAACTTGTTGCTTCCACACCTGGTATTCATCAAAAGGAGAACAGCGCAGAAACCTGCAACAAATTTTGCAACACTGATTTGTATTTATATCAACTAAGAAAATAAAACTGCTAAAATACATGTACAATTTACCTGTTCAAAATATCAAAAAAAAAATCAATGAAGAAAATGACTGACAACAGTCCTTTCACCTAAGCAGGGAGTAAACGTCCAGCAATTCATTTTGTATTGGGGTACCAGTCATGGTCCAGCGAAATCGCGCACGCAATCGACAACAAGCCATGGCCGACAGACTTTTCCTGTTTTTAATGTTGTGAGCCTCGTCTAGGATGATCCTCTCCCAGACAATGCGGAGTAATGTTGCATCTGCCTTCTCAGATCCTGCACCACCATCCTAGAAACAGAAAGGAAGTGAAAAGGTGTTTACTGATCACAGCCATTTTACCTAGACAACAGCGATCGATGGTCTTGGAAAGGATTGGAATTTTTTTAAGTGCAATGAAAATTGTTGATGATGAGCAACATTACTTCTTTGTCTTCCATGTTCTTTTCATCATCCTTGGCTGGAGCATTAGCATCCACATTTCCTGTCCCTACTTCCTTACCAACAAGTGAGTAGGTGGTAAGGACAATGTCGTTATCTGCTAGCCTGTAAAAACATAAGATTCATCTCAATGGGTAACAGGGTTTTTGAAATAAAGCATATAAATGCATCTTACTGACTTCTGTGTACCAGTACATGTAATGTATGTGTACATTCATAAGAATATATGTTATACATTCATTACATGTACCTTCTTTCAAATTTGAAATTGATACAGGTATAATGTACCTAAATTGTTCACACATAATTCCACACAACAAATAAGTCAATAATAACCCTATTTCTCCTTATACCTGACAACATCTTTCTCCCGGCCCTGTCCATGGTACATTAAGACCTGGAGCTTTTTTCCTTTGACCCGCCTCTCAATCTCTTTGTGCCAGTGATGAATGAGGGAGGCAGGGCAGATAATCAAGGTGGCCCGCGACTTAATGACTGTAAAAACAGGTGTAATGCAGACAGTATGTATCAAAGACAATATTTTCATTAGAACTTTTACTGCAGGTAATTTGTTTTAATTAAGAAACCTATATTCCCAAAACATCTGATGAATACCATTTTTAAGTTGCATTATCAAAGTCTAAATGGATAACTGCGGTTTCATCAATATTCATTGAATACCAATTTTTGTGGATATCATTGTTAACTTGATACACGAAAATAAATATTCATTGAAGTGCAATTTCTACTAACATTTTGAATGGATATGATCATTTGCCATGAATTTACATATTCTTGAAACTGTGATTTTCATTGAATCCACCAAAATTGATACCCATGAATATTAATGAAACCACAGTATACCAGATGCTGCTTTTTTGTATGAATAAACTCATCAGGTTCTGATTTGAATGACACATAATGTAACAGAGACAGATATTGTCTCTTCTGAGATTTGAACCAAGGTATCTCTGGTATAGTAATCCAGTAATCTACCATTCAAGCTTAGGGTTAATCCACTAGCCAGAGCTAGCAGAAATGACATATATCTGACTCTCCAACACATAATGATAGTGTATGGTGAAACATCTACTGGTCGTTGTGTCTTACCCTTTTCGAGCTGCTTCTCCCTGCCTCGCCACTCATCTTCCTCCGCCTTGTCCTCCTGTGGTTTCAGCTGTTTCTGTTTCAGCACCAGTGAAATCATGGTCAGAGTCTTCCCTAGTCCCATGTCATCAGCTGTAGGCAAATACAGAACAAGATGAAGTACAGGATTTAAAAACTTATGTCATCTTTGTTGGAACTAAGGCATTATATATTCACTCATTAGCAAACAGAACTAAATCTTGTCAGTTCTAATGATCTTTCATGTATATCATCAGTAAATTGTGGGACAAATAGCCATCAAAATACATGCATATGTAAATGTACCAGTACTGTACTTTTTTTAAAAGTTGGATTTTATATTGAAAGATTTCAAGTTTAGTAATACAAATACTGTGTGTAAATATTTCATAAAATATTTTTTGTTTCATGCATAAAGATGCAAATCATTTCTTAAAATTAAATAGTACAAAGGACTAGTAATGATACATTGTATTTGAGTGTTTATAATTTTTGTATACTAAGTATTGTTTCTTCAGGACACTTTACCAAGTATTCCCCCAGGTGGGTGTTGCCCCTCCCTCCAGGTGAGCCAAGCCAGTGCTTGTCTTTGATGGGTCATCAGGGTCACCTTAAGACCTTTAGGGTCCTCAATCTCCATGCTAGAATCAGGGCAGGTCTCCAGCTGTCTGAATGAATGCAAATAAAGAGACTATAAACCAATTCAACAGTTAGAGTAATACCACCCCCCATCTTTGTAATAGATAATACATGTGATGTCTTCTCTTGGAGAAGAGTCACTTACTTGTGTAATTTCTCAATGGCTTCCTTAGTTACGCTCCCCACCTCTCTCAGCCGGGCAGCGGTCATACGACCTCCATACAAAGTCATGGCTTGTGGGTTAGCTGTAAAACATATTACGCTGATAGTTTTCTTACCTAAGACTACTGATAAAAAAAACATGAATTTCCAGGAAAAAATTATGACATATGATGTAAAGAATTTTTCTCACTTTGAAGCACTTTTAAATTAGTAATGACTAATTAGTCAAATAATTAAACATCGATTTATAGAAAATAACTTATATGTTGTGTTACATGCAATAAAAGTGTTACATTTAGCTTCATTCATTGTAGGCTTGACAAAAATAAGACCATATGATAAATCTACATTACCAGCATACAGCTGTTGCAGTATATGTGGGGGTATGGTGGTGGCATGAGGCAGTATACTGGTCTGTTTCAGCCCCTGGGGGTTGTGGGGAACATGACCACCAGTGGGTCCTGATTTTTGTGCAGCCTGAGCTCCTATCAATTTTCAAATAAAAACCCTTATTATACTGTTATCATTTATACAGTAGAAGCTTGAGAATTTTTACTTTTGCTTAGTTATCGTTTAAAGAATAAAAATCTTTGGATTAGGTAAAATTACACCGAGATCTACATGTATTTGACAGACCTGGTTGAACGATGTGAACGAGTTTCTGCTCCCCATCAGCCCCTGCTGCATACACCTTGATAACCTGTGGCTGGCCCTGAGTCTGTTGACCAGGGACCACTCTGATGGTTTGGGCTTGGCCAGAGCCGTCAGCTGATGGAACTTTGATGACCTGTGGCTGAACACCTTGTGATGTAGGTTTTGGTAGTATACTGACAGGTTCTGGAATAAAATACATGCAGTTAAGTATGAATACCTGTAATTCAAACTATTTCATAGCATGAACTCTTGATATTAAAAGTAATAACAAAGGATAAATTCTTAATAATGCACATGTGGAACTCGAGATATCAAAATTATCAAAATATCAAAAGTTTTCAAATCACCTTTCAAACAAAGCATTTTAAACTTTTCTAAATACATGTATTTCTTTAAAGTGACAATGTAACAATTACCTTTCACTTTAGATCTAGGTTTTAGGTCAGTGATTCGTTTGTTGAGTTTTGTCACAGCTCGTTCTATATCATCTACCTGTTTGCGAAGTTTTTCACCTTTGTCAGGTAAACTGGACATTTTTACAGTGGCTATTACATGCTAATAAAACCAAAATATATGATTTATTAATCAATACAAGTATTGAAGTATGCTACACAATGCTATACATGTAATTCTAATTATTAAAAATGTTCATACATTACTTCATGAAATATCTTAGTTTTTCTTACTGTTGGAAAACTGCATTAACTCTATACATTAAAGCTATACACTGTCAGGTATCTACCTTTTGTCTGTTCAACTGCTGAAGTAGTGCATTTCTAGAGTCTATGTCACTCTGTAACTGCCATTCTTCTGCAGCTGTGAGGGGTTGAATATTCTTGTTTGCCTGTATCTGACTGGCTGACTGTAAATCTTGAGATGTAGGCAGAGTATGGGCAGGAGGCTGGTATCTGGTTTGCCTGTCTTCTGGACTAGTTACTTTATTAGTTGTTCTCGCTATTCCTCTGGGATTCTCTCCCTCATCATCACTTGTCAGGTCAACAATATCTACAGGACTCTTAGGGCTGGACCCTTCTTGTTCACCAGACTTCATACGAATTCTCTGAAGCAGCGGAAGTTCTGGGGAGGAATCAGTCTGGGAACCTGTTTGTGGGCTCTTCTTCTTAATTCTACCAATACCCTCGTATTTGTGTCTGTGAACTGGGGTCTTCTTATCTCCATTGCCAAGGTTCAAATCAGACTCCGATTTCCTTTCAGTGTTCAAGGGACTTTTGTCAAGGTCCGAGTCCGATGTTAGTGAAACAGAGGTATTTTTGGAATGTGGCGAGTCAAAGCTATTGATACTCTCTGATTCAGAAGTTGACGAAAGATTGCAATACTTTTCTTCCTTCTGTTTCGAGTCTGATCGACTTGTCTTCTTCAACTTTAATTTGTTTTCTTGTTGAGGTTTGGCCCTTGTCTGTTCTTCCCCTGAATCTTGTATTCCTTTATCAATACTTAGATTGGCTAGTCCCTCTGAAATACCTCTATCTGTTTCCTCCTCAGAGACTGGGTCTTGAGATTCAATGGAAGACTTTTTGTCTGGTTCCATATTTTTCGTCTTTGTGGACCGAATTTCAGAATCTGTTACTGCCTTTTTGCTTTGTACTGATGACTTTCTTTCTTGGTAATTATAATCTGCCAAAGGTTTGCCAGACACCTATGCAATAAATAAAATCTTCATAAGGCCAAAATAAAATCATTGTTTGTTTGGAATTGCCTCCCGCTGATAAAATTTTATTAGCAAAAAATAAAGATTTTTTTTTTATATGGAGATTTTTATTTTTTACCAATTTTTAAAGTTAAACTTCAAGTTTGAAAAATAAAAAAAAAATTCCTTCCCAGGTCTAGAAACCTCCAGGCAGCAATTCCAAACAAACATATTTAAAGGATGGCCTTATGTGAAAGTTTAATGGTAATGTGGTAATATGATCGATGGGCATATACAGAATATTCATATACGATAGATTCCTTATTTTACACAAGTATTTAATTCTGCTATTTAAATTTCAACCACTGTGTATCAAATCAAAGAATATAAATTCGGGAATGCTAAATTTTGATCATTATGATATTTTCATTTACATGTAGTTTACATCTGTTCGAAAAATAAAAGCAGGATTTTAAAATCTGCGAGATGTACTTCTCGATTTAATGTGGATATTAATTCCAAAATTGAGTTTAATTAGGAATCTACAGTATTATTTTTCTGGAATATCATTAGGATATAATATTAACTGTAGATTATTGATACATGTAGTGTGTTTTAGATTACCTTCTTTAGAGTAAAATATCCACACCAGTTTTCATGTGAGTCTTTCTTGCGACACCTGTAATACTGCCTAATAAGGGAAAGAAATCACACTATAATTATAACTGCATACATGTATTTGACATCGATCATCATGGCCAGGTACAGTAATAAACTTACTTTAGACATATACTTCAAAAAGCTTTAAATTTGGCACTAACCTTTTTTCATTAGTTTTCTTTGAGCAAAATATAGACTGTAGATCTACTGTAGAATGATGTTTTGGACACTCAAGTTTTTGTGCACTGGAAAATATATATGTATGCATGGATGGTTATATTAAAATCAACTTGATCTAGCTCCTAAATAATGGTAAAAATCATTGAATTTACAAATAACATCATGGTCTTTTGATGACAATAAATCCTACCAGAAAATCAGAGATAATATAACATATATATACATGTTTTATATGCATGTCTCTGCAGAAAACAATTTAATATTTTTTAACAAAAGTATGAAATTGCATGCATCTAGAAATAGCAAAGAATAAAACATAATTCCTACTCAGATTTCTTCACAAAGCCACATGATGCAGACTGACTGCAGACATAAAAACTAACACCATGGGATGGCCCATCCTTCAGACCAGTCTTTAAAAAACACAACTCATCTAAAAATTAAAAACATAATAAATTATGATATTAATATGCCATAAACTATAAAAAGAGATTCAATATTATATGATTAGCATAAACTTTTCATAAATACTATCGTTTTCGCTTTCGTTTTGGAGTTTGTGTTTTATTTTTGGAAATAATTAAAGTTGTCGACACATACATCTTATTGTATTCGCGATATTTGTGCTTTTCACATTTGATTTCCTCCATGGTTTTTTGTTTTCGTTTTAATTTCATATTTATTAAATAATTAATTTAAAGTTGTCGACACATATCTTATTGTTTTCGTAATATTTGATAATCACTAACTGTGCTTTTCACATTTGATTTCCTCCATGGTTTTTTGTTTTCGTTTTACTTTCAAATTAAATGTCGCGCGAGAAATCGCGAGATGGGATCGACCAATCAAATTCTTAGTAAGAAAACGGCTCATTGATTGCTAGCCAATCAAAAATAACGTTAAAAGTAATTCACGGAAAACCAAAACATGATGAAATGACACACAACGTGGAATCCTTGATTAGTGGATAGTTCTGTTGAAACTAAATAGTGACAGCATGCGAGACACACTCAAAGAAAATACCAAACAGTAAGTTTAAATTGTACAACGTTAAAAAAGTACAAAGACACGCCAGGTTTTTTTTTAAAGTATTGATTTTTCTTTATAACAATATGAAGGACCAGTACAAGTTAATTTTATGACATAATTTCTGTTTGTCTCTGAACCATACAATCTGGTGGAATTTCTGTAACCGTACAATATATATATTTGAGTTATGATATGTGAATACCTTGCAACAAGTTTAATGAAGTAATTTTTCAGAGATACATTTATAATTAGTTTAAGGTTATATTAATTATTGAAATATATATTAATATGTAGAAGTTGATTTTTATTCTTCTATATATATTGAGTGGCTTTGTATCTTAATTCTATAGGTATAGGCATTTATAATGTTGAACAAAGTGCATTGAGATGATATCAAAGATAAATTTATCGGCAGTTGTGTGAATCAGTGACGAGTATACATCCCTTTGTGAATTTGCTTTTTTAGATACTTAAACTCTTAAATTAAATAATCTGTATACCAGACCATTGCATGATTGATTTTCATAGCGAATCTGAATAACCCTTTGGCACCCAATGTTCATATTTGTACTATTCAAATAGTTCGATCATGCCTAGAGGCCCAGATATGACATCATAATGACAGAAATAACAATCAATTTACATTAACAATTACCTATGTCAACTTTAAGACTTAGTCTTGTACATGAAAATCATAAATATAATTCTTTTCTTGAGTCTTATCATTGATCAATATCTTATATGTTTAGTTGGGATGTCAACGAGTATTTGAGTTCTCTACTAATTCTTTTGGTCACAATGATCATTGACTAAATTTTCTTCGTCAATTGTTTGTCATAAAGTTCTGTAGCTGCAGGTCTGTAGCTCCCGGTCTTAAAAATTTTGGATGGACGACCTGGGAGCTTCAGTGCCTCCTATAGTAAAAATCTGTAATTTACCGCACACAAAAATTTGCACTAGTTTTGGACTGATTAACCTAAAAGTTCTGTATGTAAAATTTGAAACAGTTAATTTTTTTCTTAACCAGGTAGACTTTGGGCTTTAAACGAAAATAACATTTTTTTTTTTTTTTCATTTAAGGTTCATATGTTACAGTCTGTTCCGTTGGTGCCCCTGATGTATTTTTTAAGATCAATTCTATGTAAGAATCAAAATTAGGTGGCCACGAATAGTCATGGATTTTCTTCATACTTGACAATTTAATAGGCTTTGATGAGTAAAAAGGCCTAACACCATTTATTTTTTGCTATGTGGTCCCGTTGCCATGGTAACAGAGGGTAAAGATGTAAAAATGGCATTTTAATGCTTATTTAGGAACATACTGTGAGTAATGTGCACAACTAGGGGTTTCCAGGGTAGGATATATTATTAAGATTAGTTGTCATTTTTCAAAAGAAAGAAAAACATTCATGGAGAAAGGCATGTTTTTAGAGCGTTTCCATGGTTACTAAACAGAAATTTAAAAATATGTTTTCTTCATTTAATTTGAATAAAAAGAGCAAATCTTGGATTTTTTGGTAAACGCAATTATGATTGTGCAATTTAAAATTTAAATATGAAAATTGAGATCCGTTGCTATGGTAACAAGCTGAAAAATAAGGTAAATTATAATATTTTTAGGCATATTTGAATGGATATTAATCACATATAATGAATAAATATATAAAATCAATTGGTGAGGAAAAATCAAGTATGTCCTTAACTTTAATGACACTTGAAAAAAAATCTGACATTTTCTAAAAATAACTGCCGTTGCTATGGACTTTTCAAAAAGTAAGAATTTCTGTGTGATTTTCTAGGCAACTTAATTTTCCATAGCAACAACACTTCTCTGTTCTGTGGTATATAATAAAAATTAAGATATATTTTTACAAGTTCCATCTAAAACAATTGCTAAAGCATATCAAAATCATCTTTAATGTCTCAGTTTTTCCTATTTCTTGGCCTTGTTACCATAGCAACGGATGTAAAATATATATTGCATGGACATTGATAATGATGTAAAAATTTAATACTTTCCCATTTCGGTTTATTAAAAAACCGCAAAAACCTGATTTCAAAAATTTGTAAGGGTTTCCATGGTAACGTTATAAAAGTATTGGTTTCTCCATCAATTTTCTTATATAATATAAGAATTGAAAATAGGACAAAGGCTGTTTTATGTCTTTGATAGTTTACGTTAGTGGGCAAAACCTTCTAATATGGCTTCAAAGTAGGTAAGTTTTGCTATTTTTCCATCTTTAGCCTCGGTTACCATGGCAGCGGTTACCCCCAGCAATGAACTTTTAGTGGTTTTTTGCGTTTTACACCTCGGTGTGTCCATGTATGAAATATAAGGAAAATTGGTGACTATGCGTGGCCAGACCCTTTTATAAATCATTGATTCTTACATAGAATTTATCTTAAAAATGGCTTATACATTGGTCTAGATCATATTTATTTTTTGTTTTGAATAAATTTTAAAGTACTTACTAGGCGTACACATAATTTAGGAGACTAATTCGATGTTTCTTTTAATTTTGAATATCAATTCACTTTTTTATTTGGACTAGGTGTTTGTATAATCAAAAATTTAATCATATCAAGGCATTTGTTATTATAATCGTTCACTTTAGTTGTTGATTAGGCATGGAAGGATGACTTTGCATTGAACAAGACATGTTTGATTTGCCTTAGATGATATGTAGCCTAATTATATGTAAGCATCATGAGAAAGAAAAAAAAACCCAGGACATTTGCTATCAGATATTTAGATAAAAATAATTTCCAATTTATCTTAAATCAAATACATGTACACTGAGTACATATATTAATGATAAGTTTTGAAATGTTTTGAGTTAATGATACTGTGGAAGTGACAATAGCATTATTTGTTTTGAAAATGACATACAGTTTCAAATAAATCAATCAGTAATCAACTATCACTCGACTAAAGCCCCCTGATTACTGGTAATTAACTAGTCTCTTAGTCTTCAAGTAAAATTGACATCCCTAATATTTAGTGTTACATTAAGATTCAACTTACATCTGAATAAAATCTTCTGTATTTCGGAAGGTTTGCTACTGCTGAAGAAGAGGTGACATATGAATCCAGTGGACCTCAAGTAAAGTCACATCAGTGGGTGGAAGCTAGAAATACCAATGGGAAGTTGCATAAACTTAAAGGTGTACTCTTGGTAAGTTCATTTTGAAATGCTGAATTGCCAACATGCCGATACTTTACTCTTCCTCTATTAGGCTTGGGCTTTTTATTGGCTTTAAACAATTCAAAGTTGTTTGTTTGATACAATAACTTATCTACTATAAACAATAAATTGGTCAGAAATAATCATTAAAGCCAATTTTTAAAGTCTTTATGTCGTACATGATTTTAAAACATTAAATTTTGAATTAGAATTAGAACCATATTAACAAGAGCTCGGACTTTGGGCAGTTGTGTCAAACAGCAATGTGAAGTAGGCCTGTCTATATTTCACCGTTGGCCACTCAGCCATGGCTCTTTGAAATCAACAAGATTTGTCTGGCTTTTGAGCTAAGACTACCAATCTATGCATATTTCCCTCAAAATCAGCATCATTTTTAACTTGTTTTGATGCAAGAAATAGATAGTTACGTCCTATCGAAAGTCCAAGGTCTTGTTAAAATGGTTCTAAAGGGTATCACAAAAATGCAATTTGTGTCAGAGAACAGTTAATTGTTTGATACATACTGAAGTCTTATTGGATGTTGTAAATTGTACATATTGCAGATATTTGAATTGTAAGTATGAGGCAATTCTTCTTCACAATGGCATAGTAATATATAACAGATATACAATATTATTGCTATACTAATTCTCCATCAACCTGGGAGTATATAGTATTGGTACACACTGGCACAACTGGTAAATCAACGTAGCATATTAGTCTTATTATGGAATATATTTACTTTAGAAACCTTATCTTACTTTACAATACATGTACTGGATCTTGAGGTTGAATTTATGTAATCACTAGGAATAATTCAGAAAAATAGAATTCGGATATGAATACAGCTATGTTCATTTTTTCAAATACAGAGCTTGGCAATTTGAAGAAGAAATTGTATATTATCACTCTCTGCTGCCTTTTCTTATCCTTGGATACTCAAACTCCACTTTGAGCAAATGCTTTATTTTGTGCTTATAATGTGTAAGCAAGCTATAGTGATCAATATTTCTTTATTTGCCAAAGTCCATCTCCTCCTCCTACTTTTGTAATCTGGAATTGATCTTTAAGGTCAGACAACACGTTCCTCAATTTTATATAACTTTTTTTCATTTTTACTGCGACTTTCACATAAACAGATTACAAATTTCTCTGCAATCATAGAAGAGCACAGAAAAGGGTGAAAATCCGGATTATTTTTATTAGAACTCTTTATTACGAGGAGATACAAAAAAGATGCTCGAGGAACGTGTCGTCTGACCTTAATATGGCTGTCAGTTGCAGATAAATGATAAATGCATGCACTGTCTTTTAATTATTCTGAGAGAATCAATATGTTTGTACATATTCATGAAGAAAAATTGTTCAGTCAAAAAGCTACATTCCTGCACTGTAAGAGTAACTATGAATTTTCTTTAATGTGATTTCAAGGTAATATATTTGTTCATGAATCCATGTAGCCAAATCGTTAAAGTAAGGTCATATTTCTTACATTTATGTACATTGCACCAAGATGAACAAACAAACCAACACAGAGTTGTGTATTGACTTGGGTTAGATTGATAATAAAGACCATTGACTTTACTGACACATGCATTTGAATAATTTAACTTTGAACAATGCATTTTAAACAAGGTATATTTTCAGAAAGCACCAGCATTCTTACATGACCCCAAAAAATCACAATCAATAATTCTGATAAGAAATTATGACATTTATTACATACTGGTACTCTTCAATTTTTTTTTCATGATACTGTAAATTTTGCAGAGTGTGATCCAATTTTCTGGATTACCACACTGTGGTTTTCAGAACCCATATCACCCTTCTCTGAAACTGTTGATGTAGCTAATAGTAGTACACAATAGATAATGTCTGTCCTTTAGTACGTTATGAAAGAGCTCACTTAAAAAACGTCTTAGTTTGTTAAATAAGTAAACGTTGTACAATTGATAGGTTAAAACATCAGCAACAGATCTGCATCTTAGTTGAAGTCTTGTTCGAAACCAACTGGAGCATTTACATTTTACACCTTAACATTTATAATAATGCATTTTGTTGTCATATATTGTCAAATTTTATAACAATGATTATGTTTCGAAATTGATGTACTTTCACCGCAAGGTATCCCATACCGCCATAAAGTCTTTCCAAATTATAAATACAAGTAGTATGCTTAATTGAGCCTACACAATTCCTTTCCATTGCAACCAAATCAAGTACCAGCAACAACAATTAAAGCACATGTACCTAAGTGGACTATCAACCCTTTGTAACTATGTAACACCGAACTGGGTTACTAGAAATGGAAGGTGTTTATTTACTGGTGTGACAGTTTTCATCAGCTGGGAGCTTTATGATGTACTTTAAACTTTGACCAACATCAAGGTTGCCCCCTCAATACAGTACACTACATGACTGAATTACAATATACAGCTGCTATTTTATATACGTGTAGTAGCCATACATTTCTGTCCATCCTATCTTTATCACAGAAGATAAGATAATATATCCTGTAGATTATGAGCTGATCTTTTCATCATTTCTTTATGCTTAAGGAGATGGTGTTATAATGGATTATGACCAAACTTGGTGAGATAAGTCAAAAGATGGTTTTTCTAGATAGTATGTAAAAAGTGTTGACCATGGAGGAATCTGTTCAAAGTTCTGTCCCTTATAAACAGCTAGAGGCTGGGTCTAAAACAAATGCTTTAAAGGTAGGTATTTTTGTCAATGGTGACTTTGTAAAGATCTTATCTTCAGGGAGAAAGTAAATTAAATCATGCATGTTGCCAACTAGCTGTAAATACATTTGAATTTAAAGTTTCTATTGAGTATAGAATGTGAATTTTTATTTTAAGTAAATTCAAATGAACAGGAAATATGATGATAAAAATGTTGCATATTAAGGTGGTATGGGACACCTGTTGATATTAATGTGGATAAAGTACATTATAATCCAAAAACTCACCAGTTTAGAATTTTCAGATATTACATGTACAATATATGATTTACAGATTCGTAATTAATGCTCTGACCCATTGTGCTACGCTGTTAGGTAACAATTTTGGGGGGGGGAAAAAATTAATAAAATTATATTTGATTTTATTGTTTATTTCGATAGGAAGTATGTCACAATATGGAGGTGTCCCATACCACCTTAAAGTTTGAAATGTCCCAAAATAGATCAAATTTCACAAATAGAGATCATGCATCCTTAGTTTATAGTGATTCAGATTGGATATGCATGTATTATGAAAATTTATCATCATTTGATGGGGAATGTCATAGGCTATGCTATCAAAATAACTACATATTCTTAAAATTTCAAGATATTTCATTTCATGTTGTAAAGATTGATGTTCATATTGAATTCTTCTCTAATGTCAATACATTTAAACCACCATACCTCACTCACCAAAAAAAGAAAAAAGAAAATTTGAGGGCATTTTGAAGATTGAATCAAAATGCATTTTTAAACAGGTTGAAAATTCATGAAAATTCATAATTCTATTAAATGTTTCAGGAGTGGAAGAAGTCAAGGGTCATTGAGAAGTTTGTGTATGTGGTGGCCGTGATAACCATTATATTCCTGACCCATGCAACAGTCTATGCCCAATGGCTGCTACCATACTACTATGCTGTCAGCACCCCCATTTTGATTCTCATACGAGTTGTTATGTACTGGTAAGTGGCTAAAAATGTCAAGTAAAAATGAAACTTCTTGTAGAACTCAAGATCATCTTCACAGGAAATTATTTTTTAAGCATATGAGATACATGAAAATGAATGCATATCAAAAGGTATACATACTCTACATGCCTGAATATGTTTTCAGTACATGGATTTATAGTATATATACAAATCATATCAAATCAATTACAGTTAAAATATATTTTCATATATTTAATAGATATTCCAAATATGCAAGCGATGAAAATGTTTAAACCTGTTTTTATTTTACAGGAAAAACAAATGGCAGTATTTTCTGTTGGACTTCTGTTACTATGCCAACATTTTATGGTATAGTTTTATCTGGTAGGTTCCACTGCATCTTTTCATATTCAAAACAAGTGTTCATTGAAAATTGCTTTACCCAGTACTTGTATCATTAATAGGTATAATGTTGTGTTTTAGGGTGCCATACAATGAGAAGTTTTTTGCGGTGGTCTTTGCCCTGTCTAATGGCCCTCTGATCTGGGCAATGGTGGTGTACAGGAATTCCCTGGTTTTTCACAGCACAGACAAGGTCACCTCTGCCTACATTCACATACTGCCTGCCCTGCTGTCTTTTGGGTGAGAGTGAAATTTGACTCTGTACTCTGTTAAATTTTTATCAACAGTTTGACCTCATTTCGCAATTCTCGAACAAATGAAGATCTAATTTGATTGAATTGTATAAATCAATGAATTTGTTCTTTCATGATCACCTTTTTTTCAAATGTGCTAAAAATTCTACTTATGCACAGAGTAATAAGGAAACTACATGTGATGTAAATGTATTTTTTTTTCTTGATTAAGTATCCGTTGGTACAGAGAGGAAGTGTCCAAGTACTGGTTTGATGAATTTGTACCAGAAATGCTAGAGTTGTCCCCCATTTGGTTGCTGGTTGTTCCCTTTGCCTGCTTTCTTTTGCACAGTGTAAGTTTGTCATGACAATTTCTATAGTAGGCTTAATTAAAAATAAAATAAAATAATAATTATTGTTGTGCATATAAGTCTTACAAAGCAAATAAATATCAAATGACCTTGAACCAGATGCAGTATATCAGAGATTTATAGAATTTACTTTATTTGTAGGGAATTTACTTTCTGGTCATTCACATTGTTGCAAAACCCAGTGAGGAGTATGTGACAAGTTTCAACTACCTCGGAAAGAAGCAGGACAGCTGCTTGTATAAAACATTCAATGTTTGTGGCGAAAGGTAAATGTCGTGAATTTAAAAAAATTAAACTGATAAAATATTCTATAGATTTGAAATGTTAGAAGACCAAAATGGCCTGATTATTCTTGACATGATTTTGATCGACAGCTCTTTTTTCTCTCTTTAAGGTGCCGTCCCCTGATGTTCTACGTCTTCAACTGGTTGTTCTGCATCGTCAGTCTGGCTGGTGTGTTTATCTGGTACCACTTTTACACTGCCCACTGTGTATTCCTTGGTGTCATGTCCACCGTGCTGATCATGAATGGAGGCAATTACTACATAGATGTGTTTAGTAAACGAGGATTCGTGGAGGGAGAATGTGAATAGAATTGTTGCTGGGTGTCAACAACTCTTAACCTAATGTAATTTATTTCTTCACCAGTCACCATCATCATCATCATCATCACAATCATCACAGTATTTTTGTATGAAATGACAGTAGCCTATACAAGATTGCCGTTTGCACTCTATCATTGTTGATTGTTACAGTGGTTGGGCAATACAGCATTTATCTGTTTAGAGTTTGTGATCTTTAGTGTATGATTTTAAAATCAAAGCATTTTTACAAGGAACAGTTCCTTCTTGACTATTAATCTAGGTTGTTGAATTTTTGTGATGAATTTTATTGAGTGAAAAATATTTGTTTGCATGTGATGTGTGTGTGGTACGTATTAAGTTATGGTAGATCATGGTAGATCATTGACATTGAGGAAACAGAAAAGGATAATGATATACATGAAACATATATGTTTAATTTGACATTGTTTATTAGTGCAATACTAGTATAGTCATTATTCTTCACTTTGTTGAG
>CM065920.1:24467483-24492483 GCA_033439105.1 Magallana nippona | reverse complement strand
TCATATTTTTTATATAAGAGGTCAGATTTGCAGGTTCAGTATGTCTATGAATTTGTAAATCTGTCTATCCTCCAATATCTCTCATATGGAATATATTTTTAGCCCTTTGGCCCAATTGTTCTCATACTTTACCCATATCTGGCTCATACTATATCCATAGAATGTTTATGGGCATTAAGTGATTTTAAATCAAGTTAAATCCAAGGCCAATGTCATAGCAGCTTGCTGAGTAAAATCCTTGTCCCAAGCATATTGTTTCTTCCCTTGGCTACATCTGGCTTCACTAAAAGTGTTAGTCAAGGTCAAGGTCAAAGCAGATCATTGTTTTGAGCATATGTTCTTTCTCTTTAGTCCAGTCTGGTTCATATTTTAACCAAAGAGTGCTTGAAGCACAAACAATGACCTTGACATGGAAAATAAATGGTCTTTTCCAAATATAGTCATTTTCATTCTAGAGTCCTTTTGTTAAAGTGGGGTGAATTTGAAGTGGCCACCTTTACTTACAATTCAAACAATCAAGTTTTATATACTCACAAGAATGAATACATGCAATATTTTATGATAGTAAATGTCCATGTATAGTTGAAGTCTTTGTGTATTTTTGCATTCCAATTCTCATTTCTCTTACTGATGCTTGCCAAAGATTTTTAGTCCTATATTGTAATCATTGCCCAAAAGTCATTTGGCAATGCATGTTTTTAGTATGGTATTTATTTACTTTGTCTATTAAGGAAGTTTTTTTCTATTGCTTGTACTGTATCATTTAATTGTTATTTATTTCAAATATACAGGATTCTTTTAAGGTATGTACTTTTAATTGAGAAATTGACATGAATAAATTTTTAAGAGTAGAGTTTTATAAAGTATGTACTAAAAGTTTCATTTACACTTTTAAAAACAGGTTAAGTGCAAGAAATTATACAATTGAATTACTTTACTTTTTTATTAACTGTCAAATTTTATTCAAAATAAAGCTAAATTTATATTTACCTGTGTTTGTGTATTTCTCTTCTCCTGTCTCTTTATAAATATATTATTATGCGGACATGTACATGTATGGATATATCCAATTACTTGTGCATTCATCTTTCTTTGGTCATTATCATGTGACCATTTGTTATCAGCATTTGTCTTTCACCATACATTGTCCACCTTTAGAAAACTTAAACTACAATGCCAGTCTTGAACATATGTGTGTGTAGCTTCTGGTTTCGATAAAATATACTCTGGTGACCAGTATGGCCCGTAGGCCTCGTGTTGAAACTTCGCATGTTTGCAATGCTACATTTATTTATTTTTCATCATATGATATTGTTGATATTCGATATTTATGATAGCATGCATAGTTGTGGCATATACTATAAGTATATACGTGCCTTGTCGTGATGAGAACTAATTAAGTTGCAAGAATAATAATCGTACGACTTGTTGAATTCTAGATATAATAAAAGGCGAAGGTCGTTGAGAAAAAAAAGAAGACAGTTGGGATGAGCTAAACCAATAATTAATTATTGCGGTCACAGAGTAAGATTTCTAACTTTATCTTTGGAATTAAGTAGATCCTACACTATTCAAGCTTTAGTTTTTTTTCTTGCATTTAAATTACTTTAACATTCACAAGATTTGTCAAGTCGACATTGTCTGCAGTCGCCATTTGTAGTGGGTTGGGTTTATTCATCTGAACAATAATTAGGTTTCAGTTAGGCCTAGTTTAAAATAAATACATGAGAAAGATGGATTGCACTAATGATAAGTTTAGATATAGATAGAAAACTTTTTTCAACTTGCATCTTGCCAAAAGCGCAAACCAATTTTCTAAAGTGGTCAAGCACTCTGCCTTCATATCCACATGCTCTGCCTGTCCATTTTTCTATATAGAATATCTGAACTCGTATCTTAAGTTGGAATAGACTAATTAAACTTTGAACTCATTACATACCAATCCGACCAAAGTTTTGTTGCTATAGTGAAAAAAGATGAAATTTTGTGATGACGACAACCTATAGACTCGGGTTTAAACCAACACTCTACAGACTGAACTAAAGGGTAAACCAACTATTGAAAGTGTATATTGGAGTTTGGAAATACTAAGCTTATTGTACACACTGTCACTTCTTCCCCCTTTAATATAACACAAGACTATTCGAACCTTTCCACATGAGTTATTATGTCAGTGTAATGAATTTTAGGGATGACCACTGCTAAGCTCAAACTCAATACAAATTGGTTTAAAAACCAACACTTCACTGACAGAGGTAAAGCATTAACCCACTAGCTATTGCTAGTAGGAGCATGGCAATACTGAGCCTATTATGCATCACATTCGTCTCCCTTTTCTTTGAGATCTCTAACCCTTAGAATCATCAAAGAAAAAGCTGTGCTACAGAGGCCAAAAATTTATAATGGAGAAGAATAAATTAAAAAATGTCTGCAATACCAAGCTAGTAACTAGTGGGTCTTCTATCAAGATTGGAATTTTCATGGCCTAATTGTTCAGGGCTTCATTTGTTATAAAAAGTCCTACATAACTTTTCTATGTTTATGAAAAGATTTTTTTTTTTATTCCAGAAAGTTGTACAGAATGTCAAACTCATTCAATCAAGGTAATGCTGATTATAACATTAATAAAGATAAGGCACATCCTAATATTTCCTAATTTCATGTGTATAAAAAAACATGAATTAATGTTATTTGAAATATACTGTATAAACAATATCTTCCTTATACATACATGTTCTTAGTCAGGTTCTAGAATTGTTTCCTTGATGTTGTGATAACTGTGAATTTGAAGGACATTGTATGAAGATGCATTTATCATTTTGTTATCTGCTATTTTAATGTTGTTGTAGGTTTAATTGGACCACAGATCCCTCCTGGAAGAATGGACCCCATGCACAACAATGCACCACTACAGTTTAACACAAACAAAGGGAAGCCACCCATGGCTCTAGAGGGAGATCCAGGTATTGTTGAATCCCTTAGAGTTAAGCGTACAAAAACATTGCATGGAAATGCAAAATGTTTTCTAACAAGAATTTTTTAAAAAAAATTATTTCAGACCAAGTGAGTAGTACTGGGGGAGGAGACATGATGGGACAGGGATTCTTTGGCAGTGGAAATGCTGGGGGAGGAGGTATCATGGGGAGCATGATGCAGGGGCCCATGATGGGGACCGATCCCAGCATGATGATGATGTTTAACCAGGTCAGTGGAACTTCAGTGGTATTGTCCATGAATTTTCAGTGACAAAATATGACAAACATGCTTCTGCTATTTTATGATGTCTTCTTGAATGTGTCGGTTTGTTTACAGTATGGTGGTTGGGGACCAATGGGTCCTAACAATCAGGACATGTTGATGCAGTTCATGCCTAAAGAAATAATCACCCTGAAAACCTGTGTGTTATACCCACCTCCACCAAGTAAGTAGGAAGTAAAATAAAGGCCAGAGCAATAGAGAGACAAAAAAAAACCAAAACAGAAAGTGTCTGAGTATACATGCTTATATACATGTACAATTTTTACTCTTCTTGACTCATGGAAAAAATGACAATATGTTCTTTTCAGGGTGTGTTTATTAGGTCATTTATCTTACATGATTGTATGAGCAATCAATTGTTGACTCATGAGATTTTGTTTTGTGACAGATGCTCCTCCCCCCACCACTAGAGAGAGACCCCCAGGGTGTAGGACAGCCTTTGTGGGAGGATTACCAGAGAATGTAACAGAGGAAATCATTGGAGAGGCTTTTGCAAACTTTGGAATGATTGTCAGTATCAGGAAGGGGAAGAAAAACTTCTGCCACATTCGATATGAACTGGAGGAAAGCGTCGACAGATCATTATTTTTATCAGGTTATTACAAATATCAAGTAACATTTTCAAAGGTCGTGTATTAAACAGCTTGCTTTTGGTATATGATTCACATTATTTCATTATATGTACAATGTATTTGGAAACATGATTTCATTTACCGGTACTTGATTTATTTATTATTTGTTCTCAACTAAATAGAATGATATTGAAACATGGAATTCATATGTCTTGCACTATGAATTCCATGTTTCAACCTCATTCTATTAAGTTGAAAACAAATGATGTTCTAAATACATGTTGTTTGATTCATAGTATATGCATTGTATGATCACTTCTCATACAGTTTGAATTAGAGAAGAAATCCTTTCACATACATGTATCTATTATTAGGCTTTAATGTGAGACCTCATGAGATCTTTCTATTTCTGTGAGCAGGTTACAGGATGAAGATAGAAGACAAAGATGACAAACCAAACACAGGGAGGCTCCATGTTGACTACGCCCAGGCTCGAGATGATCAGTATGAGTACGAGTGTAAGCAGAGGATGCTGGCCAGGGAGATGAGGCATCGACAGAGACTGGAGGAGGACCGTCTCCACCCCCCAAGTCCTCCCCCCATTGTCCACTACAGTGACCACGAGGCCTACGTACTCATGGAACAACTGAAATGTAGGAATTTCTTATCCTCTTTTAAAGTTGAAATAACATCAGATACTATACAACATGTATAGCATGACTGTTTCTCACAAGCAGCATCAGGCTCTGCATAAAACTTTTATCTCAGTCTCACTTTTCATTATATTCCTTTTGAAAAAGTGAGAATGAGATCGATCAAAAGAGCTCAACTAAGTTTTATTGCCACATAGCAAGGTGCTGTATCTTTTTAGATTTTGAAATCCTTTTGTTTGAAGTTTTATGAATTGGCATGTTTTCTGTTTTAGCTGATGACGAGTTTATGAAAGCCTCTCAGATTCTAATGACGTGGTTGGAAAGGGGGGATCTGACAAAACGAAACGTCACTAATTTCTACAGTATGATTCAGTGCACAAACTCCCAGGTCCGGAGATTGCTATCAGAAAAACAGAACCAGGAAGAGGCTTTACAAAAAATGAAGGAAAATTTCCGAAATATTTTTGAAGGAATTCTACACCAATGTAAGCATTTTATTTTTTCTGTAAACAAAGATCAGACTTTGAGAGAGAGGAAATTTGCTTATGGAATATGGTAAAAGTCATTTAAAGTTTGACACCATTGAAGAAGATGAAATTTATGTGGTATGTATATGATATCAGCAAGATGAGGTAATGTTATTCTGTGCAAATGATTGAATTTCATAATCAAATTTTCATGTATGTGCTTCGAGACTAAAAATTGCATTCTACGTGTTCTTCATTGCTGTTGCAGATATTGCTTTGATTTTCTCTGAAAGATTTGATTTTTAGATACATTGTGTATTATCCATTGAATTATTTGTCAAATTAGTTTAATAACTTTCAAAATTAAAGAAACCCTTTGCAAATGTTTCATGTAACAGTGTGCATAAATTTTTCTAATAATAATAATTTATTGAAGATAATTTCTGGCATTCAAGCAGTAATAATCAACTGAATCATTAAGAATTCTTATTTAGAGAAAATCAGAAGTGAAATATGCATTATGATGATCATCTATGGTAAGATGACAGTAGATTTAGTTGTTTTCATATCTGCCACAGGGATCTAAGTATTCAAGTTTATCATAATCTACAAGTAGTTAATTTTCTATTTATTCTCAAAAAGTCAAAATATTTGTGGCATTTATGATCTTCTTAATATACTGTATTGGAATCGAAGGAACTTGTGTGGAATATGTTAAATATGCATCATTTTGTAAGTTTGAAACACACCCCAAAAAAATTAACGATGTGTATACCAGTATTACCACAGTAGTTTGAAATGAAATTCCACACAGATTCCAGGAAAGAGTGGCATTATATAAACATTGGATTCCTTTTCTTTGGTGAGAACAAGCTCAAGTACAGCAGAAAAAAAATAAACTGGTTACTCTGGACACCAGTTTATTCCCAACAAAGCCCCTGCTGTAATTCATATTTGTAATATTTGTTGTGTAAGTAACCAGAATGTTTTATTCCTGTTCCAAGTCGATCAGATTGAGAAAGTCTTTAGCAGCTCACGCAAACAGCGCAACTGGGATCATTTTAGTAAGGCTCAACGCAAGAACTTAGAGCTCTGGTTCAAGCAGGCTCAGGTAGGCTTTCTTGTTGACAGGTAGGGTATCTCCTTTACTTAGCACTGTCCTTGTAAGAATCAACTCTTTTTTCTATGCTTGTAAAATATTAACCGTGGACTTTGGGTAAATTTCTAAAGATTCAAGACTTCAATAAAATCAGGTTCTGTTTTAAACCAGGTACTGTATATAGTGTTGCAATGTCAGTCCAGTCATTTGCCATTATTGTTTTGATACATTTCATCATGTATCTTATCTCAGTGCTCTCAAAGTCCACTGTATTGACTGTCTAACTGCTATATTTTGATAAAAGAAAATATCTCTATCATTAATTAATTTTTTTTTAAATACAAAATCAAAAGTCTCTTGACAGTAGTGTAGTAAAATTCTTGCAAGGATTGGTTTTATTTAGCAAAGATGGGTTCCGATTATTCCTGAATGAAAAGAGGTATAGAGATGTGGAACTTCCATTTATTTAAAGATGTTCTTAAATTTCATCGTATAAACATGAGGTATAAGATGTATACACATCTGAACCTCCACAGCAGATCAAAGATATATACCAGTACATGCATTTGGGTTTAGCTATGTTGTGTGAAGTAGTTTAGTTTATAACTTTAATTAGAAAGTCAAGAAATTGTCAGGATTTGATTATTTATTTTCTTCAGTTCAGAACTTTTTCGAAAAGAAAAAAATTCATAGCTTTCTATAATGAGAAAATGTTATTTTACTTGAATTGTGAATAACTAACCAATGCAATGTACATGTGGCACATCGTAGAATAGGAAAAAGGTAAAAGTAGAGTGTTTTTTCCCTTGATGACGAGTAATTTACAATAATTGAAATCCTGAGATAAATACATGCATTAACACTAACTAAGATAATGAGACATTTCAAGCTCATTTAAGATTTGAAAGGTAAGTTATGAATCAGTTCAGAGAATGAAGATTCTCAAGGGTTTGATTTATATGACAATCAACAAACCCTTGCTCCATCTGTCAAAAGACAATAAAAGGAGGTAGAAAAGCAGGATTGGACTTGACAATAAGATTATGTTTTCAATAAAACCTATGGTAAATCTTCCAGGTAAAAAGAGCATTTAGTATAAAAAAAAATATATAACAAGGAGGGTGCTGATGCCCTCTTCTCAAAATGAAAGTTGCATAAGCATGGCTTTTCATTTCATGCAACCAGGAGATCAAGCAGAACCAACTAGAGGAGTTCCTCAGCACGCGGATGGATGACGACATGGAAATGTCTGACGAGGAGCCGTCAGAACCGAAAAAGAAAAAGCCAGACGAACCATTTAATCCTCAACAGCTGCAGGAATTCTGTTAGTATTTTATATTGTATCAGTAACAGTAATGGGGCCAATGTGATTTCTGCAATGAATGATTTTTTAATATATAATGCAGAAAACTTATATTTAACAAGCATAAGGTGTAATATATGTATACCATTAGGTTTATTTGAAAAAAGATTTTTTATTTTAAATGAAACACAACATAACTAAAAGAATTGATCTGAAAAGACTTTCTAGGATACAATTACTGATGGTTTTTATTTGATTATATAGTGGCAAGAGGCACAATGAGAGAAGAAAATGATTCCCTGAAATGTCAGATCGAGGCTTACAAAAATGAGCTGGAGATGATGAAGGCAGAAAAAGTCAATGGTTTATCTGAGAAAGAAAGTCAACTGAAAATCCTACAGCAAGCCATGCAGGGCATGCAACAGGTGAGGGGGTCACTGAGTGGGGGTACATTATATAATGGACACTTGCTTAATGTTTGTAGGCTGATTGAACATAATGTTGGAAACTTAGAATTGACAATTAAGCAGATTGAAGGAAATAGGGATGTGTGTCAATATTACATTGATTATCTTCTTCATGACAGCAACTTATTCAAGCAAAAATGGAGTGTAAGCAGTTTGAGAATGAGTTGAAAGCAGTAAAGCAGTCTCAACTTGAAGAAAAGAAGGCAGACAAATCTAGTGAAGGTTCAGAAGATAAGGTATTCTTTACAAATCAAACTGTTTCAGTGCTACTTAGGTAATGTAGAGGGGATCTTGGATTAGGCTTCTAAAACCTTGTCAGTTTAATAAAAAACCTCCAAAAACCTCCATCATTGTCTCAAAATCAATGATGCTGAGGAAAAAAACTTTGATATATCTAAGGATTTCAATTGGATGTCCAACTCACTTAGGTATATCCATAATATTTAAGGTATCACTGGTTTGAGATACAGCACCAAAGTTCAACTACATGTATATCTTTAAATGGTGTTTGATTTGGCCTCAATTTTGAACTCACTCCATCAGATGCCTTTAGTACACCCATTTGATTCTGAGTGAAATACGTCATTGTTTGTTAAGAATATGTTGAGTAAAATGTACAATCTTGATAGCAGGAAGAAGGAACAACATCAGAAGAAAAACAGAGTTCTAGTAAAGAAACTTCTGTGGCCACAGTCAGTAGTACGGGGCTGACTCTGACAGAGAAAGAGACCAAACTCATAGGTAAGCTTAATGAGATAAAACTCACAGAAAAAACTGACCGAGACCAAACTCATACAAGTAGGTAATTAGCTTAAAGAGATCAAACTCTCCAAAAAAACTGAGCAAGACCAAACTCATGTACATGTAGGTAAGCTTAATGAGATCAAACCCTCAGAAAAACTGAGCGAGACCAAACTCATACACATAGGTAAGCTTAATATCGTGAAATTGAATATGAATTTGAAATTGTTATCTGTATTAATGTTGCAAACTTAGTTTAGAAGGGTAATTGATAATATCCCAGCAAAAGCCTGTTAGTAGTAGGTTAAGAGATATGAGCAGATTTGCCACAAACATTTTCATTTTAAATATGCTTTAGAAGAATGCTGTTTTGCACTTAAATTTATGCATAATGCTATTGTAAATACATGTACTTCTAGCTCTAAGTGATATTATAAATAATTAGCTTTTTCAAGTCTGTTGAATTCTTGGCTTATTTTACAGGTTTAGTATCCTGTTTCCTACATGTCCACCCTAATGGAGCCAGTGTGGACTACATTTGGTCCTATCTGTCTCAGCTTAATGTTAGCACACGAACCAGTGAACTGGAGGAACTCTTATTGCGCCTCCCCATGTTGTTTAAACTAAACATGAGTGGTGTGGGGGCAGGAATAGAGAAGAAATGGCAGTTTATTGCTTATTCCAACACAGCATTTATCCCATTTAGCTTTAACAGCTAACACTAATGGACCTTGTGACTAGCAGAGATATTTTAATACAAGGGTCAAGCTTTATACTGTAGCTAATTTTATTAGCTTCTTGCCAGTACATCCAATATTGGTCTGTCACTCTGTCTACATTTTGTTTCATTAGCTGTTCATTGCAATTGTTTTTGAGATGATATAAAACTATTTTGTTTTTGTTACCAGTACTTCAATTCACTTTTGTCGATATTGAAATAAAACATTTTATTGTGATACATCATTTGAGTGGCTTTTCTCTATGTGAAGGTTTAGTCTGTCCCAATTTAGTATTTCCGTCCTTTTGAATGATATTTAATGAAAAATAAACATACCTGTCAATTAAATGCATTTAAAACCGATAAAAGGGGGGGGGGGGGGGGGGGGAATCCAAGATTTCTTCATTGACATATCATCTGTTTTTACCAGAAAGAACATGCAGGAACAAAAAAAAAACCTGATTTCCTACAGAGATTTATAATGGGAAATTTCGTCATCTTTTCCTAATTTGGAAATACTCGGGACATCTCGCACAATTTTTTTAATGTTATCATCCGTGGAACTTTCATCTCATTTACAATGCAAAATCCCCATAGACTTTTTATTTTTAGCCAGGTATTGAAACCTGACATGCTAGAGGGGGCGTTTTCAAAGAGAAATCTTGGGATTTTTTGATACTATTGAATAAAACATCATTATGAACCCCGAGGTATTTATGAATATCAGATAATTTAAGAAAATGTGCTGCATACATCTGGGTCCTCTTCTGTATCATGTAAACGTTTTTAAAAGTTAAAAAATATTTTTTCCTCGAACACTGCTATCTGTAAAAATTTTTTGATAAGTTAGTGAAAAACAAGTCTACGTTCCTTAGGATTCTATACACCTGCTAGTAGGTGACACTCAACACATCTATAGATAACAAAAAAACATGTTCAATTTGATAAATTTATTTGATAGAATATATTTTATATGTATATATATATATATTTATATAATAATTACTTATGTCCCATCATCACATAATGATTATAACTTGAAACAAAAACCATTGTGAAGTAGCTACTCAACCAAAAATATGAAATGTATCCCCCATGAAATTCATTCTGCTTTCTTTCCAAGAACTTCAAGTGACAAAAAATTGAAAGAAAAAAAGGTTGACTGTTTCTACACAAATGCATGCTAACCTACCATAATGAATAAAGCAAAGGGCAAATGCCTAAATGTATGCACTATAACAGTATGTGAATGAAGATAATTAATATCATAAGACAACCAAATACATGGACTTATATACACAATACAAAGTGACCAGATCAACTTTGCTTCAGAAGTTAATTATATTGCACTTGTGCCATACTGGCCAAAAACCAAAAAAATTTGCAGGTCCTTTTTCTATTCAATATGTAGCAATACACATTTATCAAACCAGATTAATAAATAACAATAACTTAACAAGTGTTGGACATTCTTAGTCTGTCCTCTCATGATTCCACCCATTGTGCCTTTTTAGTAAAAAGTGCAGTTGGTCTCATTGAACTATTTCCAAGTCAGAAAAATAGATGCAAGGCACCCTTAATGAAAGGGTTAATCCACAAATGGAGCTAATAGATAGATTAAGAAGTGTATAAAAAAGGGAGAATCTACAGAATGGTGACCCCTTTAATCTGAAAAAAAAAATGTTGAATTGTAACACATGACAAGGTGAATTGAAAAAAACCTCAAATTCACCAAAAGTAAAAAAATATTTCTTTATGATTAGTTTAGTGATATCTGTAATGTTTATTGCCTTCTAGTGATAATATAAAGTGCTTTAGTTTGATCTGTAACTGACCAGTAACAGCTAGAAAACAGCAGAGTAGGAAATGACCCCAATACCCTGAATCAGTGGAAACTTCAAACCCGTCACTTTTAATGAAAAAAAAAATGGACTGAACACAAAAGAAAATTTGTCATGCTTATGAAAAATACAACCTGTTCAAAAAATAACAATATAACAACAAAGTAATTCAACAATTTCTTTTGAGTCACAATACAGGGCATGTTAGAGACGTCAAATGGCAAGGGCAGGCAACTCCATGTATTGGACAATCCATCTTTCAAATATTCAGCAAGCTAAATTTCCCATTCCCATAAAACAAACTCTATTATCTGATGTGTAAACGGCTGATAAAAAAAAGATATAATCAAAAGATGCCTATTTTTCCTTTTCTAATGAGGGAATAGTCAGAATTCAAGGCAAAATGGATTCTATGTGATCTAGACTACGAAGCAAGGTCACTTGAAGTCCTACAGTGACGTCGGCATACAAAACCATCCTACGGTGACATGCATTTCCTTTTCTACTGGTGACTTGTTACACGTGATGGCTATAATTATGATTCTACTTTTTTTTTGACAATATGGAGAGTATCGATATAAATATGTACTTCAATGCACTGTGCATTTTGTTTATCTGTGTTTTCTTTTAAAATTGACATCTCTTATCCTAATTGATTCATATGGAACAACCACTGTTAAGTAGGAATATTAAATATACATAACTTTTTGCCAACTACATGTAGTACTGGTAATAAAAGACCAAGGACAAGGAATATTAAGCAGTGGTGGTAACATTTATCACAAATACTGTAGGCTAATTCTGATTGTTCAATATTGAATGACTGCATATGCCATAAATTACATTCAAATGAAGGCGAAATAAATTCTCATTTTCTTGAATCAAAACAATCTGAATATATTGAAACAGATGGCAATAGTATGCAAATTAAATACACACATATATAGAAATCCTGAACCTGGCCATCTTTGTGGACTGGTCATTTGATTGCTTACCACAGAATATACATGTCAAGAATATAACACAGCAACATCTGACTAGTGAGGGTTTTTAACAAATAAAAAAAAATAGTACCAGTAACTAGTGCACAGTGCAAGTCAAAATTACATAGTACAAATACACGTTTCACAGACTGACAGGTCAAATGTCAAAATCTTTGCCCACCATTTGGGTTCTCTGTTTTTCTCATTCAAGTACTTGTCATAGCTGTTGACACACTTCAATATTTAAACAGGATTGCAGTTTGATAGCTTTTAACAACACTGATTTTTTTTTTTCAGCTGAATTACAATCATAAATTCTTTTTTTTCTTGTTATAAAATGCAATCCAGTTGTAATGCACTGTAGTATATCTTAGTTACATGGCTTAAAATAGTGAGGGAGAATAATATTCAAAGAAAACAAAGAAAAAAACGCATCTACTAGACATAGATATACTGGTTACACATAATAACCATTTGGCACATTTATATTGAAGCTGTGTTAACAAATGCAACAGCTACAACCATGACTACACACTGAATAATGCAGACCAAGGGCAAAGAAAGAGACAACAAAATTCAAAAGACTTCAATGAATGAGGCACACTCAACATATATACCATGCCCCATTACTTTACAAAGTATCATGTTCATGTATCTGTAAATCTGTTCCTTTCATTGGTTAGATGGACACTGGTCAGACATTTAATTCTGTGGGTCTCTTGTTAATGGATTTGAATGGGAATATGTCTGCCACCATGATGAATAATGGGAAAGAAAGATGTCCGAGGGGATACGATAAACAATTGTAACAAGATGTACACACAGATAAGAAATCCTCAAAGAAGCTTCTACATACACCAGCTCTTGAACTGTTCTTAACACAGAGATATTTGATAAGGATACAATCCCCATGACTAAACAGAGAAAACCGAGTCCCTTCTCTTTCTGATTTTGGCAATAAAATAAATAAAATATATGAGAAGCAGTGTTACCACATAATTAACATTGGTCATCTAACACAAAGTCATGGAAGCTGTGAAAATATATCTTTATACATATATAATATGTACACAACATTCTAATGGACAATAAAGTATTGGAGAATGTACAAATCTTCAAAAATAAGATTTCTTATTATTTCCTATTGTTAAAACCAAGAGACATCACAAATAAGCCTGATTAAAGGAGAAAAAGCTGTGAACATTGATCCAATCAGATTGCAATACTCTGCAAAGACATCAAGCATGCCCAACAATTTCACTAGCAATAATGATAATCTTATAATTTCAAGATAACATGTAAATGCTGTTTCTAAATCAAACAACTCAGAACAGAAGAAAAATATCACAATCATAAATCTACATGGATTTACTGCTGCACATCGATTATCTCCCCTTGTTTTGGCCGGCCACCAGCCAGTCTTGCTGAATCAGATCTTGATCATAATAATGCGTGGAAACACCCACTGAAACAGATCTTGTGGCACTTCCATGAAGCGATATGCAGGTCAGTTCATTTGAATCCATGGAAATTTCCCCCATCTCTTCAAACTGGTCAATATACATCTGGTTCTCTCATCTGGGAAACGAACTGGATCTGTATTTAATGATTTGCTGAGCAATGATAGCAACAAGGACAGCAAATACGACAAAGCCCATTAAAATGATCATGGCCCACTGTTGGTCCGTTAGCGGTTTGGACTCGACCAGTTTGGACTCCTGTTTAACATCCGCTTCCTGTGGACTGACGGGCTCGTGACCTTGTGTTGTAAATGACACTACCGGGCTGAAGGCCCCGACTACTTCTGAGCCGTCCTCACAGATTCTTATTGCACATACACGCAGGTGATAGTCTGATTTAGGAGACAAGTTTTCCACCTGGAAACCTGTGTCTTCTCCTCTGTATATCTGTAGGATGCAAGATAAAAATTAGATATTTCATGATTATCTACATGTACAACAAAATTTTGATACCTTTTTCACCCATGACTAATGGATTTTCATAGGTATAAAGATCTTGATGCTTTGGCGGGAACAACACCTCACAGTATTATTAATGATATTCAGAAGAAAACAATCTTCTGTTGGAAAGATATACAGGTACAACAATCATACAAATAATTCTACATCCAAAGGCTGTGTTTGTATGTTAATGTACTCATTTTTTCTTCACTCACCTTTTGATACTCCTGTTCCCCTTGTAACTGCAGGACATACTCCAAGGAGCTGCCCTGGATTGCTTTGCAAGGCTGCCACTCAACACTACATGTCTGCTGACTAAGATTGGACACACGAGGAGCTAAAATAATCAGTAATTTCATATAACATTCTTTTCATCAACTTATAAAAAGTTTTCATTTTAACAAGAATTAGCAGTAGTTAGAAGAAGTTTGAGTATTTCACCACTGTGTGTTGTTTAGTACATATGCACTCACCTCTTACTGCAGGTGGAGGAGCCTTGGTGGTACTGAATGTATAAATCTCTGAATAGGGGCCACTTCCCACATCATTACTTGCATAAATTCTGAAGTTGTAATTGGTGGTTTCCTGTAACTTGTTGACCTTGAAGAAATGTGAGGAACCTTCGTATATCACTTGGAAGCTGAAAAATACAGAAATCGGCAACTCTTCATCTGCATTACAATTTATCACAATAATTCCCAAAAAAAAGCACAATTTTTTTCATCATGACTTACTTTCCATCCTCTTTCTCCATTTCTAATGTGTAGTGATTTGTATCCAGGCCGCGCTGGTCCCCCCATTTGAGTTTGAGACTGTTAGGGGCTGGGGCAATACACTCCAGCTTGGAAGGATTGGGAGGGAGGGGTCTAGTTGTCACTCGGACCGGGGCACTGAAGGGACCCACACCAATACTGTTCACAGCCTGTATTCTTATCCTGGAAATGACAAAACCTCTTGTATAAACTGAATAAAAATTTTATTTAATTCGTCGATAAAACTGTACACTAGACCTACAAAAAACTAAAAGAATTTGATAAAGCTTTAAGAGTTCCTTTCAGTCTTTTGGCTTTCAACAAAGAACTATAGGCAAGCTGAGAATTATTAAATGCGGTATTCATTTATTCTAAGATACTTACTTGTGGGGAGTCTCTGGTTGCAATGTCTCTATGGTATACTCAGTCACAGCTCCTATTGTGAACTGTTTGTCCCCTACTTCCAGATTGTAGGCAGTGATGTCATTGCCGTTGGAATTGGGCTCCTTCCAGAACAGTGTAATGGACGTGGCAGTGGAAGTATGTCGGTGGATAGTGACTGATGATGGACTAGAGGGAGGGGTCACACACGACGCCACGGGGCTGTATGGGCCCTGACCAGCACTATTGATTGCCTGAGAAGTCAAAAGATTCATAACATAAAGAGGTCCATATATGAATATCAACAGAAACAATATCAAATGTTGTATAAAGCATTTTACTTCAGAAACTTGCAATAAACAATGTAAATTTAGTGGCAGGAATAATAGTGAACATACCTGAACCCTAAAGAGGTACAAGGTGGCAGGGGTGAGACCTTTGATTTCATAACTCTGGTTGGGACCAGTGTACAACTGCAGATGAAATTTGCATTCAAAATTAAACTACCTCCGTAATTTCATACAAAAAATAGCAGAGACATTTTTTAAAAAGATAATGAATACACGTAGAAGCATATAGATGACAATTGAAGTGTCCTACCAAAGCAAAATCTGTGACTTCAGTCTTCTGCTGCCATTCCAGACGATAGTCTGTGATTGTAGCACCATTATTGACCGGGGATTCCCAGGAGACTAGGGCTGAATACGCCGATTTACATGCCACTTGTGGAGCTTTGGGGGGATCAGGTACTCCTGCACCACTGACCACTTCAAATGGGTCAGACCAACCTCCTCCCTATAAGAACCAGACAGGTCAATCAATATTCATTCAATGCACATATAACAATTAGAATCATAACTATTTTAGCATAGTATCTAAAATTCTACAGAAAATTCTATGATCATGTTGAAAGCCTTTCCAAACAATTACTTATACATTATATATGTATAATGGTGTGGAATGATCATGTTGACAGCCTATTCAAACAATTACTTATGCATTATAGATGCATAATGTTGTGGAACTAACATACCCCGACTCTATTAAAAGCTCGGACTTGAAACAGGTAAGGCCTGCCTGGAGACAGCCCGGCCACAATGCAGTCCAGGTCCCTCCCCTTGTACACCTCCCGACACGCATTGTCAGGGGTCACCATCTGGACCGCGAACTCTGACACGGCAGCGCCACCATCGTATTCTGGATATGCTGTTTTAAAATAAAAATATGTGTAACAAATTTGAACATGTATACTTAGTGGTCATTTTTTCTCATGTGAATAAAATATTTTCATCAAATTCTGAATAATTTAAAGGCATACATCAATATGTAGGAAAAATTTACCCCATCTTAAATGCAGAGATGTTGCTTTTGGCTTGCCCTGTAGTTTTGGCACTTGGCACTGCCCTGGCACAACAGCTTGTGTGGTAGCACCACATGGCTCGGAAAACTGAAAAGTGAACAATAACATTAATTGCTGCACAACTTATTACCACTCTATCTTTGAAAGGACACTTTACAATATTCCCAATCTAATGCTATTTTTAGATGACCCTGACCTCACTCCTTCCAGCCACATTACAGCAGGCTACGCGGACCATGTACATCTGGCCTGGCGTTAGACGATCACAGACATGTTCTCTCTCTGACCCCTCATACAGCGTCTCATAACCTACAAAAATAACAGCAACTCAATCAGGGTATGCAAGTCTATCCTCATACTGAAAAATCAACAATTAACCAACCTTTTCAATGCCTCATAAATTTTTGGCTTTACATTATTAAAACTCAAAAATTATCATTTCAAAAATTTACATGCACAAAAATGCATGTGTAAACAACTGCATCTAGTACACTTTATGAAATGAAAATTTTGTGAGGGTAAAAATAAATGAGGAAAGGAATACATCATATACAACACTAAAACACACAACAGTGAACAAACCTCCACCTCCTGAGAGCATTATTGTAAAATGTTCTATTAATACTTTGGTCAACTTTCATTCAAAATAATTCTTTCAACACAAGACTACTGTAAATTTAATTAAAAGATGTGAAATGTCTAATGAGCTTACCTCGTCCATCATCAATTTCAACAATGTACTTGGTTATTTCTGCTCCTCCGTTATCTTTGGGGGGCTCTAAAACCAAACAGAAAATACTTCATGATTACTTTGTGAACGGTCTGAAAAGAAGAAAAATAAAATGAAAAAAAAATTATGAAGGAAAAACTCATTTTCTGTAAACAACTTTTATTGCCCAAACCAGTTCTCAAATGTCTCTGATAGCGAAAATAAGTCACTGTGAACCAGTTCATCTCCCAGTAAATCACAAAATAAAGTCTGTGAATAAAAATTGGTTTACAGTATATATCAAATAAAACCATTCTGTTCTCACCCCACACAACCCTGAAATTGTAGGCATGTATCTTGCCCTTGATCTGTGGTTTTGGGGGAGGAGCTGGTCTGTCTGGCTTTGTTCTGTAGGTTACCACCTCACTCCATTTACTTTGTCCCTCGTCATTGAGGGCTGCTAACTGTAAACACATTAAATAAATCATTTTAACCATTTCTCAAATTCCATTTTAAAATTTTATTTGCCAATGACTTTATATCAACGAGAGAGAAAAACAGCTACTTACTCTGAATTTATACTCTGTGTTTCTTAGCAAGTTTTTGACTTTGTATGATAAGTTTGGTCCATTGTACACCGCAATAAAGCCATGACCCTGTCAAAACAACAAAAAAATGTTAAAAGTTCACCTGGGCATACTTAGTGCTTGGTTTATAGTTAAGCGTGAAGCAATATACGTACAGTAGATTCGTCATCCATCTGGAGTTGGAAGGAGTCCTCATTGGGGTGTTTAATCCAGGAGATGATGAGGGAGGTGGTGAAGGGTTCTGATAACATGGGGGGATCAGGCTGGCTGGGGACGCTGCCGCTGGTGTAGAAAGACGCTGGCTCACTGTACTCACTAAAAGGCATGACACACATCCGTTGTTACAAATCAGATTATCAAATCATGGAATCAAACTTGTACTAAATAGAAATTTAGGCTCCACCATCATCAACTTTCCTCGAGTAAATTATCAGCCTCAAAACTGAGATTCAGCATCCAATTATGCCTTCCTCTACATTAGCTTTAGCTCAATAATTTCTCAATGTTGGTGATGGTGGGGCCAGCTATCCTTTCATTAGATTAATTGGTTACATTAGACTTTTGAGAGGGTTATGGTCCCCATTGCTTTTGTTTTGAATCTTTGATGTATCAAAATGCTGTATTACCTTTTACCAATGGAATTAATGGCTGCGAGTCTAAATGTGTATTTGGTTGACACCTGTAGTTTATTGATTCTGGTCTGTCTCTGTAAGCCATTGTACACTTCAACATATTCACCATTTCCCTAACACAAAGAAAAGGCTGCATAAAAATTTCATGCATATTTGACAGGTGCTCCAAAAAAATAAAACAAAAGGCTATTTAAATTTCATTTGTAGCTTCTGGAATGTCTCTATTATTTTAAGCTAAATATGGAATTCTTTTGAGGTGAATTATTAATGAATGATCAATTGGAGTTATTAATACATCAATAAATACAGATTGCATCGGTGAACTGAAAATAGAGTTGCCTGGCTTGATCTCAATCACTGAAGTGCTTTGTCAGTGCTCCATCAATCATTGGTAATGCAATCGTTGGGCTTTTAACAATCCTCTACTGTTTATATAAAGATCACAAGAGTTATGTTTCTTTGATCACGTTTCTATATTCCTACCTTATCCATTTCCAACGTGTAATTGGAAATTTTTGCCCCATTTTCACAGGTGCTCTAGAAAGAAAAATTAAAGTCATGCATTCAAGTTTTGATAATTACAAACTCCTTGGCATGGGTGTTATTTTTCTCAAGTTATTTTGTTATGCAGATCTTGAAAAGTACTGTTCATTAAAAAACAATTTCCAAAGAACAGACATTAAAAGTCTGACACAGGTGGCATGAATTTCATGTAATTCTAATCACCGGCTTATCTCAAACTCTGTACAATTAACCCTTTTCCATTCCAGAATGATTCTATTTCTGTTTCA
Organism: Magallana nippona; assembly: GCA_033439105.1. NCBI lineage: Eukaryota > Metazoa > Mollusca > Bivalvia > Ostreida > Ostreidae > Magallana > Magallana nippona. The sequence continues at coordinate 24,473,208 of CM065920.1, read as the reverse complement.
GTAACAAATTAGTCAGCAATGTATAGAATTTCAAGCAAGATGAAGATTGAAGAAAGATTTCTGTTGCCATTAAAAAAATTCATCTTGTAAGAGTTGCCCATATAGAGTTTTCTAAGGCTAGTTTGCAGGAACTTACATTCCATTTGAGAGTAATCGAGGTTTTATTCTTGTTGGCAAGTTTTGGGGGCGTAGGAGGGTCGGGTTCACAGGCACTGGTTGTAAACTTCACTGGCTCTGTTGTATTCCCTTTTATATCTTCTAATGAGGTATACACTCTGAGAGCAAAAAATCAAACTTTGAATACAGATGATATATATAGTCAATAAATTTAAGCAAATTTTTTTTATTTTAAATACAGATGATATATGGTCAATAAATTAAAGCAAATTTTTTTTTGAATACAGGTGATATACATGTACATGTATAGTCAATAAATTTAAGTAAAGTTTTTTTTCAAAACAGTTTAAGTGTGTGTACATGTATCAAATGACTTGTGTAGGGATTGACTTCTAATACAGGAAATACTCCTATAATACCCCTTTATAAACTCCTTAATGTTACCCTTAAATTAATCAGCTGCATTAATAAGCTCTCCCTGTTTCTAATATTTCCGTATGTTGTAATCAATACATGATGTTGATATAACATAATCTTGGTTTTGCTGTGTTTTCACATGTTTTGAATTTTATTCAGTCACTGACCCAGTGACCCACTTAGTACCTAGTGAGCAGTCAAAGAAGTGTTTGATCAACACCAGACTTCTCTGGTTTTCCACCTAGAAGCCGATTCTGCCAATGCAAGCAGTGTGTTGTATTAAATAAGCTGATAAACAATCTCTGAAAACTGAAATCAGGTTCTCAAAACACCAACATAACTTTTTCCATCTCCAGCCATCTCAAATCTTTTACTGATCTTTTACAAGAGAAACAAGTGTGGAGAAATAGCTACCTGATATATACCTTTCATACACCTGTACAATTTATCATTCTAACATATATATCAGCTGATAAATACCTACAATCAGTCCTACACACCTGTACAACGCATCAGACACTTACAATCAATCACTCACAAATGTATCATGTTATTCATATTCAATTACAATAAGAAAATTCATTTTTTACCACCACAAATGTTTGTCAGAAACTACCCTTCGAGTTTTGATGATCTATATGTATGAATTCTTACATATCATTAACATTCTTATACATACAAGCACCTTGTTAATTCATAACCTTTTGAATAATTGATTTTTGTGCAAATAAATCATAAGGAACAACTTTCAAAATCGCATGAATAATCTGTGATAAAAATCCAAGGGCATTACAACAAAATGCAATATTTCTTTTCAGTATATAGAAAGGGGAACATTGTACATTGTTTGCATCAATTTAAAACACCACTCAAAATTTTTTATGCACCATATAACCAAAAGTTATTAGAATGCTGTGAAGATAACACCAGTTTTAATATCCTGGAAGAGCATCGCCCTTTGGGATTTTTTTTTTAAACATTTAACCTTTGAACACGAAAAACATCTTTCTTATGTTTCTAGAAGCTGGACTATGCATTTTCTGACAACTTTAACAAATGCTGTGCAATAAGCGATGCTTAAAAAAGATGAATTATGGGGAATTTATTTCAACAAAAAAGAGAGACTTGGAGTGGAGTGATGCCTTATTGTTGGCGTTTCAATCAATCACGCCGAAGGCTGCGTGTTTTACCTGAGATGGTAATCGATGGCGGGCTTCAGATCTTTCAATGTAATTTCTGTGGCATCCCCACTGTAAACGAACAAAACAACATTGCAGGTCTGATAACTGACAAATAACACTACCACAAGCAACGCTGCACATCAAATATGCACTCCATATTCTAATTACTCTCCTAAAATTTTATCAGTTTGCCGACATCAAAGCATTATACAAAGCTTTTTTAATTTATCATTCTTTTTCAAGATATTTCATAAATACGTTGTTAGCGAATATGAAAGCCTAACCTATAAAACACCAGATATGTTTGCAATGCAATTGTATGGAAACAAGTCATTTTGGTAAAATAAAAATAAGATATTTTAGAAATGTTTTTGCATTGGTTCTGTGTTCTAAAGATATTTTAATTGTAGATATAAAGGCTTATAAAAATTCATAATAATTCTCTACATGAAAAGTTCAAAAGCATATTACGTAAAATAAAAATTCTTTTTCAGTTAAAAAAAAAAAACTTAGTGAAAACACTATATATAATTTGGCATTAAGTTATCTTTGATCTCATTAGATATGCTGTACCTGTAAACTAATTTGTATTTGCCCTCCTTTCCCTTATCTGACAGTAAAAGTGTAAACCGGAAATCTGCAGGATCTATGTCAAACTCATTAGGGTCCCACTCAGGAAGTACTAACTGAATTAAAGCACTTCTGGCTTCAATTTCTGACACCTGAAAAGCCAAAAAAAAAATATAAAAACCAACCTAATGTCCCTCATATAATTTCCAATCTCACATATCTATACATTAACCAAATTGATAGTTGAGTTTCAATCCTATGAGCTCATAAAAAATAAATTTTACTGTAGATAGACTTATAATCCTAGGGAACTCTAAAGAAATCCTTTTGGGCCTGGGGTTCTACAGATGGAGACACATACCACTGGACCTAGTCTGGGATATGTACCTGGCTATAGAGCAAGTGCTTGTACCACTGTGTTTAGGTATTATGTACCATGGATAAGCGGTCTGAATTACAAATATATTTAAAGGAGTAGATATATTCACGACTGAAACATTCAGCCACTGATTCTGAGGTAATCCCGGATCTCATTTTGTTTACATCATAAATAAACAAGCAACTTCTAGGTTTTGGGCTTTTAACAAATATATCATTTGTATTCTTTTTTGATTTTTTATACATATAGCACTAGGCCTGTGGTATTCAGATTTTAGATACAAATTCTGCAAAGTCAGCTGTACAGTACTCTGTAGTGTACCTCTGTGGGAGAGATAGATTTTACTTGAAAGATCTCAGTCCACTTGGTCAAGAATATTCTATTCAATGAGCCTAGATGCTACAGCTATAGGCCTAAGGTTTACTTAATGTATCCAGCAGACTGACAGTGCTGAGGCTGATGATAGTGTGGCATTTTTACTTTAAATTTCCCATACACTTAGACACTACAGGTGAGTCTGAAGTATTCAGCTCACTTTGACTGTTTCCTAATATAGAGGCTGATGATAGAGTTAGTGGAGTATTTACAATTGATGAAAGGTGGCCTTAACATTTGATGATAGTGTGGCATCTACATTTTGGATACGTACCACTGGGTCTGGGGTACCAGACAGCACTTGTTGGATGACCTTTCTCTCCTCTGCCAGCTCCGTTTGCCCTGTGTCCCCTGAAGGCAAGCTGTCTCCATTCATACCATTACCTTCAATGAAAAATTTTAACATACATACCAGTCCAGGCTCTCAATACATGACTACATTATAATCATGCCCATTCAAATAATAACCAGTAATCATAAACAATTTTATAATCATAGATGACATATGTATTCAGTTATATGACATTTGCACATGTACCTTAATTTTTAACAGATATCTGTTACACTGGAAAATCCCTGTATTAGTATGTAAACTTTATTGAGACACAGAATTGAGAGTGTAAAAAAAGAAAAAGAAAGAAGATATTAAAACAACACAGAGCCGCCAGGAAGTGGAGCCAGAAATCAGTTCTGTTAAAATATCTTAATTGGCCATAACAGAAGATAATGGATCTGAAGGCAGCAGGACCAATCCTTGTGCAGTGTGGGCTGACAACACAGGACCATTAGAATGCTAACAAGTCTCCCGAGTCAGAAGGATCCACTACTGACAAAGCCACCCACCAGGTTTAATCGGTTTAAAGAAGCAGATACAATATTGCTGTCTGAATCAAGATGACATTAATTGGTGTAAATTATGTGCAGTGGAACTGCAACTAGAAGTGATTCTAGACAGACATCCTGATGAAAAGAACAGGAAAAAATGAAACATATTGAGGACACAGATCTAATCACACTCTGTACTCAGCAAAGAAATATCAGAACACATTTCATAACGCTACCAATGTTTAAAAAAAAAAAAACAGCAAGTAACAGTATATTCTGACACGTTGTGGGAAAACAATCCTTAGTTCTAGTGCGCCAGCTCCTAATGATTTGATCCAACACAGAATGTAATAGAAGGGGACATGACTGCGGTTCAAAGAGTCCATGCTACATGGAGCATGATCAAAGCATCCTTTGTGGCTATCTCGTCAAACTGCATATATGGAATGTTTTAAATGCCAGTGAAGTCAAAAAGACTGTACAAATTGTGCAATATAATGTCTGCAATTCTTATTGTGGACATAAAGCGCCGCACTACTTAATGCTATATGTTCACTCTGTGGTCTTGGGGTTTACACTGCCATGACCTACCAGTATTCAACATGTTAAAATATGAAGTTACATATTTTATGTGTAACTGTGCAATTTTCTGTTAAGTAACGAACATATCTTGTGTATGTAATGGCAAACATCTGGTGACAAGAAAATGAATATTTGAGTTATAGAAAAAAAAACGACAGGATTTCCTTTTTTCATGTACATGTACTAAATAAATCATGAGATAAATTCCTTTCAAAGAAAGTAAAAACTATCTGTGCCATGACCGATCATGAAAAGCTAATAAATAAAAAAAGAATCTGTGTTAATCATTACACCTACAATGTAGGTCATACCACAAATCAGTGGCGTGATTAATGGGTCTAACTGTGGCAATAACCAATAAACCCACCAGTGCCCCTTTCTGATGGCTGCCGCACTGTGTCTCAGTTCTCACAGAAACAGTTTGCAGCCGATGGGTGTAGAAAGGTCATGTACTGAGTTGTCTAGTCAGCATTTTTAGCATTTAGTAACCAGAGAATTGATGCATGAATCCTTAATTTGAGATCAATGATTAATGTGTTTTGCATCCTTAGCATTGTCTCCTGGGTACTTTAGGTAGTTGAGGTTCTAGAACCTGATCTCACATTACTCATTCCAATCCCAATGAACAAGATATTAGCTGTACATTGGATTATGGGCACCACAGATATTCTGCAAGTTTTATTTGCTTTTTTGTATATGTAAGAGATTTGTATTTCTGATTGACAAGGTTCTGAAAAGTCGTTAAAACAATCTTAGTAAAGATGAGATCTACAAGAGGACCACCTATAAAACATTCTGAAATATAAACTCAATTTTCTCAGCGAGTTGTGGCAGAGAAGAAATAACTGAAATCCTGGTTTTGTACCTACAGGCAATAGACTTGAACTACCCCCAAGCTATATAACAGCCACCTGTTCTGGCAATGGCCGACACATAAAGGCATCCTGAACAACCTCTTATCTGTCTAGTGCGCTGTTCCATCACACACCCCCCTATGGCTTCTGACAGAAACAACAGTTATCAGCTGTAATCTTCCTCTAATCCCTCAACATGATTCCTCCTGACAGATAATAGCCAGCTTCTTATTTTTGTTGTTGAGCTTAAGACTTTTGACTTTACTCTGGTTTCAAAGTGATGAAGTCATACAGGGGAAAAACTTGAAGATCAAGGTGTTAGCATCTATACAGACTGTTGGTGCAGCTATTAGCACTAAGATTTAGTCCAAGATACAAATAAAGACACAGGTGAAACTAAATCCACACACACCTGGCATTACTGT
>CM065920.1:24454483-24466983 GCA_033439105.1 Magallana nippona | reverse complement strand
AAAATAGGATTAAGTCTTTGATTCCTTTGATGGTACATTTATGATCAAACAGTCTCAGGTGTCTTGAGACAAAATGCATAAGAGAGCAAAACATTGTCCAAAAATCCTTTTAAATTTTGCCCATTCAATCAAATTCATCATCCTTTACTGCAATCTATGTCAAACTATGGCTAATAGTTTGTTAATGCAAAGCCTGAACTGACACATATATGCAATGTGTTTTATACATGAGAAAAGATTAAAAAGGAATGCTTTAAAACATCAAAACCAGAATGCAACTACCTGTTTATACTTGGGATTGAGAAAGGTTATATTTATGGACAGAATTGTCAAGTGCATTGACTAATTTTCTATTTTTAATGAAAAGCAAACTACCTTGATATTGTTGGTACTCATAGGACGCTGGTTTAGCATGGGTTTCTGAAAAAAATTAAATTACATTTATAAAGAACTTTAACAGTTTAATCATTCTTATATCTATAGTTGTACATGTATCTAGCACATGCATTCACTTTTTGGAGTACATCATATTCTGCATCTACTTGTTGTTGTCTGTTTGTTGCTGTTGTGCAATGACAATATAAGGATAATGTAAACAAAAAAAAATTATTTGTGTTATTTTGATAGTGACAAACTAAAAAAAAATAATAATAATTCAGCACTTCACAAATCTTGTTTTTCAAATTTTGTAAGAAATCAAGAAAGCATTTTTTTCTCAAACTGCATCAATCTTCAAAATTCATTAACTCCAAAAATATCCAAGAAAAAAATTTGTCATGAGTGAAAAATTGTATCTGTATTGTGAATATAGAGGACCCTTAATACACAAGTGAAAAATTGTACATGTATCTATATTGTAAATAGAAAGAACCCTTACATCCGACCATATGAGGATTTTCCTATTTCTTTAATATGAAAGACTGAAGTAATATATTATCATGATAATTTTATAAGGGATGTTTTGATGGCCCCTGTGCCCTTACCCTTCTGTTTCCCATTAATTCGGGGTCGTGGTTGCGGAGGATAGTACCCCTGATTCCTCCTCTCTTCAAATTTCCTCCTGGCTCTTTCCCTCTGTTTATTGGCCCGGCCTTCCATCGAATTAGGTTGGCTTGGTCCTATAAAACAGAATGAATTATTCACTTTTTTCTATTTATAGATGCTGGCTTCTGACAATATGAAATACTGGTGTGTCTAGACTTAAATGATTCTGCAAAATGCACATCGATCTATTTTATTTTTTGGTGGGCTGAGCATTTACTAGATTAAAACTATTTAATACGCCAAACAACATGTACTTTAAAAGAGCATTTCTAGTGTGTCAGTTGACTATAATATGGTTACTGCAGACAAAAACAAATTAAATCATCCTTCTACTGGCTATAGTCTCCAAATACACACAAAAAACCATAGCCAAGTATTGATTTAGTTTCCCCATTACTGGTCTTGATTTATCTTCTAGACACTGTCGAAGTTATGAAGGATTAAATATTGCTGAAAAATTAATATACAGTGTCTGCCATTTTATGTTTGCTCTTATATGGTTAATTTCTCTTTTTCTTGCTTTAAAAAAATTTAATTGGTTTCAATCTGATCAGCTACACCAATCAGTACAAAACAAATCAATTCACTGGAAATCTCCAACCCTTCACTGTACAAAAGTTATTCAAGTATTCAATTTTACTTTTTAATTTTCACATCCTGTGATATCTAATATTCTTGAGCCTGCTTTCAGTCAAAATAATGAGGTAAAGAATGACGTATTGGAATAAGCTTATATGGCCATATTGTTTACGTTTATAAATGCTGTGTTTAATGAATACCAACTTCTTTCATACATCAAACGTCGAGCACCTGCCTTTAGAACCCAGAGATCCGAAGTTTATTCAAGACCTCACATAAAACACCTAAATATTTAGTCTGGTAAGGTATGCGACCCATGGCCTCACTCAGAAACGGTCCAAAGTTTTCAAAGAGAGCCAACGAGCATAGGAACAATGATTGAAGGAGGCCTTCCTGGTGTAACATATCAATATGCTACTTTACCTTCATTTAATGATTAAAGAACTTTAAACTCTTCTATCAAATCAACCACAAACGGGGTTAGATTACTAGGTTATATAAATACACACTATGTTATCAATATAAAACCCTTCGATTTTCTTTAGCAACATCAAATATATGCGAAAGTGGAATATTTCTCCCAGAAATAGCCACTGCAAGTACCGAAACTGGAAACAATAGCTATGAAAATGCTAATGATTAAGTTATTTCTGTTCTAAATATAGTCAATCTCTGAATCGGCATTTAGATAATAAACCCAATCACAACAGATATAAGGAAATGCTGACATGCAACATGGTATACATCCGTTCAATCCCGTCCTAAGCCAACCCTGATCTTATAATGTAGAGCCCCAAGCCTCGTCCACCCCAGGGGAAATTCACAATTATGACATATGGTTCACTTTTTCTATTGCTGATGTGTCACATTCCACTTACCTGTACAAGCTTTCAATACTGGAAAACCCCAGGAAGTGACATCACACAATAGGATTTCAATTCAATTGAGGGGCTGTCTCAAAATTTGAAAATTTTACCTTGCTTTCGGTCACAAGTATCAGTTGTGGAAGTAAACATGCAGTTCCTTTGCCAACTTTTTTAAAATATCTATTAGGTAACGCTTTCAATATGTGAAAATTAAAATATGCTGGTCATATATTATTTTAACCTCACATTGCCCTAATCTACCACCATATCTATTGATTATACATATTCTACTTTTTTGTTATTCAAATAAGCATAATATTTACCTGTGTGTACTGGTCCGCTGGGGTTATTACAGCTAGGAGGTGTGGGGGTTCCATGGGGGTGTGTAGGTGCCCCAGTGTGGACATGGGGGGATGCCCCATGATGTGTGGTAGGGTGATGATGGGGGTAGTGATGTGCTGGGTAGGGGGGCCCATAGCCTTGGTAATACTGTGCATGTGGCGGTGTGTTGTTTGGTCCACCCTGAAAAAAAAATCACATTATCAACCTAATATTACACAACTGTAACAAATCCATTCTTTCAACAACAAAAAAAAGATAAAATAATCCAGAATCCTCTTTATTTAGTGAAATATGTTTTGGGTTATAGAAAAGTATTGGTACATTATCTTACCAACAGCAATATAAAATATCAAATAAAGTAACAAAATAAAAGGCATGAAATCTATGAACGATACGTTTTCATATCTAGTCTCTGTTGAAATAAAAACCCGTCTTCTTTAATATACCATTAAAAGGAAAAGTAGTTTTTCTATATATCATAAACACATCTATCAACATATATACTAGAGTAAATATGTACTATGAGACCAATATTAATTTAATATGCTGTTAATAGTAATTTGATAAATAGCTATGGTATATTTGATACAAATATGGTGGATTTTGAAAACTGAATTTATATCAAATTCTTATAAAACCATGCATCGATTCTCACAAAGTGAATAAGAATAAATGAGTACTCAAACACATACATCCATGTAATGACTGTGATTAAAAATATGTACAACAAAACACACAATGCATAATTATACAAATCCACTACATTTATGATAAATACATGTAAACATATGTTATCAATTCATTCTTGACAATGTTTAAGATAAAATGTTTAATTATTCAAAACTGAAATGAAATATTTAATTCTGGTCAAACTTTTGCTGATAAAAATTGGCTTTTATATTTGATCGTACTAACACCCCATACTATTTATCCGCATGTGATGTCCATTTTTATCACCATTTTGAAGTGGATCTGATAATACATGGAAGAATGCCTCCAAAGGCTCAACAAGTTATTGATGAAATATTGATGGAAGCCTTCATTTCTGTCACAGCTCTGTCATATACAGACGAATCAATACATCAGACAGGAAAGCTGTCAGGTTTTTTTTTTCTCTCCTATAATGTTGTCCACGTCATTGCATGTATCAACTGCATGCAGGACTAGACTTTTCAGGCTCCGTCCTAACAAACTTTCCTCATCTAAATTCTCAACCTCAAATCTGATGTTTTATCTCAAATTTATGTACTTTTCATTAAAGGATTTGAATTGTCATGGCCGAGTTGAACGATTTGAAAATGTCTGCGCTGGCGGGGTCTGTACGCAAAATTTTGGTTAGGAAACTCTGTACATTTGGTTACTTCTAGATATTTGTTTTTATGAGAAGGTTTGAATTAATCTAGAGAACAAAGAGTTCTTATTCCAACTAATGACATCAGTTTGTTGTTTTTATGTACAGTAATACATCTACCAGTACTGACATTTCTAATTTCTTTTTGCTACTGCCATGTTAATGCAATTCAAATGAAAACCAATCAATTCTTAAGGTTTGAAGATTTATAAAATACGTGTAGGTCAAAATCTACATATCCCTCTAAAATCATCCATCACATCTATCTACTGACGTCAAATTTACATGTGTACCGGTATATGTACTTTCCAATATCTAATACATGTAGTTAATTGAGCACTCTTGTCGTCTTCCATGTTAAATTGCATGGTTAACCATACATATATGCCATTAATCTCAGTTTTTGTAATAATTGGCATCAGGCACCTAAGTTCATGGTGGAATCATCACATGTTTGTCTTTAAAAAAGAAATAACAACAGGTGCCAGCTGACACATGAGTTTGCAGGAGAAATGATGTCTTTAACATACTACATTTCATTGCAGGGATTTTTCCTTAGAATTGGGAATGGTACCGATACTTCTTCAATTGGGAAAAAACTTCTAAAAAAGCACCAAAGTAGAGCTAATTGGGAAAAAGATTTGATCATTTCAGGAAATGACACCTATTTTTAAGTCAACTCTTAAATTAATTATTTTAAAAGAACTGAACAATTTTATTGGCAGATAAATGATGAATTTTAAGTTTAAATTTTCACAAAAATCAATTTTTTCATTGGGGCTGGTACTGTTTATGGGTATCAGTTGTGCAAGGGAGCCTTTTTTTATACAACATATTGTAAGATAATCATTATGCTACAGTATCATACATTCAATACATACATGATAATTTAGTTGTCTTGTACATTTAACAAAATGCTCGGTGCTGGCTGCCAATGTGAAACAGACTGACTGTGGGCGTATTGGATATAGTCCCTCTCTCTCTCTCTGTAGTAAGGGTTAGCACATGACAGCTAGGTCCATCAGGCAGCATGCAATTGCCACTGATACAAGCCTGAGCCACAGAAGATGGAGAAAATCTGAATACATACATAATATCCTACCGTCATTGAGGGTCCACCGACAGGCATAGAGGTGGGCTGGGCAGACAGGAACACATGCGTCAATATCCCATGTTCATCCACAATTTGTTGGACCATGTGTCCGGGTGCCACCTGCATGGGCATTGGAAGAGGTGGCCCATTATTGGACACCATTCTTACCGTTGCTGGTCCTGGAAGAATGAACAAGTAATTGTCAAAATTTATAGAATGAAAATTACACAAGTTTGTTCAACATGCATGATAAAAAAATTTCCTAATCCCTTTACACCCCATCCCTTAAAAAACTTGAGTACTGGTTTACTACAGGTATATTCATTTATATAAGAACTTTGTAAAATTTCTTTCTAATTAATCAATCACTGGTATCATGCATTGAAGAGAAACATGTGTTCACAATTCACCAATATTGTGTACTGCTAATCAAAAAGCATTGGGCAATTTTGACCTTGACCATGGCAGTAAACAGAGGATAGCATGCCAATGGATGATGAGGAACCTGTGTTACACTCAGTGACCTTCTGCACTATCCAATCAGTTGTATAAATCTACCCCCATCAGACTGCAACCAACGGCAAGATGCAGAATGAACAATTGATAGGACTGAGATCTCATTGTGAGGAGTTCAAGGCTTCAATACAATCAAAACATGACTAGAATCTCAAGACTCCCAAGTCTGTAATTACCTCAGCCAAGCAATGTACCTTATTTAAAGGGATTTACTAACCAAGAAATCAATGGTAGCCATTTACAAGCAGAGTACATACAAGATTCAGGGAGGTCTTAAAGGCCCAATTAAATCAGCGCTCACCAAAAATGCACAAGAAATGTATTGATGACGGTCATCTGAATTTACGATTAATTGATTACCCAGGGGTTGTGCAATTTGAGAATCTGGGAATTCGTGTTTGGATGAAATAAAGAAAAGAAATAGGTTTCTAACACAATACTTATTTACCTCAAAACTACTTTAGCTGAAAGGATTAAATCTCTGAAATCTGTTGCTAAATGAAATGGGAAAGAAACTCTCAGAAGTTGATATCGAGATTTGGAAATCTTTGATAAATAAAGAAAAACAGTTACTGTAACCTAGATTGTCAAGGTCAGACTGTCTGCCCCATTTTCTGATACTGTATATGATTTGTACCTGAGCAGAAAATTCTGCTGCAGACTTCGGGGTAAAGCATTTTATCACGATCTTTCCCAGTACAAAAACCCAACATCTGAGGAAAAAAAATTCAACAATTCTGAAATTATTACATGAGAATGTGTATGCTTTCTTTTAGACTTTCAGCCTCTTTGGATTTTCTTTGATATGTTTTTGGTTTGGTTTTTGAGTGGGTGCTTTTTCGAAATTCTCCATCCTGAGGCATTACGTACATCTCCAGCATGTAAAATGATAATGAGTCATAACTTTTATAAACAGGATGCCCTGTTTTTCCACCCTGTATGACTAAACAATACCTGGCATTTCTCTCTTTAAGAAAAAAAAATAATAAGGGGGTTCCCCCCTTTAAAACCGAATGCATGTTTCTGTGCATTCCATATAACAAGAATAGGGAAATTATGTTCTTCAAGATTAAGGTAAATAGTTAGGCCTTGGTAAATAATGACTGTGCAGGCTAAACTTTATGAATCCACTTAACAGAGCTAGAAGGAAATCCCCATCCTGTAACATCATAGGAAGTTCTAGGACATGCTTCTCTTTTCCAGAAAATTTTGGCAAGCACACTGCAGATTCAGCTTCAAGGGATAGATAATTACCAGGCAAATATATATACCTTTCATTTGTTATGAGGGTGTGACCCCAAACAAAACCCAGGTTGCATTGATAAAGAAGTTGGCAGGATGTGCAACAGGATCTTATCAACATAAATTATGACCCTTATTACACACAGTCATCGAACATGGCTCATTATGCATGAATTTGTAGCAGTTTCAATGCTGGCAATTCTGGCGAAACCTTTCAGTCTGTGAATGCTAGCTGTCTCATATAATCGCCATAGAAAAGTCTGCTGGCCTGACACACATCAGTTGTCCCCTCTCACGATCTGGGCTATAAATAGGCAAAATATTTGACGTCGGAGTGATATAGTGCACAGGTAAGCCATCTCCAAACAACATTCCTGGACATAATGAAACCAGTCAGCTGGTTTCTTTAATCTGAACAGACAATGTGATACAATATAACTCTACAGCAAGGGCTAAAAGGACACCACAATAAGACATGTACATGTACATTTATATAAGCAATGGGGAAAAGGGGGAGGGAGCAAAATTACGGTGAAGATATATAAATTATCTACCTATTCCCATAAAATTATAATTTTAAATATTGTACAGACATCAAACAGAGAAAATTTTTAAAAAATGTCTTAATGTTCCTAATTATAATGTTTTTTTTCGTGCATTAAACATCAATGGAATATATAATCACAATAATTTTACCTTCTAAAGATCAGAATTGAGACATATGAAGCAGCTAGGCCATTAATGTACATGTACAAAGTTGGCAGCATTAGAAAAAAAACACAAAAATGTCCTCACTTTTACAATAGAAAAGAATCTCTTCCCCCTATCTAATAGATATGCACCTCAGTTGATCACCGCCCTCCGAAAATGATCATGTATGTAAGTTTTTTCTAATAGTCACATAAGTTTTCTAATAAGCACGTATGCAATAATTACGATGTCAGGTCTGGGAACATCCGCCAATTGTCAACCAAAGTGAACTATGAAGAATGTTCACCTCCTAGTAACATAGGGAACATTAAGGTGCGCATAACAAGACCATTAGACCTGCATATCATGATTTTATTAATCAGTTCCTACAACTTATGATGTACATTGCTTCAACTTGACCTGTGTGACAATGGAAACCCTGAACATCTGCATGCTTTTACATGAAGAACTTAAAACTATGCTTGAGTTTTTCACCTCTAATAAATTACATTCTGCAACCTGTACAGGATTGACATGAGACACTGGGACTATGTATACAAAAGCAATCCTTATGCTGGGAAAACTCAGAGCTGCTGTTCTGTCTCAATATACACATCTAATTTTAATGGGAACATTGTGTTTGGCCAGTGCTTCCCACTATCTTGAGTAATCTACCTCCTACTGTTGGATACAAATCTTTTAGGAAAGAGTTTATCACTGACAGGGAATCAAGTTATTTTGGTCATTAGCATCCAACAGTGGCCAATTGAAGGCCTAGATCATATCAGGTTTAACTTCAAAGCTTGGTGGTGCTTGATATTATCCGAGTCCATTAACAATACCACTATTACAAAGATTAAAAATGCTAAGATGGAATTTTAAAAAAAAATGCAAAAAGTCTTAAGAATTCTCAATTGAGCAACATAAAACTCAAATCAAATTACTGGTAATGTATACAAGTATTTGAAAATGACGAAGTGACTTTATAATAAATATATAGTATAAAAGTAAAACATATTTTTCCAAGATACAACTGTGCTTAATGTAGATTTTAAATGCCCAAGGAGCAATAACCTTGTAAGGTCCTTCAAGGGCAAATCAAGGTCAAACATTTATTTGCTCTGTTCAGGTTTCTAGGGGTTGCAAATGTGAATATCAAACAAATTGAAAACCAGATGAAATTTTCAGAAATCTGTCCCCATAAAAGCCAGATTCTTTACAGATTTTAAACTTCAATGCATGGTCTTTGAATACCACTTACACAACAAAATTTGACTTGATATGAATTAATTCATCAATCAAATCTTAGACATCCTATAATGCAGTTACTATGTTCAGTCATCATGCTAAATCAAACTCTCATTTTCGAGGTCCAGAACTCAAAGGGTTTTCTCTGTCAATCTGATTGAAAATGTAATTTTAAGTGCTGCTTACTTAATGGTCTTCTTCCATATCAAACTGAAAATCTCATCAATGGCATTAAGCTGATTCTTGGAGTACAATTCCAACTGCATATGACCAACATCAGTGAACAACAGAAGCTGGCTATAGAGGATAATGTACCGGTATTATCATTTTAACAATCTAAGAGTCCAAGACTGCTTAGTTAACCAAACTGAATAATATTAGACCAAATTATCCAGACCACCCTCTTTGTACATCAAATTACAGTTTGACATTCCTAAACTCCAATAAAATTAGAACTCTTTTAAAGAAATGGCATTCAGCATTCTTGTTAAAAACTAGAATGTAATCTTGTGTACATACACTTTACATGACATAGTGGTGCTTTGTTAACAAGATGACAAATAACAGAATTATTGTAAGTCCATGGTACAAAGTGGTACAAGAATTCCCCATCAAAGGAGGGGGGTCCTTATTGCATTCCATTTCCTCCCTCATACAGAGAGAAGAATATTCTTGAACAGGAATGACCATTTAGATACAATAAACTACGAGACTTCAAACACTTCCACTCCTCAGGATGTCTCTATGAAAGTTACAAAATTGTACTTCAAATTAATCAAGCAGGGGAAATTTGCACTCTGACCACTTGACATGTTTACATGTGCCAAAATTAGAAAATAAATTCATTCATGGATGTACTTTTCCCAATGCTTTCCTATTCGATATATAAACTACAAATAGCCTTCCCTGATATGGTGAAATGGAATGATTCATCAAAACCAACATTTCTCACAGGATATAATCATTCAAGTCAGAGCAAAATATACTGACATCTGCTGATTACCGGTATGAACACATCCGCAATATAACAGTTATGGAATTTGAAATGACATAAGTCATTTGAAAGTACTGTAAAACCATAATAAAACATCTGTTTAAGTTTACACAGTGAGCAACTGCAATAACTTTGCTACTACTGTTATTACATTCGTACCAGTGCAGTGAAATAGTGTCAGATTGGTGATATCGTACCAGTGCAGTGAAATAGTGTCATATTTGTGACATTTTTTCAAAATATGTTGAGTGGATTGCCAAAGCTATGAGCTAGTAGTAAATGGTGAATTGATGATGTTTATGTTCAATGATAACAACAACAACATTCCTCATTTTTACATCCAATTATCATTAACCAAACAATTATTTAGGTCAGTGCATCCCCCCTGCACTAGTAAATAGTATGTTGTTCTCTGCTAAGTGGCTGCATGTCATGGTGAACAAGACCAGGGAATTCCCCTCAAATTTATCAAGCCACTCCATAAACAACTCATCCATGTGTGCCAGCTAGGCACTGTGACTTTTTCTTCAGAGAAAATGGCAAAGCTCAGATTTGGATGCTTTTAATGTGGAAGTTGCATCTGGGATAATCTAACCTGTCAAGTGAGGTGTTCAATAAAGATCAAAAGAGTGCAGAAGCCATGGATCTATTGATTGGAGCCTATGTCTGCTAAAAGCTTTATCTACCAGCCACCAATTATGCTTTTCAGAAGAGAAAGTTCACACATTGGTGAATCATCCCATCTGCTCCTAGATCTTGCCAAAACCTCAAGACACCACTGTACTCCTCGCATTTCACTTTTTCTACCACATTAAAATATTCTGGCACTATTCCTAAAAGCAACACCCAAAGTTATTCTGCTTCTTACAGAGATTTTCAAGTTAATTGTAAGAATCAGTTATCTATATGCTAATTGACATATAAATTGAATTTCTAGCTGACTCTTAACTTGTTTGCAAATTCTCCCATCAATATAAGAGGAGAACATGCGTCCACCCAAAATTTTCCAATCTCTCCAAATTCATCCCTCCTTAAAATTAGCATACCTCCACTGTAATTTCAATGAGTGTAAGTTTCGCTAGAATCAAATCAATGTATATGTAGATCTTAATAAATTCTACAGCCTGGGATAGAAAGTTTCAACACTTTCCCAATATAATCAGCACTCAAAGTAGCCCTTGTCCCTGCCATATAACAAAACATATGGATAGGTTTATTGCTTTACTGACAAGTCGACCAGTGTGACATGCACTGGGTAAACAGTCCTTAAGTGTCAAAATACTTTTGAAAGAGACATTTCCTTCATGCTTTCAGAAAATATTGCATGAATGCATGTAGAAGTACATGTCTCCAACACTGACCAAGCCCGTTAAGAAAACAGCAGAGTCAGAATATGGGCTGTGTTATGTTACAGAAAGAAATCACTCTACCTATGATAAGATGTGCTTCTAAAAGCATTGTATATTTGTATCAGAACCTTAATAGACTTGCACAAGATTTGAATTAAGATATCTTAAAAAAGCAAATTTATTCCAACATTCTATAATACCAGTAAATACCTAGCACAACCATGACCCACCCCATTCTTATATCAATTAATTAAAAGGAAGAAGATAATTGAAACTGTGAGTGTGCAATCTATGGTCTAAATAAATTAAGCAGACAGTTCAAGTGCGTATAGGTGTGGCTACTAAAAGAATTATCAGCAAGCAATCCTGTAATTTAAACTCCATAAAAAAGACAAGATCAAACTGTCAATGTCTTGATCATCTTGACCAAAATTGAAGTACAGGGGTAGATATTTAAGTCGAGCTGCTTCTAATAGTGAACTTTTTACCAGATGACCCAAGTTGCTTGTTTGGCACAACTCCCTTGTTATTGATTCTGTATGAAGACAGTACTTCAACAGAACAATATTATCAGATATTGGCCCATCCCAGACAATTCTCTTATTCCCAGACACAACAAAAGATGATTTCCCTGCAAGTCATTTTGAAAAATCTATTGTGTGGTAGATGAATTACAATATATCATGAAAACAACTGAGCCAGGTTTTATGTTTGCTCTATTGTAATGGCTTTTGCAATAATGTGGATTTTGCAATAAATGAATAGGGTTACTGACAAGGCATGTGTGTTGTCAGGTTTCCTATAATAATTAGCAAAACCTAATAAAGATCTATACCCAGTTTCACACCCATTGTGAATAATAGCTTTTCCATATGACTTTATCAGTGGTGCATGTGCACTTTCATTAGGACGTTGTTTCTCTGTGCAGACTCAAGTCTGTGTTTACTAAATCTGATGCAAAATATTGATTCATTTCGAAAGAATCGATATTAATTACATCATTTCATACTCCATTATAAGAGCAAAGCAATGCAGTTCTTCTGCTAAACATCCAGGAGGAAAAGGATTTACACCCAAATTCACTACAGTTATGGTTAAATCTGGTACGGTGATACAAATTGATGAAACCAGAGTACTGTAACACAGATTTGCTTTTAAATCATGCATTGCAGGAGATGATTGAATA
>CM065920.1:24416983-24451983 GCA_033439105.1 Magallana nippona | reverse complement strand
TTTAAAAAAAAAATTGAATGAAAGAGTAAAAAGCTGAAAATATCCAAAACAGTGACTTTTCATTTATAAAAAATTTTGAAAGTTTTGCAGAGGTTGGAATTTAACAATACATATACATTTCAGATATTTTTATCTCCTTAGTGAGGTCTTTCCCTGTTTTCATCAAGTTCTAATCTATTTTAAGCATACAAAAAGACGCTTGTGAAGAGATGGAGAAAAAAAAGGTCAAAGGTGTCTCTAATACATTAATCTTGATTAATAATGGGTGTCTGTTAAATTAAAGGTGAAAATTCTTCTCTTTATTTCAGAAAATATTTTAATACCTCCATATAAATTTGCAGTAACTTCTTGGAAATACAGAGCTAAATCTACTGTACATTTAAATTCTTTGCCAAAGCCTTAAAGAATATAATTAATTATAATTTAATATTTATCACTTTTATCTTCTTTCCGTGCCTAATTTGACATCTCAACATCTCAAAATAAATACAGCTATCATTTTTGTATGCTGGGTTTGTTTTATAAAAATTTTAAAATATTAATTATAAACTTTGAAGATTTTTATGTTCATGTTCAAATGTTTCAATTAAAAATGCTAATCTGTATTCAATCAATACATGTATTTGGATTTTAAACTTTTTTTTCAAACCTTAATTATGCTTAACTATGGGTAAACAATTAAAGAAACTGTACTCTTCTTTTATAATTGATTTAGAAATCCCAGAAACAATGAGTTCTTTCAAATATATCAACTAGTTCTACACTTAGTGCATTGTTGATTGAATGTAATCGTCATTAAGGTTCATTGTTTCAAAGTTATGTGGGGTAACTCTTGATGGATGCACTAATCAAAGGACCAAAAAAGATTGTGAAGTACATGTACTGCATGTACATAACAGCTTTGCCTTCAGATAAACTACATAACCCCTTATCTACCAGTAATGTAAAGTGGCCCAATAATACAGAACTAGGGATTTAGGATTTTCGGTCAGAGAATGGTGCAAACTTTCAAAAAAAAATCTTAAACTATATTACTTGCAACAAAAAAAAAGTCAAGAAAACACACATGTTTTCTTTGATAAGAAAGAAAATTCCACACAAACAAGCAGACTTGGGAAAAATTTAGCAGATTAAAAATTTCTGATATTGATTCCCATTAGTTCCTTCTCACACCCCCACACCATCACGATTTAAACAAATGACGTCTGGAAGTAATATTCCTCCATCTTTTCATTCCCAACTTTCACAAATACCTAGATCTAATCAGTACTGTGTCACAGCGATGTGGCCCTAGCTTCCCAAGCTGCTTGATGTCCATCAATTGACAAAGGACTTCACCCACACAAATCACCACCGATCATCATGCATCAGTCCTCTCTTCCTCCTGGCATTAATACGGACCTCAATTACTTATCTTTCTACATTTCTTTCACATTTATTTAAAACTTTACCTGATAAATCTGCCCATTCAAATGTTTTGTGTTTTGATTCAATTTTTATGATCTTTGGATAGATCACATAGGGAAAAACATTCTGGACACATCAATAGAAAGTGTAAAAGTCAGATAAATTGATTAAATCTGACTTTAAAATCAATATTCAGATATCAAAGATTTAATCCCTCTTGCCATACAGCTTTTGACATTAATTTACCTCTACCCTGGAATGTCTTAAAAAGAAAACGAAACAGACTACAGACACGAGAGTGTTATTACTCATAGCACTCTATATATAGTGGCACATTTCTTCAGTGTTTATTAAGACAATGACAAACATGCTCATCCAAAAATAGCACTCATAGTCTTGCCATTCTCAGCTTTGCAGGCAAAAAACACATCACACTGTTCACAATCCAAATATAAACATAACATACCCCTGGCTGGAACACAGTTCCATTGTGACAGAAAACATAAATTTTTACTCTTTAGGTGGATTTTTTTTTTATTTTCTAGCTCTTTTTTTCTATAAACTGACACCTTCCTCAGAGTCTTCCATTATGTTTTGAACAAATCTAGATATCAAGGTCTTTATGCATGGTACTTCAAACGTTTATTGCAAAAAGGTCTTGAATAAGCACCAAGACATAGAACATTTGAAAAAAAACCCCAAAAATACCCACCTTAATTCATCATGCTTAATTGAATTTAATGAATTACTTGGTTCTTTCTCTTCTTTTTTTTGGAATATGTGAAGAGGTTTCATTTCAACAATTGATAAACCATGAAATGCAAGGAATTGTGCAAGTGGAACGTGAAGATTGGAGAAACTGTTGATTCATTCTAATTAGATTCAAGTTCCACGATTTTAACTTTTTTGTTTTAAGGTTTAGATTAAAAAACACATCCAAGAACTACTGTACCAACCAAGGAGTGTTCTGCTTGACTTCAAGTGAAGGTTCCAGCGAGTTCTCATCTGTCTTGTTCAATTTTTTGCTGTGATAGAGAGCAGTAATCCTAACTACAACAACATTTCACTGCACTTTAAAAAGAAACCTGAACATCTTGAAATTAAAGTTTCATCAACCACAACTTTTTTTCCAGCAAAATCTTTACCAGCTAGATGCATTTCACTTTCTAAGAACCCTTTCGTAATACATTTTGATGTATTCCCCCATAAACTACTATATGTATATGTTCATAAGTGTGGAAAAAAAAAGAAGCAGCATTGTATAATTTGGTGAAAAAAATGACGGAGAGAGTGTCATAAAATGAATAGAACAATGGTCATGGTGATGCACAAGTATTAGAGAGAGTACACTTGTCAGTGGAGAGAAGTGGTTAAACTGTCAAACAGCTATGAAAACTGTCAATCACATGTCCAGTATGGCCCCCAAATCTGAACTACTACATTTCACTGTGTGTATAAGTAGGTTACATGTCAACCCGCAAAAAATCCCAAATAATAACCACTGCATAGAATAATATGTACACTAGCTGCCATGTGCAGTATAGGTCAAATTGCTCTATTAATTACGGTAAAATCAGCAGACTTACCATAATAAGTGATTTCATTAAATGTATTAAAGGAAATATTCGATATAATATTTTGATTCAGAGTCCAAAACATACTGGATTTTCATTATGTATCACATATTTTTTTAAAATTTGAAATCTACTGCATACTGACAAAACTAGTCACTTCAACCAGTAGCTTGTAGTGTAGCATTATGTATACAGTCAACTTGGATTATTACCATGTCTTAGAACTTTAAATATCTGGAATTTTCTTCAATACAGTAAAGCCTTGTCCATGTACCCTATAACAACATCATTTAACCTGTTGCAGACTGAAGCAATTAGGTCTTTTTATACCATGAACAATTGTTTCCCCAAATTTCACTGAATCTCCTTCAAAATGAAAGAGAAAAAAAACCTATTTCCACCGTGGCTGTCATTTAATTAAGACATGAGGAATTTTTTGAACTGTCTTTTTTGCTATCTCAGCAATTTGCAAATCAATTAAAAGCCCTGCCATCTTCCTCTCTGCCAGGCCTAGGATTAACAAGAGTGCTAGGAAAGGTTGCTAATTACAGAGTCAGGGAAACAGAAATTATTGATTCGGATTACAACAATGTGTCATTAATTGAGTCTAACTGTAGTCCTTCCTAAGGCATGCCCACTGCTTCGGGTGATGGCTGGTGGGGATAATCTAAACAGAGGCTCGCAACATTGATCCTGTCCAACAGATTTGCATATGCATATCATATGATTTACATCTAGGCCAAATGACAGATGGACTGTCAAACAAGCTGTATTAAAGTGTAAACCAAAATTTTGATTTTGCCTTTTTCTTTCTCATGATTAAAAAAATCTGGAATCAAATTTCTAAACTTAACTTCAGGCTCTGGGAAAAAGATACATTTACTGCGCTCTAACAGAAAACATAAATCATTCCTGGTAGAGCGTCTACTTCTTTCCAAGAAAATTAATCAATGAGGCTTGACTTTCTTCTGTTACTATGAGGGGAAAATGCTGAATAAGCCACTTGTAAACCAATTCTATTCTCTTGTACCCGAAACACTAAAATTACTTTATTTCGAGTAAATACAGATGACCCCAGAGAGACAAACACATATTATGCTGTAAACCTCTTTCCTATAGCATACTTCTCTAATTTTATTTTGACAACTTTTACGTATACATATTTCCCATCATACAATATGGAATCCAACACAGTTTTATGCACACAATACAATAATACCATCTGATCAACCGCCTGATTAACATTCTGTCAATACCCATACAGGTATGATTTATTAGTATGAAAAACAACTAATATATCCATGGTGTATATATATGTATTCCTCTATGAAGAAAAGTGGGTTGTTGATGAAAATGTATATACCATTACTGTAAGCACTATCTAAAAGAAATATTTTCATTAGGATACTAATTATCCCTGTCTGACCATAATGTTCATCTTTGCAAAGGGACCAATTGCTATACATGTTTAACATGTGATAGACAGTATATATTCATATGAAAGAGAGGGTCTAAATTTGATTTACAGAGACAAACAAACACACAGACAAACGGACCTAACATTATTAACCAACATTTACTGTTACAGAAATACTAGATAAACTCAATGTTACAAAGGTACTAACACAACCTTTAAATTCACCTCATATACCTACCTTTTATCTCCAACTTTCTTGAATTTTCCGGTCAATTCTTTTTCAGTTTATAATGTAATTTTTAAAGATGTAGCTAATTTCCTTCAGGCAACTTACCTTGAATTCGCTGAATTTGTTCTCCCACTCGGACAGAGAAAGTTTCTCCCTGACTGATATGAACATGGACCACATGCTGTTGATTTGCTGCCGAATTATGATTGGAACAGTTCTGTGGACTGGACCCACGCGGAGGTTTGGAATTGGGGGAGAAACTATTGGGGGATGTGCTTTGATTTGTTACGGGGCCATTGTTTGTAATGCTATGACACGTGACGATTGAAGGTGGCGAGTTCGCGGCTGCCGCAGCACCACTGGCAGCGACATCCACTTCTCCGTTCTCCACAATTTCCACTTCCGGACTCAAACTGTCATCTGAACTGATGTGCCCGTTTTCTTTCACCTCTGAACATATTCCGTTTTTGGACACTTCACTGATGTTAGTATTGTTTGTATTATTCTGATTTGTGTTCCCCTCAGTTTCTTGGGTATCAGACACAGTCTCTTTCTCCATCACATCTTCTATCCTTTCCATTCTCCTAAGTAATCTTCTACAAACACAAAAAGAAATTTGATTATTATTCATGTAAAACATTTTCTATTTCTCTCAACCTCCTTCCCCTACAGATGAGCTACAACGTCACTTCATTGCATCAGATTTGGAATACAAAGGGGGAAAAATTTCCAACAAATTTCATACAATATGGACATAATGACCTCCACTCAGAGGTCTCTCTGACAAAACCTTTTAATATTTACAGGGTTTACGTAATACATTATTTCTGATCAAACATGAATATACAATCAATATACAATCATAATCCATCAACACTGAATCCAAAATCAGCAATTGGCCTCAAAGGGTGTCTGTGCATAAGATTGAGATATTATTAAAATATCAATAAGAGCAGGCCGGATCAATACTAAGAACAGCTAAGGAAAGCAGACTGTCAACGTTGTCCTCCTTGTGTACCAGCACAGCATCAAATTACAGGCAGCAGCCAGTCATTTTCTCTTACTTCTACATTGTGTACTGCTTATCCTATTCTTTTCCCCTCCATGACCATCAATCAAAAGAGGGTCAACAATTTGATCATAATTTGTGTACTAATCAGAAACACTTTTTAACCCCAGTCTAAACAAAATTATGTTCATATGCTGGTACATGTATATAAAAAATATAGAGACGTAATGATTATCTTCCTTCTTTCGCCTTGTTCTAAGCATGTCACCCACTCTTTCCAAAGGCAAATTTTTAATAATATCAAGTTCATTTCAAAGTGGTTTGATGGAAAATGGAAGGGTTCAAAAATACATAATTTTAATGGATTACATAACATTAAATAGTCATCTATATAACATGTATAACATGGCAAAAGATTTCTCTCTCAAAATTTTTTGCACAACCAAATCTGATATATATACATAATATTGAAAACTGAAAAAGATCAGACACCTAAACCTGAATCAGTTTTTTTCCAGTTTTCCATACAGTACATCTTTATGTCAATGCAGCATTTTACACTCGATCGCGAGTACTTTACTCTTGATGACGACTATACTTCTATTGAAATGTTGAATCCATTAATGACTTTTCCAACTCATCATTATTTCATATGCTTGAAAAAGGCATCTTAGAAGCAAAGGTTTATCAAATATTCAGTTCCACCAAACAGCTCTAATCTCTAATGACTAATGTTGCATTTCTTAATTTCAATAAAGTTCCTCTACGGCTCTATCTTACCATTTTGTTGAGCATTAAAATCTTTGCTACAGGTATATAGTGTTGGTGTTAAATAAAAGAGATGGATAAAGTTCCTTAGTGCTACAATACATTCTGATTTGAATATATGTACTATACTTAAATTCATTATTAAGCTAAAAACTATAGACTAGTATAGTTATGTTTTAGAAAATCATGATGGTATCAACATATATGACAGTATACTGTAATTATATTACATGGGACTCCTCTCTCTCTCTTTCATTTACTGGAAATTGTGTGTTGTTATACCCTTATCTGATAATAAAATCTATATTATTTACAGTTACACACTGCAAAACTGTGGTAATACAATGACCCAATGAACCCTTCACAGCTGTCTCACCAAATCATGAGCATTACCAGGTATATCATGAAGCAAACTGTAAGATCAAATGGTATAAGGGAGTCTTATTATTTACTTATTTGAATTGATCAAAGGTAACGTTCAAGTTCAAGAATAGATTGATGCTTTAATGAAGACAATGATGATTTTCTATATAAGTATACACCTATAATGTGACCTCTTTGGACCTGATGAACTTGCTATGTCTGGTTCACAAAAATCTGAACACCTGTGCAATGTTACAAATTCTTGCGATACACTAAAAGAAAAGGGTCATGCAGTGTCAATGTTTCTACTGTTGGCAAGTATAGTCGAGACATCTTTTAGTACTTATCAATTGACCTTAGCATTTTCAGTGAGCGAATACGCACCTTTATTAAATATTTTCATAAGTAATTTTAACCTTATCCAGAAAAAAATGGTTACCAAAGCGGGGGACACAGACGCAAGACCTTGCAAACTTCAAATAGCTTTGTCGTAGGCAATACCTATATACCGTCCAGACAGTATGTAGGTGGAAGAATCAGGTATCATTCAAGCCGAGGAAACAAGCTGACAGAAAAAATATTAAAAAGATACTAAACTTTGAAACATGCTGTAGGAATCAATAATTGAGAAATCCATCATGATTGGCACTTTGAAGTGGTTAACCATTTCTAGGACCGAAAATAGCACCAACAATTTGTAAAGGGAGTCAGACTTAATAAGCCTACCAGTACATAAATAGTTAACGAATACTCATAAATGCTGGACTGCTGTAAAAAAGTGTCTTTAAATAGAATATGATTAGAAATATGTTGTAAATAATTTTATACCACTGTACGCTCAAAAGGCATATGACCACTCCTCTTAAAATGAAGTTTTTTTCCTAAATGTTCATGTTATCTTCAAGATGAACTCATACAATGGCCTACATGATGAGTTTGTGCAATGACATCTCATCAGGCCTGGTCTCCTCAGACAAGCCCAGTGACAAAGTAAAGCTTCAAAAGAGGAGAGACTGCTAAAACTGTATGGAAATCAATAGCACTTGTTTAATATTCAGGTACAAATTGATACTTAATGGCTTCAGCTGTGTGAAACAGTAGCACGCTCAGACGTCATGTTTTACGTACATAACTGCATGCCATGGTTTCTGGGGAGCTGTCTCATGAAAGGACTTCCAGAAAGACTGAAAAACTCTGCCTGTTTTATCCACAAAAAAACCCCCAAAAACAGAGACAACTTTGATGTCTCCAAACTGCACATAGCAGTGTTATCTGCCTTTTCAGTTTATACTACTATCTCTAAATCTGCATTATACGGGATTCAGATCAATACCAAACAACAAAAATATCATCAATTCACAACTCAACCGTGGTCCAGCAGCACATCAAATTTACTACTCTACCGAGAATGCTTCTGTTTTGATAATCAACTTATGCTTTTAAATACAAAATCACATTCAAATTACCATCATTTTCATTGATTTAAAACATATTCCACACGAGCTTATGTAAAAGCACTCTTACAACTCCCTAAAATTTGAACACCATATTGATTATCACTGACCATATGGTAGCACATATGTCTACTTGTGACTGGGAAAATCTTTTTCTTAACTTAAATAGTACAGGTTTTTTTTACCTTACTTTTAGACAAATTAGGAATGGCAGGCTCCAAACTGATACAATTACAGAACTTTAAACCATGGCAGACTAACTGCACCAAATCATGTTAGACACATCACCAATTCACCATCATCATCAGCATCAATACACTACAGCATACTGGCCCGGAACCAGTGTCACAATTGCGTTAGGTCTTTCCCATCCCATCTCCTCCCTCAATGCATGCTGTAGGCGAAAAACAATCAATGTCTGAAATGTCAGCCAAGTTCCAATTTTAATCATATTCCCGCAAATCTATAAAATGCTAGGCCATGAAAATCAATTCACAAAATTGATATTGACATATACAGAATTCATCTCTGAAGTAGAATCATCATTTCTACAGAAATTTTATGTCATGAGTTTTACAACTAACTGGATTTCATTCGCCCCAAAATATGTATACACTGCACTGCAACTTTTTTTTTTATGTGGGAAAGAAAACATATGACAAGTAAGATACTGTATATATTTCAACTTGCTATCAAAATGAAAATCAAAATGATGCACACACACACACAAAGGGCAGGGATCTATCCCTCTCCTTCACAATTAATCCATGACATTACAGCCTCAAAAGTAAACATGACAGGGCAGTGAGGACAACAAGTTAAAAGGCATTTTAATCATTGTTCTTTGTCATATGTAATGATGGAAAAATACCCACAGGCACTTTGTTATAAATGTAATTTGTTCATTTATATCATGCAGACCTTACAGACATCACTGGAAGCCACATTACAAGAAGTGTAAATAAAAACACAATACTAACACTGGACAAAAATTTATCTGTTGCATTGAAAATCAAATGAACATTAATCAAGCTAATCAGCATGTAATCTAATAAATCTTTCCCTTGCAACATAATAAATCCCAAAACTAGGACTTGACTGCACATTGAATAATTCAACATTCCGTCAGTATCAATACTGACAATTAAAGAAGAGATAATCTATTTTTCAAAAGTGTTAAATTCTATTAAATATGAAGAGTGGGTAGTCTTTATGAAGTTTACTTTGAAAAGTACAATAAATACAGCATTATTTTCGATTCAATATGAGAGGATAAAAAAATCTGGTTTACTGGATCCTACATATATATATATGAACCCCTTAAACAGAAAATGAAGAATAAAATTTGGGGAAAAAAATGCATGCCCTGCGACTAATCAGGCAAACCACGTGTTTGTCTGTGTTTATACAACACCACAAACACAGTGAATGATCAGAATCGCAGTCTGCGGGTCTGTTGCCACGACCTTAAGGCAGAGTTACGCACTTTAATATTCAAAATTCATCCAATTTCTTCTCTTCATTTGCTTCAACCATCCCCCACCCTTACCCTTTATAATGCTGCACAAAAGTACACATCTGCAATGTATGTTATTAGACCATATTTCATATTTACAGTATTTGTTTATTTTTAAAATATATGAACCTTATTGAAATACTTTTTCTCTCTCAAAAAAAATTCAAATATTTTACATTAAAAAAAAGGCTTTTACATGCATAAACGACAGGGTTTTTTTTTAAAGAGTTTAACTAATGCATTAATAACAATTAATTTTTAATTTCAGAAAAAAAATTTGAATAGCTTTAATCATTAATAGGATCCCTACAAACTAACACTGTTTACAAATGCAGACAAGTTTTTAACTACTTGAACTTTTCAGTTTTAAATGCTATTAAACCATTTCTCAGTTTTCAAAATGAAAAAGTTTTCACCATTTCTCAGTTTTCAAAATGACTTGCATATGCACAATTTAATGTCTTATCAAGCCAACCAAATACAGCCCTGCACTAGATCTAAGGGTTAAAGCCTGAAAATTATCAGAATAAGCTACTCAAAGCTATGTCTCTTATCTGTCTAGGTCACTCTCTGAAAGAAAACCATTAGCAGGGGATATTTGTTTACAAACACTTGTCATGCCTCTATGACAAGGGACCCTTTTACTCTGGAATTTATTTACACTTTCATTGTTCTTGAATATTCATAAACTGTCAAAATGATATTGCAATGGTAAACAAAAATATTTCTTCAAAATGTATAATATTTTTACCCCATACAACATGGTTACTTTATGGAATTGCATACAATATATTGTTATTGAATATAAATGTCACAGACAAACTTATAAAAGACATCATAAAATACAAAACTTTCCAAGTAAATTTAGAAAATCAGAAATAACTTACATTTTGACCATAATAATTTTTTCACCCAAATTCCCTGCACTAATATTTTGATAACATTCACAAGATTCTGATTGTGTGACTTCAGTATGGTGCTGATAGCTGTTCAATGCACCGGTATTGAAAACCAATTTTTGATGACGATAGTATCATTTATCACACCCTAGTTTCTAACAGCATCACCCACTTCTTTATAAATATGGTATTTTCGTCATCACTACCAACTTTCACAAGTCTTGCAGTTATCAGATCGATCAAATTCATACGAACACTTTAAATTAAAAACAGAAATATACAACCCTTTTCAAAGCAATTTCAATATTACACATGTAAAACTAAGTTCAAACTTCTTAAATTAACCAAAAAACCCCTGAATGGTTCTAATAAGCACGCTTAATTATTTGCATTTAAATTAAAATTAGTAATACTTAGAACGAACTTTAAACATTTACGTGAAGCTTTACACGGAGTTTCGCTAGGCCCATTGACGTGTCAAATATACAATTTTTAGAAATCTAATGCAATTTTTCAAATTAAAATGCAATGAAATGAAAGATAAATATGCATAATTGATCACAAATTATTATGATTAAAAAAATTTAAGTGAAAAGTTTGTGACGATTTTATATTGCATTTTTTCTTAACTCAAATTGTTGTTAAACACTGTACCTGTTTTTCACTAAACCGCCATTTTGAATATATTTTGGGACTTTTTCAGTAATGCATTGTGGGAGCTTATTACGGAGCACCTCTAGACTTTACATCGCATACAAACTAAATTCGTTTGTAAACACATTCCGAAAAGATTTACACATGGCATTGTTTATTTATTTTTTTTTAAAGTGTTTTCGGTTCACAGTGAAAAATAGTGTTTATGAATAACATTAAACAAATACATTATTTACTTCAAATTGTTTGTAAACAATAAAAGAAACCCACCTGTATTTTAAAACCGTGCTAGCACGAATAACAGATTGTATCATTGTGCTTAATGACCATGCAGTAGTATATAAAACTTTTTCGAAGATTGCAAACAAATATTAAAGACAACTATTTTAGAGAATTTTGTAAATTTCAGAAATTCCCGATCGTGTATTTCGATTCTCATTCATTGTATTACGTAATTATGCATCCACAAATAAAATCGTTCGTTACATAAAATGGTTTATCCCACCAATGATATATTTAGAAACATTTAAAACCCATTATTATAGATAGCGAGTAAAGATGTATTCATACTTCCTTTTACCCCCCCCCCCCTTTAAGAACATTTTGATTTAATGACGTACTTCATTATTTTATTTTTTTTCTTTGAAATCCAAATCTATTACTAATTGCTCTCTCTCTCTCTCTCTCTCTCTCTCTCTCTCTCTCTCTCTCTCTCTCTCTCTCTCTCTCTCTCTCTCTTAACGGCATGTGACATTACCTGCATTCTCAAATTTTAGAACTTTTGCTGTTTTTTAATTTTATTTAGGGGGATCGATTCATTTGATTCCGTGTTGAATTTCTTATTGGTTAAATTTTATTCGTAAACGAAAAATCGAAACAGAAAGACACCTAAGATTTTTTTTACCTTTAAGTTTTTATGCACAATTCGATACCGTCAAAATTAAGATTTTTAATATGAGATAAAAGCATATTTTTCTAAAGTTGGTGAAATCAATTCGTAATCTAAAAATATACAACTCTATACATCTACCGCAATACCTTTTTTAAGGAGAAAAAAAAAACCTACACTGCTAAGTTTTGTTCATTGATTTTCTCAATTAACATTCCATACAACAAGCCTACTGTTTTCCCTTTCATCCAATGAATGAATCGATCATGTATCAACCATCCGGAACTTCTAATTTCCATACCCCCACTCGTAATCAAATTGTACATAAATATCATTTTCTTATTAAAATATTATCTCTTAATTAATATACTATTGATTAAAGGAAATCATGTATTAATTGTTGTGAATGAATACTGCGAAAACACCGAATGCAAATTCTGTATTCATAAACTCATCGTAAACGATTAGATATAGTAAATACATTGGTGTACCCGCTAATCAAATTCATCCGGTAACGTAAGACACTGAACCATTCATTTACTATGTTTCGCCACAACTCATGAATTAAAGTGATTTAAGTTTTGATCGACGTATCAAAAATTGACCGGAAAACAATCAATGCGCGTTGGTTATTTTTTCAAAAGAATTGACATATATGGAGTTTTCTTGTATCTTATAAAATAAAACTGAAAGGAAAACGAATGAAAATTATCATGTACAATACATTTGGGGGGTAAAAACAAGGGTATATTCAGGAAGAAGACTCCCTTAGTTTAAAGTTTAATTATAGATTGGGGAAGCATCTAGCGTCACCGTGCACGCATGTCACGATATTCCCACATTTTCAATCGAATGCTTTAAATACTCGATGAATGTCTTTATGTCTGTGAGTGCAATGCAAATGAATGCATATGTTTAAGCAACAAATATTTTTAAATATAGTTTACATGTATGTATGGTAAATTTCGGATAACTATTAATCATTCAATTTTCCCGTATCTTATGTACACAAAATATCAATAATATTACTCTATAAACTTATAATGATATATTCTATAAAAATATCTTGAAACTCCACTTGTTGGCCTTTTATTTGGGAGAGACTTTATATATGTAGGCTTTGCATGTTACCAATCCATTTGATTATCAATAAGGTATGTTTAAGTCAAATTAAAGTATACGAAAATGACTGATCAAATGCAATACATTTTTTAAAGTATATTCAGGAAGAAAACTCCCCCAATTCAAAGTTTAATTATAGATTGAGGAAGCAGCGTCATCGGGCTTTACATTGTCACGGTTATTCCCACATTTTTCGCCGAATGCTTTTAATTACTCGATGAAGGTATATTGAAAGTAATCGATGACGTATATATCTCTACGAGTGACAACCTGGATGACGACAGCATATACCTAGATTCCGGAGGTGTGAGAACCTTGGTGATTCCTACAACGAGGCATTGATGGTGTGAAATCCTCTAATTATAATTATCATTAATGAGGAATATCGTTGTATAGGGTCGTATTTTTCGTTAGTATGGACGTTACCATTAGAAATAGTAACACTGATTCAGAGGTGTGATAATCTAAGTTTGATGACTATCGATATTTCATTCAAGTTAGTTTTATCTGCAATGAGTGGGCGAGAAAAATAAGCCACAAGGTCCAGAAACTGCTTATGTGACATTTCACATTATTGTACAATTATGTTGACCAGGATCAATTCACCAAGTGAATATGATATTTGCCAATGGTTGATGTGATTATCACTTCGCTTGAAACCATAAACGCTAGGCTTGTGATATAATAACAAACAATTGGC
The DNA here is from genome assembly GCA_033439105.1 of Magallana nippona. Lineage (NCBI taxonomy): Eukaryota > Metazoa > Mollusca > Bivalvia > Ostreida > Ostreidae > Magallana > Magallana nippona. The sequence continues at coordinate 24,437,982 of CM065920.1, read as the reverse complement.
GTATTCATAACGAAACCAAATATTTATATTATTTATTATCAAGAATCACACATTTCGTAGGTTGAATTTATAACGTTCGTACAAAATATGATTTCTTCAATAAATGCATAGGCATAACCCCAGTATAAATAATAACGCCGTAATTTAGACCGCAGCGTACAAAATCACACATTTTATACAGTTAGGCAATGATATAATGATTATAAAAAACAACAACACGTGTAATAATACTACATGTAGTTATCATGACACATGTACATGTAACAGAGATCCATGTAACAAAGAGGATAATCTCCAACAAGAGGTTCATGGGTCACATCGCTAACCTAAAAAAAAAGTTCTCGTATCTTTTTCGAAATTAGTATAAAGTCTAAGTTTAGAGTCTGTATGATTAAGAAATCTCATGTTATGACTGAGACAACAATTTTCAGAAAACGCTTGACCTTGAAAGACAAAATAGGTCAGGGTCAATCATTTGGTGGGATTTAGCTAAGTTTTATATCTTCTATTTGTGGTTTAATTTTAAAGGTTGCTTGGTAAAGGAATCTAATGCTATGGCCTAAACAATATTTCTCAGAAGATGATTGACCTTGAGATTCAATAAAGGTCAAGGTAAAAAAGTTGGGTATATGTCATTTCTTCTTTAGATCATCTATCTATGTTCTAAGTTTAAAGTTTATCAGTAAAAAGATTTCGAATTTACATTCTGGACAAAATTAGGATTTTTAATTTGACCTTGCGTTTAAAAAAGGTCAAGTCTGAATTTTATCAATATCATATCTAAGTGTATTATCATTGTTATTTGTTTCAAATTTGAAACAACGTATATTCAGAAAATTACTGAACATTTTTTATTTCTAATTTGACCTTGAAATGAAAATATTAGGTCAAGGTAAAAAAAATTGGTATGGTTCAGATAGGTTATACCCCGGTATACCATCTATCTATGATACAAGATAATGTCTGTATGTTTAAGGAATCTCATGTTAAGGTCCGGACAATGTTTTTTCAGAAAATGATTGACCTTGAGATACAAAATAGGCCAAGGTCAAAAGTTTTGTTAGCGTGCACTTCTTCAACATCATCTATCTATGTTTTATGTTTAAAGATTTAATATCAAATGGTATTTAAGTTACGATCCGGACAAAATGTTGATGAAGAAGAAGAAGAAAATCTACAAAAACAGAATGTCTTCCCATGGAAAGGGGGACATATTACTTATAAAAAGTGAGGGTCACTGTGACCTTGATATTAAGATATAAAGACGAGAGGATACTTACATAGTGATATCACTAAAGGTAGCATTGTTTTTCTTCAGGAAAATATTTTAAAACATTTTCTTTATATATTTCCGTGTTAAACTTTGAACCCCTCTTAGGGCCCCAGTATTGGTCCGAGGGTCATGATTTGTGCAATTTACATTATCTGAGGATGCTTGCATCGTAATCTCAAACATTGTAGGATTGTTTCTGATAAGAAGATTTTTAAACATTTCCCCCTATATATTTCTGTGTTGAACCGTAAACCCAGCATTGGTCGGGGGGTTACGGTTTGTACAATTTACAATCTACCCTATCTAAGGATGTTAAGTAATCTCATAAATTATAGCATTTTAGTTCTTGAGATGAAGGTTTCTTAAATTTTCCATTATGATATGATTCTTTGTTTAACTTTGAGCCTTAATTGGGGCCCTATTATCATTTGGGGGTCACAAGTTTTACAATTTAGAATCTACACTATCTGATGAAGCTTGCAAAGTTATCTCAGAAATTGTAGCATTGTATTTCTTGAGAAGATTTTAATACAGTTTCTATAGACATTTCTATATTAAATTTCGAACCCCTCTTGGGACCCAAATATTGCTCAGGGAGATATGATTTTAACAATTTAGAGTCTTCAATATATTAAAACTTTGGTATAAATATCATCATCTGGTGCAGAAGTTGATTTTTTTATGACACACACCCTATTTTCATTGTTTACTGATTATCTCCCTTTTGAAAAGGGTTTCGCCCCTCATATATTAACAATTTAGAATCCTCTTTTCATAAGGATGCTTTGTACCAAGGTTTTTTAAATTTAGCCCAGTGGAAAATAAGTTGAAAATGATAAAAGTTTACAGACCGACGGACAGACGGGCGGACGGACTACGGACGGACAACAGATGATCAGAAAAGCTCATTTGAACCGTCAGTTCAGGCGAGTTAAAACATATCATATTTTGTTTCTATTAATTTTGAACACTGCCTAAATTACATAGCTCTTCGATAGTTTCTGTTGACAACAACTGAAGAAGTTTGAGGCGGAATGGTTTTTCTTTGCTGTTCTGTCGTGAAATGGACGAATTAAAATAACATAAAACATCCTTAATCTGTGATAGTATGCACTTACAGAAAATGTGTTTCTGCTATCTGTCAGTTTGACACTCTTTTATATATTTGTCGCTATAAATACGTTCCGCTCTGTGTGTTCACCTCTCGGTTTCGATCAGCATCAGATGATCTACAAACTTCACCGGATGTTTTGGGCCTGAATCATGACATTCTCCAGTTGGTTGGTCAGCAGTGGTTGCCTCACCAATCCACTACTCGAAGGATACCGACTTCCAGCACAGATCATCTCGACGGTACCATATCCAGCAGGATGACCCCTTTGCTGATTCTCAGAGTCTTATATGTTTCCCCGATATTCCTGATCTTGTTAACAGTTTCTATATGGAAAACAACCAAACACAACTTCATCTAGCCTTGTGCTCTGCTAAGACGTTTGCATACTTGAGGCAATTCCTCTCATGTGCCTCTTTACATCTTCCTCTGGCACATTTAGCTCTATTGCGACCAGCGTCTTTGACTGATGGGACACTAACAATACGTCTGGTCGTTATGGAAAACTAACTTCCTATCTAGATTTACTCTGAACTCTCAGTTATGCCCTCTCCCCAGTAGTGATGTCCGTTTTGCCGTTATTGTGTCAGCTGTTGCTTCACCTTGTCTCACGTCTGTTAGTCAGTACATTCTCCTCTCCACATCCAGCACATCAGCCAACCACCTCAAGGCTTTGTAACGTTTCTATGAGTACGAGCTACTTAGCATCCTGATAGAATGTGCGCCATGGCCCACCTCTATCCACTCAGCTTTTTGTTTTTGGCTCAGTCCCCACTGTTGCAAGTTTGCAGGTGATGGGTTTATGTCATACACTGACTTCAGTAAGAATGAGATTCTTAACTGGTCTTTCCTCCAAAGGTTTACTAATGTTAATGCCAGCTACGGTAAGTCCCATTTTATTCAGGCCCCCTGTTTTCCAAGTTCCGTTCTCTTGCTTTGCGTTGATCTTCCTCTTTGTGCCTTACTTCAGCCTGCGCCTCCTCACTGCTGATGCTTTTGGCCATTGCTGGGAATGCGACATTCCCATGCCTTTTCGCCCAGTAATTATGTTTTTAATCATGTCTAGTAAGTATATCATACTCTCTGGTTGGTCCACTGATGTTTTTGCTAACCACTTTCTTTCTGTTCTTTTCTGGATCCTTGATCTAGATATCCTGTTATGTGCCGAGTTATTTAAAGTCATCACCAGGCGGCATTTTGCTACCTTGAGTTCTTCCACCACGGAAGAAACTGGTATGCGTAATTGAGTTGAGTTGCTGTCGAGTCCAATCGATGTTAATGATTGTGGTGCAACATGACAGTGGGACTCCAAACCATCTCTTTAAGTAGCCACTTACTTTCCTTTCAATGGATTCGACTGTAGTAGTTGCAGCTTCATTTATGAGGATCAGCCACATTAGTCTTGGTAGGATCTCAAGCTGGTAGATCCAAGTAAGGGTTTTTATGATAATAGTTTTTGGAATACATGTACATCATTCTTATTTCTTCGCAGAATGGACAGATTAAAATAAGATGGAACTCGTAGTCAATCTGTGATGGTAAACATAGCTTACAAACAAATTCGGTTCTTGGAATGCAATGAAATCTTCCACATTCAAATAATCATTTTAATACTCATATATTTAAGATTTTGGAGAACCTTTAAAGTAATAACTATGAGCTTCATGTTTGAACACATTTCTGAATTGATAATTCAGATTAACTGATACTCAGATAATTTATAATTCATAATTGTTAATTGTTCTTGACTGTTCTATATGTAAGACAACCAACAAGGAAATGCCTTTGATACGTATAAATTCAACGTATCTTGGTACATATGACTTGACTACAATTGTCATTATTCCAAAAGTTTAAACTATATTTCAACATTCAATATTTTCTGTTCTAATACAATGGTTTCCGTGTACACTCACGCCACTTTATTAATTGCATAATAAGTTTCGGCATAAGTCCTTGGACTAGACTAAAGTAAGGCCAAATAATTACGAACGTTTTATGAAACGATTCCCATAAGACCTAAATCGCGCGTTTGAATAAGTGTCATCACCCGATTTGAAGTCTTAATTCTGGAAATGCGTTATATCGCTGTTTAAATCTGCTTAGTAGCGCTTTTTGGAAATTCTTGAAATTATCTTCCATCCATTTACTTTCTCTTATTAAAGGTATTATTCTTACTCAGCAGTTTTTCCTTTTATTTTTCAATGTTAAAGTGGTTCTGCCTCTCATTTTCCTTTAGTGTCTTATCCATGACCCCAATGATCATACCACATTAGTGGGTTATGTAATTTTTTTCTCAATGATCGCTACCTTCATGTTCCGTATGAATCATCAAAGAAAGCCTTTTATTGTTTAAATCGTTAATGTCTTCTCCAAGACTCCAATGATCATACCACATTAGTGGGTTATGTAATTTTTTTTTTATCAATGATCGCTACCTTCTTATTCCGTATGAATCATCCAAGAAAGCTTTTTATTGTTTAAATCTACATTTTTTTCTTTTAGTGTCTTCTCCATGACTCCAATGATCATACCACATTAGTGGGTTATGTAATTTTGTTCTCAATGATCGCTACCTTTATATTCCGTATGAATAATCAAAGAAAGCTTTTTATTGTTTAAATCTACAATTTTTCTTTTAATAAATTAACAAATTGATCGTAAATCGTCTTATGTGGGAATCTGAGTCTGACATCCTCATGATTATTTCTTGCGGTCCATGATTTTTCTTAGGTAGCTGAAGGTTTCGACCGATCGATAAACTGGTTAGAACTGGATCGTGTAGATTTCAGTCCTGTCAGTTTCTATACAGCTGTGTGAATTACAATCAATTTCCTTAAGAAATTATATTTTTTTTTAATAAAATACAAATTGGAATCGAATTATATTATATGATATGCATTTGATCACAACATAAATTCTTTTTATCTTATAATCATCTTGCATAGCCAAGGGTTTACGATCTATTCCACTCCTCTGACTAGGAAGATGTATTATAAAATGATTGTATATAATAGAAATAAAGATATTACATGAATTTACTGTTATACAATACCTTTCAAATATTATATGAATTTTTATCATACCATACAATGTGCCTTTACATCGTATGATATACATATGTTTCACATATCTGATCATATCATATACTTTTTTAGTATAAACAAATATATAAGTTTACATAAACATTTGTTTAAAAAATATACCCAATGGTAAGTTAAAATTATTCCATATGAATATAATATTATATCATTAATTGTAAATAAAAAGTTAACATACATGTATATAATCCCTTTCAATCTTTTTATTTAATATATTCATGTATATACCTGAATAAAATACTTCAATTAGATCTAAACAAAATTAGTTTTCTTTACTTATACGCAATCTTGAAACTGATCAATTATTATTCTTGTGGTCCAATCAAATTCTATGTCTCCCATAGAATCCCATAGAATTCTACGAATCAGCTACTAAAAGATATATGGCTTTATTTGATACGTTTGTGTTTCATGAATTAATGAAAGTTTTTTATAAGTACTATGATTATGCAAACCGAGAAGAAGAATATTCATCGAGCCCACTACAAACATTATATATCATTTGATATAAAATACATGATTTTTAGATATATACGCGCTTTTGTCTGTTGATTATGACGTTCTGCAAAATAAGAACAATTCATTTTGTACATCAGCGATTTATGAGCAAACTTGTATATTATATGATTTTTATCGACTAAGAACAAAAATTAACAAATCGTACGAAGATCAAAACTAAAAATGTTAATGTCATTTCTGATATTGATATCGGGAAAAACTACATTAATTCTAAACAAAATGAAAAGCGCACGCACATTTGTATAGAGCCACTCGGTCCTTCTGGCTTCAATATCTCTGCGGCGGTTCATAGTTTCAGAACGGAATGGGAAAAATCGAACAGTTCGATATTGTTTATAAGAAATGTCAGTTATAATTTTTAATGTTTGATTGTCTTCCTGTACTGGTCAAATGTTATTAACTTAGACAGACTTTAAGACTGAAATGCTAAATCAGAAAGAAAGAAAAAAAAACACCAGAAGATGATAAAAATGACCAAATCATCTTCCATCAATGAGAATGAATTTGTTACAAGCTTGTTTTTTTTTTCCAGCGATTTATTATGTAAACATGTCAGTATAAACAATATATTACGAATAAATATAAATACAGCCGATTTATAACATGACAAATACATACAACTTACCGTGTATGGTACAAGTATTCAAAGAAAAGCTATAACATTTAATCAGTCAAATAATTTCTTAATAAATGTACAGTTGAAGTCATGACATCAGAGAGAGATAATGACTATCATATATAGGTTATAATCACTATGACTAACACAACCTACATCAAATGACAAGCACCTGCTGAACTAATTGGACTCGCAGTGTATAGCAGTCTAAGTCTGCCGAAAAGACGAGTCTTGTGAGTGGCACTATTATTAAATGGGGGTATCACTGTATTACACACACCTTGGTACCCTCAATAGACTTGGAAATTCCTTGTTTAAATAAAGCAGCCTTTCCTGCAATACAAAACAGACAAACTATTAGCAAAACTTCATCAGAACCAATTTGAAACTACTTATGTGCCTTAAAGGAGACACAGCGCTACCGAACATAAAAAAATTACATATATTCAAGACTTTGTTCTCTTGTTTGGAATTTCTGCTCCTAAGTCCAAGTTATTAAGTAAACCCGTAGAATATGTCGAAATTCTGGATATTTATTCCAACATGCATTTTATATTCTTCAACATTCAAAATAACTTTGTAAAGGTAGGGAAATGTAATCTGATGAAATTAAGGCTTAGAAACTACGGTAAATTATCAAATATGACTTAATTGATTTGCAAGACACAACTTAGTTGTGTCAACATACAACTTAGAACCATTTTAACAAGAGCTTGGACTTTGGGTAGATTTGTCAAACAGCAATGTGACGTAGGCCTGTTTATTTCATTTTGGCCACTCAGCCATGGCTCTTTGAAATCAACAAGATTTGTCTGGCTTTTGAGTTAAGACTACGCAATCTATGCATATTTCCCTCGAAACCAGCGTCATCTTTAACTTGTTTTGATGCAAGAAATAGATAGTTACGCCCTACCGAAAGTCCAAGGTCTTGATAAAATGGTTCTATTTATGTTCACATGCAATTTATTCGAGTTGACATGCAAGATAGTTACAACCCTTCTATCTGATGAAAATGATTCTCGTAAGTAACACCTTAAGAAAACGTAATTTGCAGAAATACATGAATGGATACATAAGCCGATGTTTGCATGTCGACAGCATTTGACATCAATTCACTAATAATACTCGAATTACTATCAATTACATGTATATAACTAGATCAGAATATTATAATTTAGATACTCATAAATTGTTATAGCTCTGTAATTCACTAATAATATACTTATGTTATTTGAATATAGCTAGATATGTTTAGTGTACTTTTTTTTTATACAATTTACGTAACTTGACCTATTATACAAGGAGGGGTTATACATAGGCTATGCCTGTTGTCCAATCCTATTGAATTTATTCAATAAAATATGTTTAAATAAATAAATGCTGGAAGTGGGCCTCATGCCCATACCTGATTTCTTGGTGATTTTATCTACCACTAACAGGTATTCATAGAAATCCAGTGTATGAGATTTGTCAATGTCAACTTCGTCCATAGCTTCCTGCAAAATATATACCAAGATGTAAGTATTTTTGCTAAAGACTTTGCCCAAGAATGTTGAACTGGTAAATCTATTGACCTTATTAAATGAATGACCTTGATCTTGCCCTCTTTTTATCTTGACCATAAAGGTCACATGGTTTAAAAAAAAATTACGTCCTCAAATAGGCGCGTTACTTTTCCCATGGTTTAGAAAAAAATAATTTTACTTTTCAGGTAATTTAAAAAGAAGCTTTTCTCACATCTAAGCATAGATGTAGGTCTGTAGCTCCAGGTCTGAAAAATTTGGATGGACGACCTAGACCGGGAGCTAAAGACCTGCAGCTAATCAAAGATTACGATTTCGTAATTTATTTATTAAAAAAAAAAAACCAACAAACTTCTGACAACCCCAGCAATACCAAAACCAGTACTCAATGAAGATGTAAGCAGATAAAAAATCAACTGAAATATAAATATATAAAAAAGACATATCTAAACAAATTAAAAATGTTTTCACTACAATGTACCTCGATTTGGTGAATGGAAAATTGAAGACCCAGTCCTTGTAAGAGCGAAGAAGTCTGAAAATAGTAACAAACTATAAATATATATTTCCCATAAATTTTTAAAACTACAAGTTGTAAATTCCCAAAATTAATCCTTGTTATCAATTACTGTATTCAGGGAAATATTTGCCCCCGTTTTATTTTCGTACTTTTCGCCCTCGTCAGCGAATTCAAATGTCTCAAATTATCTCTTTTTAACACAGCTGTGTCTTGGCGAATTCAAGACGGATGACCATACCGTTTGCAAGTGTAAAAGGGCGAAAATAACCCTGCATACTGGGTTTTTTTTCACAATCATTTAAGTAAATTCATATTTCACAATATGGGCCGTTCAGATGTATGTATAAGTATCTGGTCAATTCATGTGTGGTTTATAAGAAGTAAACAGATTAAAATTTAAAGACTTACTTCTTCTACGTCCAGCATCTGATCCCCATTGCAGTCGAATTCTTTAAATTTTGTCCAATGTTCTAAAATCTTTAATACAAGAAATGGATAGCTAAGGCGTTTTATCAGTTTTTTGTTCATAGACGTTTGAAGATATGCGCATCAGACACTAATTATGATTTAAAAATCTGTAAAATCGAGTGTTTCAATAAAGAAAGTTAGAATATATTTCATAATATATTTTTTTGGCGAATTCAATACCATTTTAGGGAAAGAATAAGAGAAATTCTGTTTCAGTAGCGCTTAAAACGATACCATCTACTGTACATGTATACATGTTTCACTTACGAACTTTTGCGACATGTGAGCAAAATGTCTTAGGTATACGATTCCATTCATTTTATTGGTCTTTGGGTCTACGATAATAGGGTTCTCCACTAGTTAATAAAAAAGGAAGATTCATTAGAACTCTTCAAAGAATAATATTTTTTTTAAAAAAATTACAATCGCATCAGAGGATGTAAACTTCAAGATCTTGATTAAATTCATTAATATACCTTTGAAAAAAAATCTCAAGATTACAGTCAAAAATAGATTATTTAATCCGAAATAATTACTGAATACATGTATTTTCTTAATAAGAAGCCATCTGGATGAAGGTTTTCCAAGATTTTACGTACCTAGTGTGGAAAGGGGCTTTTGCCCCGTCGCTGAACTATTCCCGTTATTGCTGATGTTGGGTAGAGGATCAGAAGGCAGACCTGACAGACTGAAAGATGAATGACCATCAGTATATGATTGGAACTATATCAAAACACGAAGTCATTCTTCGCACCTTCAGGTATATACATCACACTTCACGTCTACTAAGATAAGTTTATCATCACTTATTCCAAAAACATATATACGCTGTACATATTAAATGTAATAAAAATGTTTCAAAGATCAATGATATAATCACTTGACATTTTTTTTCAAAATATACAAAATTTGACCCTAAAAGGATTTTCAAAAATTGCTGTAAATGTAAAGGTTGTAAAGGCCGATATTTTAAAAGCTGATGCTTGAACAAATTTAACTATTCAGCGTGGAAGACAAAATATATAAAGTTCGGGTTAGTTTTATTGGGATTTTTTCTATTTCAAAAGAGAATATCGTCACAAAATGGATGTGTCCCGTAAATCCATCAAGTACTTTTAAAATAAGATATTAAAACATATGTGTAAAATAATTAAATGTTCAAAAAGGCACATGTATAGGGCATTGATGTAAACTAAGAAATACGTGCAAAAAACAGCACACTTTTGACGTCATTGGAATTACATTGTAATCGATGACATCAATACATTAATGGATGTATGTATCCAAGGACGTCAAAAGCTGAACCTTTGGCTGCATATGTAGGTACTGGAAACTTACCTGAGTTTCGGCAAAGTATTGGCTTTCGATAGCCTTCGTATCCTTTTGATTTTCACATCCTTTAAAAAAAATCACGTTTTAACCACCTACGAAAAGCATGTTTGTATTAGTATTTTTTTTACTTTTTAATATCAGAGCTTGTATGTGTGGGTTTTATTTTGTATTTTTGTTTTGTATATATACATTTATATAGCATGGTAAATATCTTAAAGATTTATTATCAACTAAGAAAATGATATTGTTTCTTGATTCAATTATCAAAAGAATATATATATCAAAGTAATATCAATTTTTTGGTCGTATGACCAGATTGACTTCCTATACTCCCTTCATCATATTTCACTGTTTTATGTTTACAGTACTTCCAAAATTACTGGATAATTTCATCATGACGAAACAGCGTTAACCACATGACATTCCTTTTGTATTTGGAAGGTACTCACTTTGTCGTGGAACGTGTAATGGGGAGGCATGAGCTGCTTGGTTTGTTGCAAAGTTCCATCTGAAAGTGCTGTGTATATTTTGTTAGAGTTATTCAGGAGCTTCACAAATTCAGGGTCTCTCTCCGAAGTCTCGGCATCATAGAAGCGTTGGCTTAGTTTACTATTCATGAAAAAAAAAACCGTACCATTATGACCTTTCTATTTTTTTGGTCGATATTTTTTAATGGAAATTCTCTAGCAATACAGTTTTCAACAAGTAATGTTTTCCTGAAACATGTGTTTTTTCTTCATAATGTGTTTATCCCATTGTTTAACTTTATCTAATCTATCTAATCACATAATCAGATTGAGCATGGAGTATATGAGATCCATATAACCGCGAAAAAATTCGAACTTTGAACTAGCGTCATCCGTAGTATGCATTAAGGTTTGATCCAAAAAACAATTATTTTTGATAAAAAAAAAACAAACAAAACCCATCGCTATTGTTACCAACATGTAGAGAATATATTCAAATTTAGTGCGTATTGAATGAGAATGCCCTAGCACACACACACAGGGAGTGGTTTGCAAAATCTGTATAGATGATACTAGTATTTAACAGGTTCATATTGCAAGGACAATGCACACGATTTACATTGTTTAATTGTATAACATAATTATATTTTTAGAACATGGTGCATTCATAATAATACGTTGATAAAGGGTAGTCCTCCATAAAAATACAACGTTAAAATAATGCCACGAACATTCTTTTAGATATGCATCAAGAATGGGCATTGAAGATGAAATAATTCACAAAAACTGACAATTTATTGAACATTTAGCAAGGACTTATTGAATTCGATTTGATTTCTTTGGTGGGTTGTTGGTTTGTTGGTGTGCCCTTTTTCATTATTAGGAACTTCTTTGTGGGTAGAAAGGGCGTGGTCGTTTGGTCTTTTGATTTTTTTTCTTTGATACTTGGCTTTATACTTGATTGGAGAGATGAAACACTGACATAGAACATAATACACTGTATAGTATATAATATCTAGCTATTCTTGCTTTCAATCAAATTATAAATTTTACTTTTTTTTCTTTATTTATGTTTCATGTAATTGTATGAAATAGTTTTATCAAAATTGATCGAAGAGTACCATTTAGGTTATACACATGTACATATAATAAATATTTTTACATTGACTGTTCATTTTACTTGTTTTTTCGAAGATACATTTGGTTTCTCCAATCATTAATTAAGTTTTCTCTTAGGTTAAGTTTTTCATCTATAAATACAATAGTTAGTTCCACTTGCACATAGGTAAACGCTATAAATTGACGTAGATTTGCTTAACGTTTTCTTTCTATTTACGAAATTCATAACCAATTTACAGTTACCATAAAGCTTCATACATTTTCGTGACCAAATTTGGATTTCGTACCATACTGTAATATTGACATTACGTCCTATAAGGTCTGACCCAGAGGCATGCAATTTTAAAAAAAGGAAAAAAAGAGTTCTTTATTGCTGAATTCAGGTACGGGATATATTACTTTTGAATTTGGTGCGTATTGAATTAAGAATCCAATCATGCATGCTCTAACGCCCACACATGGAGTGGTTTGCCAAATTCTACTGGATATTATAATGCCGGTCCGTGATGCACTATTAATACGTCGTTCACGATTTGCCATTATAACAGTTGTATTACATTAATATTTCGGAACAGTGTGTATTCATTGCCAGTTGATAAAGTGTTTCCCCGTAAAAAATAAATAATATAAATAATCAAATGGCACACGCATTCTTTTGGATATGTATCATGAGTGGGCATTGATGAAATTATTCACAAATTCTGGCGATTTTGAAGCTGACAGCAAAGACTTATTATTCTTAGAATTATTAAAAAATCGATTCATTACCAGTATATCTCGGTGGGTTGTTGCTCTTTTATTATTATTGGAAATTTCTTTTTAGTGGGTAGACAGAGGGTGCGAGGCTATCAATTAACAATAAGAAAGTGGTGTGGCAAAGACTACTGATAGATTTTTATAAAAATACAATGTGGCCACAAATGCAACTCCAATATAATTGTAGGTGTATTCACCACAGGTGTGCCCTTTGCCTACCTGATGTCTGTTTTAAGACCGGCGATCACTCCCATGAATAACTTCTGTTGCTCGTATAGTTCCCCTTCTAAGTGAGATATGTCCTACAAGGAAATGATATTGTCAGTAAAATTTGATAAACAAGAATTATTTTATTCCCTTAAAAGCATGTTTATTTCAATTATTAATAGTCGTTTCTTTAGTCCATTACATGTATATAATCAAATCAAGAACTTCAGTTTCATAATTTTAAGCAGATGAAATAAAACCATATTGGCAGGATTTTATGACCATCCCGATCTTCTCGATGTTATTTAAGCATTGAATGTCGTCGGTCCTCTAACACATCAGGCCGTGAAGACAAATTGAATACCGCGCGTTGGCGCGGTATGATAATTTGTCTGCACAGCTATAAAATTTTAGGTTTATTTTAGTAATACTTTTCACAAATAAAAATAATAACATAGATATAAATTCAACCGGCACTCCTAGCTTACTTCAGAGCTCTGAATTGCCTTTAAGAATTTCAACGTGATTAAAATCCAAACTTTATAATAACTCGATATACTAATAACATGCAACAACAAATTCATGTGAGCTAAAACCCTGAATGTTTGACCAATGACAGATAAAACTGAAATTTTTGTTGGTATATCCCAAAAAGAAACCTTTCGGCGTAATACGATTATGTGTTGTACTTTCTAACAGTTGTATATATGATGTTAAAATTCTTAAAAACAACAAATTTGAGAAGAAAAGAAAATCATTGTCGTGAGTTTACTACGGTCAGTTGTCGCTTCACTTGTTTTTCATAGGTATCTTCTTTACAGCACTCTCTGATCTTGATATATTTAACAGAATAAATCGTACATTTTATCTTTCCAAACAAATGACAAAATGAAATTACTGGGGACAAATTCGTACTCCCTTAGGTATAAATCTCTATCTATCTCTGATATAGACCACACAAACTATTACTCTATCTCTGACATAAAGATCACACACACTATTATTCTATTACTGACATAAAAATAACACAAACTGTATAAAGATCACACAAACTATAACTCTACCTCTGACATAGAAACCAAGCCAATCATTACTCTATCTCGGTAATAGAAACCAAGACAACCATTACTCTATCTCAGACATAGAAATTAGATAAATCATTACTCTATCTCGGACATAGAAATTAGATAAATCATTACTCTATCTCGGACATAGAAATTAGATAAATCATTACTCTATCTCGGACATAGAAATTAGATAAATCATTACTCTATCTCGGACATAGAAATTAGATAAATCCTTACTCTATCTCTAACATTGAAACCAAGCAAATCATTACTCTATCTCGGACATAGAAACCAAGCCAATCATTACTCTATCTCGGACATAGAAATTAGATAAATCATTACTCTATCTCTGGCATAGAAGCCGAGCAAATCATTAATCTACTTCGGACATAAAAACCAAGCCAACCATTACTCTATCTCGGACATTGAAACCAAGCAAAGCATCACTCTATCTCGGACATAGAAACCAAGCCAATCATTACTTTATCTCGGACATAGAAATTAGATAAATCATTACTTTATCTCGGTCATTGAAACCAAGCAAATCATAACTCTATCTTGGACATAGAAACCAAGCCAACCATTACTCTATCTCGGTCATTGAAACCAAGCAAATCATTACTCTATCTCGGACATAGAAATTAGATAAATCATTACTCTATCTCGGACATAGAAACCAAGCAAATCATCACTCTATCTCGGACATTGAAAACAAGTAAACCATTACTCTATCTCGGTCATAGAAACCAAGCAAACTATAACTCTATCTCAGTCATAGAAACCAAGCCAATCATTACTCTATCTCGGACATAGAAATTAGATAAATCATTACTCTATCTCTGGCATAGAAGCCGAGCAAATCATTAATCTACTTCGGACATAAAAACCAAGCCAACCATTACTCTATCTCGGACATTGAAACCAAGCAAAGCATCACTCTATCTCGGACATAGAAACCAAGCCAATCATTACTTTATCTCGGACATAGAAATTAGATAAATCATTACTTTATCTCGGTCATTGAAACCAAGCAAATCATAACTCTATCTTGGACATAGAAACCAAGCCAACCATTACTCTATCTCGGTCATTGAAACCAAGCAAATCATTACTCTATCTCGGACATAGAAATTAGATAAATCATTACTCTATCTCGGACATAGAAACCAAGCAAATCATCACTCTATCTCGGACATTGAAAACAAGTAAACCATTACTCTATCTCGGTCATAGAAACCAAGCAAACTATAACTCTATCTCAGTCATAGAAACCAAGCCAATCATTACTCTATCTCGGACATAGAAACCAAGCCAACCATTACTCTATCTTGGATATAAAAATCAAGCAAATCATCACTCTTTCTCGGACATTGAAACCAAGCAAACCATTACTCTATCTCGGACATAGAAATTAGATAAATCATCACTCTATCTCGGACATTGAAAACAAGTAAACCATTACTCTATCTTTGACATAGAAACCAAGCAAACTATAACTCTATCTCAGACATAGAAACCAAGCAAATCATTACTCTATCTCGGACATAGAAACAATCAAACCATTACTCTATCTCGGACATTGAAACCAAGCAAACTATAACTCTATCTCGGACATAGAAACCAAGCCAACCATTACTCTATCTCGGACATAGAAACAATCAAACCATTACTCTATCTCGGACATTGAAACCAAGCAAAGCATTACTCTATCGCTTACATAGAATCAAAGCAAAGTATCATTCTTTTGTTGACATATTGATCACACAAACTATTACTCTGTCTCTGACATAAAGACCACACGAAATGTCACTTTATCTCTGACAAAAAGACATCACAAATTATTATCTAATTTCTTACTAGCTCATTCACTGTTATAAAGATGAAACAAATCATAATTCTTTATCGGACACCGAGATCGCATTTATCATTTTTCTTTCCATTACATACTGCATACTACGCAAATTGATACTCTATTTTACTATATCTGTTATAATAGAGGTCACACATATACATATATATTACTCTGAGATAGTAAGTTACAGGTCACACACATTCTTGCACTATGTCTGAAATAGATATTTTTTTTATCAAACAACGAGAGTTTTGCGAATTCTTACATTCCCACTGAAAAGGATTGAACACAATATATAAACACATCACCGTTATAAGGATCATGCAGACTCTTAATTCTATCTCTGACTAAGAGCTCACACATATCCCCTCTCTATTACTATTACTCAGATGGCTTAATTCTAACATTTTAAAGATATACAGACTGCATAACTTCGCACAGTATCTCTATAACTTCATCTAAGCAACTGCAATCTCTTAAAAAGAGCTCACAAAATTTTCAATTTGATATCTGACAACCTGTCACGTTGATACCCTATATTTAAATCTGATGTTGCATACCGATACATTCCTGCACCGTCTCTGACATAGAGATCACGCTACTTATTCTATTTTTTACAAGCAGACCACTCTTGATGTCACATAGATTATAGTATTTTGTTCTTCAAATGTCACACATATTTCTAACCATTACTGACGTAAACTTTTAAACAAATCTTTCAATATCTCTTAATGAAATGTCAATAAATGCCCTTAAATATCCAAGATATACCCACGCTTTCTTTGGTGTAACTGTAACACAAATTACTAATATGATTTATTACACTAGGAATGTATATACTAGTATATATATCTTTTTCCTTCCCTTTCGTAAATATCACTCAAATTTCAACCCTTCCTTTACATAAAAATTATATGAATTCTGTCCAATTCTTTCATGTAGATATCAAACAATTTGCCCCTTACCTTACAAAAATATTACAGAGATTCTTATCTTATCCCAGACATTCAAACAAAAACTGTATCCATTCTCTTATATATATATCAAAAATATTACATGTATTACCGTGATATGATAGATATCAGAATTATTCCCCCATCCCCTTACGTATAAATTAAACATATTGTTACCCTTTCTCTGATGAAAACATCACACTTTCACCTTTCCATTGTGAAGATATCGCACATACAATACCCTATCTCAGTTCTATATACCACAGAAACATCCCCTCCCTTAATATAAAGATATCACACATGTTCTTACTCTATCTCTGACGTAGATATCTTATATCTTCTTACCTTATTTCTGACAAAGATATCACAGAAATATCATTTCCCCTTTGAAGATATCCCACATGTGTTAACCTACCTCTGACGTAGATATCAGATAAATATCACTCCCTTTACAAAGATATCTCACATGTTCTTACCCTATCTTTGACGTAGATATCACACATGTTCTTACTCTATCTCTAACGTAGATATCACACATGTTCTTACCCTATCTCTAACGTAGATATCACACATGTACTTACCCTATCTCTGATGTAGATATCACACATGTTCTTACCCTATCTCTGACGTAAATATCACGTTTTAAAGACTCAACATCCGGGGTAGACTCGGCTACAAGAAGAAACATGGAGTTACATCATAGTCCTGTCGCAAATTCTATTTTTTTTCACTCAATATTCTTTTTAGATTTGTTAATGAATATGCAAAAATGTTCGATTTCATTCCTGTAAATTTTAATGCATATTGAAATATTTACACAGAAATACAATGTATATATCAATCCTTCTTCAAAGACACTTGGACCAAAAAAAAAACCTCATTTATTTTTAAATAACCATCAATACTATCAAAAAATGCCAACTTTATTTAAATCGAGAGGTGGAAGAAAGGAATGAGGAAGAGTTCACAGTTTGAGTTGTGGGGTCATCTAACCTTACGTCTAACGAGTAACCTTATGTTTGTACAAAATGTCACTTTACGATATCCAAAAAACATCCCTTACATCTACGTGTATTGCGAGTCCTTATCCAATTCTATTCAAAAGATTCAATTTACCAGAGAATACCGTTGATTATAAAAAAAATTCATTCAAATGTAAGTGTCTGAACTTACCTTGGAATGATTTGGATCTCTCTTGTTTCAGTTTAAACATTTTATTCTGGTCATCGATATTCTGCAATAAGACGTTTACACCATTTCACATATCTTTCCTTGTTAACAATTCAAAATAATGTCGAATAACCAATATAATTGGCATGCATATACCGTCCTTAAAACTTATTTCGTTTAAGATCCATTTATCATAAAAATGGTGATGATGAGCACTTTGATACTCATCGTAACAGATGGAACAGTCACTACCTCTTAATCCTCTTTTCTCATCTCTCTCTCTCTCTCTCTCTCTCTCTCTCTCTCTCTCTCTCTCTCTCTCTCTCTCTCTTTAAAACAATAAAAGATATAAAAATTTTACATATTCCATAGCGAATGATACTACAATGTATGTTTTCAGAATATTTGCAATAAAAGATTTATTTCAATTACCGACATCCTCCTAGTAATAGCCTTTGTATTATGCTTTAGAAAGGCTAATTCGTCTTCAAGATCGTCTATCCTGAAATTACATGTTGCATAACTCTAAAACTAGAATGTAAGTGCATCAATATACGTACACGTCTAATCGTTATTTTTAAAGATCTTCTGTCCAAATTTTTCAGAAGTCAAAATATATGTCAAAGAGAAGTAAAGAATACATTAAGGGATTAAGTAAAAAGATTTCATTTTCGAATTCTCATACATCATTTGAATATCATGTGGAAAGATAGAGACATATGTTTACCTACCTCATTATAATAATTCTCATTATTGAAATAATAAAAAAAACCAAATAACCAAAAAAAAAACCCCTATCATTATAATAACCAAATCTTTTATTGACTTACTTTTGCTGGTAGTCTTTTACAACTTTCTCCCTTTCTTTCTCCCACATAGACACTGTCCTAACTCTCTGTAGCCTACAAGACAAAAACGTCTCGGTCAATTTCTTGTCAAACGATATCTCCCTTAAAGTACGCCATCATAATAATGTTACAAATAACAACTTTCTATAGGAGGTTTAAAGATTAACAATAAATCTTTCTCGATCAGCTAATTGGAGGTAAACAACATATAAAGTGAGGCAATTATGAATAATATTTCGAGCAATTAATGGATAAAGTGAAGTAATTACTCTTGGAGTTTTTCCGTCTTTTCCTCGCACAGTTTTTCTAGCACCAGTGATTTAGTTTTTGTTCGGGCCGCCTCCAGGAGTTTATCCTGAATTTCTTGCCTCTCAGCCATTAACTTCTCGTACGCCTCCACTGACTTCACTGGTAATCAAATGAAAAAGCATATTAAAAACATCGTCATCATCATCATCTTGAGTATATTTATCAACAATGAGAACAATCATTTTCAATAAAGACACCATTATCATCGTCGCTAGCGTCGACTAATTAAGACAATTATCATTTTGATAGTCTTCATCATCATCATCATCATCATTAAACCAAAAAAGACAATATCATTTATTCATCATCATCATCATCATCATCAACATCGTCAATAATGACAATTACCATCCAGTAATTTAAATTTGTCAACTCGCACCTAAAAAAAAAATCATAATTCACATATTTTTTGACATAGCTACAATACCAAGATAGAACGTTTTTTTATTTGAACAATTAACAAAAATCTGTTTTAATGTATAAGAAACTAGAAATAGTAAGTGAATCAAACAGCGGTTATTTATCCCTTTTTTATTTGTTAGATCTGTAATGTTTAAACATTTTACTTGTCTTTTTTAGACTAAAAAAATTGTTTTCTATACAAAAATTGCTACAGCAAATATAATGAAAACAGTATCAATATAAGCATTTGTTGATTTATGAAACAAATTACATATTCCTTGGCGCATTGAGCCGTGTAATATGAATGTCTATATGACCAAGTCTAAAAGAAACATTGCCGCTATATATATATATATATATATATATATATATATATATATATATATATATATATATAAAGCGGAAGGGATTTAAAGTCTCAGATCAAATAACTCGTTACAACATAATAATTTGTTTGTGAGAATACCCGATTGAAAACTTTGAAATGAGTCAAAGATGAGTTCTAGGAACTGTTAGAGATAAAAGTTCAATAAACAACCGACCTCTGTAACTGTCTGCTTTCTTTTCGGCTTCCACGACCTCCTCATGTTTTTGCTGCAAACATACAAAAGGATTTTGATTTCAGTTCTTGAAATTCGTTTTTTTTCTCTCACAAGTATATTAATGTGTATTTGTGCAGGTCTATTTTTACTATTGGCGTGCATTTACTGTCTGTACCCTATAATAAGTAATGAAGAAGATCCGGCAACATGCTCAATAGGTTTCCTAGCTTAAAGGTACATGGGGCAGCTTTTTTCCAGTACTTTTAATACATTTATTATTATCTTAATTAATTAACGTCTTTGAAGTAATTGTAAAAGAATTGTAAAAGATTGACAAAGTTTGAAGATAGCGTTATATGCCTTATCCGCCCTCGATAAAAATAAATATTGAATGTAATACTACTGACTCCAAGGGTGCGTTTGAGTGTAAACTTAAAATAAAAAGAGGTACTTTTGATCTTGACCAGGAATTTATCTTTCTGAGTACAAGACTTTATTTGAGAACAAACGCATCTAATTTCTATATATGTAGCTGGGTGTGACCATTATTGAGCTGTTTATATTTTTAAAATACTTAAGCTTCCACACATTGTACAATTATGATTTAAAATTGATACCTTGATTACTCTTTAACACGAAACACTTGTTAACATGGGATTGACAGTTACTTCCATTTTCTCAGTGTTTCTGTATACATTAAACAAATTAGCGGTGTCATTTGTTCAATTAACTGCATATATACTTTGAGAAAAATGGCCGATATAATACTGTCAATGTAATGTCTTCGATTCTTGTTGTGTTGCTTGTTCTTTACCTCCAGCTTCTGGAATAGGCCCTCTTTGCA
>CM065920.1:24391483-24416483 GCA_033439105.1 Magallana nippona | reverse complement strand
TTTGACGATCTGATGTATGAGATCCAGTATTAGTTTGCCTGGGTCTCGCATTTCCTCGCCTGTGAAGTTCCCCATGTCGTATGAATGGTAGCTGTCTTCTATGAAATTTTCCCGAATATCGTCCCATCTATTCTGGTTCTATGAAATAAGGAGTAGAAAAAATAAGAGAGAGAGAGAGAGAAAGAGAGAGAAAGAGAGGGTTTTCCAAAATAAGGGTATTTAAATTTATGTTATTGTGCAAATGTTCAACAATTTTTTAAAGGATCTTGATCAATTTTACATTCGATTGATAGATTTTACACGAATAATTAAGAAACGATGTTCATTGGTTATGACCACGAATTTTACAATGTGGCAAGCGTAATTTTAAAACTCACCACTTCGTGTAGTCTGGAAATGATGTCATCACAAATGAAATAACAGCCGTACTCGAAGTCCTTTTCGAGTATTTCATGAAAAATATCAAACAAATTACAGATGGCGTCCCGAAGTTTCTTCAAATTTGTCCTGTCAAAGACAAGGCGGTTTATTCTGTCCAACCTCTAAAAAGTAAAACAATACAAGGTATACTTGTGTTGTATAATCTTGAATAAATATACATCATAAATTCACCCCCCCCCACCCATTTTTTCAATTTTTTGCACAAAAGGGCTTATTTTGAACCAGTTTTTCTTTCAGAAAACATTGAGCGCAAGCTTAAACAAAATAATTTCATCAAAGATTTGTCAACAAATAACTGACAAAAAAATGTTGCTTGTTCAAAGCTGCGCTCTATACTTTCCGATCGAGAAAATGCACATAGTTGACCACTGTTGATTGAACTCTAAGTATAGCGTCATTTCTGACGCCATATTCTGCTAGTGAGTGATATAAAATGGGATAAAAAGATTAGATTTTTTTTTTATTTCGTCTTTACATTTATATCAAAATGTGCTATCTGAAACTTTATTGTAAATTATTTTGAATCTTTATATTCATATAAACATGTATGCCATTTTATTTGCATGTGAAAAATTCTGTATGTCAATTATTGTATAGGGAGAGAGCTATATAAGTTTTAGAACTTGTGTCCAATCCCATTGTAATATATTACAATAAAATAAGCTCAAACCAACCAAACAAACCAGATAAAAAGATGAAAAATAAATCTTATACCAACTCTTCTACAAAATAGCAAAACAATTTGATATTTCTAAACTCTTTGAAAACGTTGATTCATGGGGGAGGGCAAACTTGACTCTTATCATTTATAGTCCTTTCCACGTGTTTGCATAACTTTCATGATGTAAAGAGACTTGATCATATACAATTGTACAAATATATGAATCTGGAATATGTTGAAATTTTCTTAATTAGATAATCTTGATGTTGTTGGCTATTCGTATTAACATGTAAGCTATTGAAAGGTAAAATAAACTTCAAATCGGCTCTAATCTGGCTTTTGATCACACAATTAAATTTAATCTGCTTTTGAATTCAAATACTTTGGAAAGTGAGGATAAGTTTAAACAAATATGCAGGCAATTTGACAATTATTAATACAGTATTTCATAAATTTTGTTTCTTTTGATCATCATGTTATATTTTCGTGGACGTCGAGTTCTACTGAAAAAAAATCAATATTAAGTATGTTTCAAGAATGTTCGTGAAAGACTTTATAGGTGTGTAGCTTTAAAGTACGCCTTTTGTGTGGTTTACATTACAGAAAATAAGTACAAGTGCGATTTTTTTTATTTGCCTCTTCAGAAACAATAAAAACGAAAAATTGTATTGAAAACAACTTCCCAGTGGACGATAAAGTTCTCTCTCTCTCTCTCTCTCTCTCTCTCTCTCTCTCTCTCTCTCTCTCGTCAAATTACGTTCAATCTGAGCGAGATGAAAGGAAACGTTTGTGTAGAGATTAACTATGTGCGATTTCATTTGAACATAACAGCAAATTTAATGTTATGTAATCTTCCATGTGAAATTAAAACCAAAAAAAAAACAACCGATCACACCAATATTAAATGCATGGTTTAGTGAATATTACTAGCAGCAAAATTTATCCACAAAATACATTTTTCTTCCTTGATATAATCATATAATACTGTATCTCAAGCAATGAGGTACGTAACATCGAAATCAGATTTTTGAAACAACTTGCAAAGGTTTTTTTCATTTTCTTATTTTTAGTTTTGTTGTAAAAGATGTTTTTAAAAATATCAAAATACCTCTTTTCCAGTCGGATCGAGTTCCATGATGGCCCCGTCATACGATATGTCCCTATAACAATGTTGCCATTTCCTTCTTCATGTGCCTTTAACTCTTCTTGAGGTAACTTGCAATTTACAAATTGATTTAGGTGTACTCATATATGTGTCGTATGAGATTAAAAAGTCCTGACGAATTGTAATCTGTAGAACAACAATAGAGAAATCTCACAAACCTTTAAAAAGACGTCCACCCCAATTTAAAAGTGTGTCCCAGTACCTGTAATCAAATGTAGGATGATCCATTTTCGTTAAACGAACAATAACGTTATTTTAAACTTTTATTCTGATCTTCTCTGATCAAAAATAAACACATTGTGTAACCTTTTCATATGAAACGTCTTTAGGACAGTCCCCGAAATAAAAGTTAGGAGAAACTTTTAAGTCAACAAGAAATTATAACAAAACATCAACTTACCATTTACAATGACCGGGGCAAAAATTAGGTGGAAGAATGATAGGGGAGGGAGGGGGGGGGGGGGTATGGGTGATCAATTTACAACATCGGTACAATAAGGCAACATCTAATGGTTTTTAAAAGACAAAAATAAGGTCATATAATATTGTAAAAAAGATATTTATTTTCATTTAATTTCAAAGTGATGATCTTTAAAAACCGGATCTTTCCTACCTTCTGTGAGAATTGAATAGATATACTAGTATATGTTTTCGTATCTATTCTTTGGAATGAGGACACGGCAGTAGCAAAGTAATGATCAAAGACAAGGTCTGTTCATCGGTATAATTATAGGTCAAATCAGTGTCTTAAGTCTCAGTGGCAACAATTAACAGTTTGTTGTTAATCCTTTATTTATTAGCTCAGTATATATTATCAGAACGAACTTTTCCGAGGGCATATCACGTTTGTCTTTACCAAAATGGATAACGGTATTAAAGAATCCATGTGGAAAATATTTTAATCGCTCTCTTTGAAATTGTTAAAAAAATACCCATTAATATTTCATATTGATATTTAATTAAAGAAATGTATTATTAAAAAAAACTAGATCAGACAAATCTAAGCATAATCCTAACCAAATATCCTGTTTACAATATTGCGCACTGGAACAATTCTTCGTCAGTAATTAATCGATTAATTAATCCGTATCAATAAACAATTTGCGCATTATTTCAGGAGTGTTTTTCATGGACGTATGAAATGATATGGCACTGCCTGAAAACAAATGAAGTTGGTAATATTGTAGACCTATTGTTCATCGGTCGCTAAAATTGGAGTATCAGTTTTAACTACATTATGTAAAAATAAGCGGTGAACTCTAAATTATATATGGATCTATTTAACTTCTCAAATTCTGACATTTGTTGAAAATTGAGAAATTTTGTGTAAAGTGGATGTCAAAGTTGTGTTAATTTTGGTGCTATAAAGTCAGACCACGTTATGCTGGCTTATTTAATCTTTTAATATTTCATTAATCACCGAATCGTATTAGTGGACCAAACCAAGGAAAGGATCGTAGATAAGAATGGATAAGTGGTGATTATATTGGTAAAAAAAAGAAAAAAGATTTGTGATATAACCCACAGAGAGAGAGAACAATAAACATTTTGTCATGTTGTTAAATCTGAAAATTATATGAATAGCTTTTGTATTTCAAAATGCTCCCAGTTAATTAAGAATACATGTATACAACATGACAATTACATATATATCCTAACAAAAATGTTGGAATGCTATTTTTCACATCCTTACAAAGAAATTACTATATATGTATGTAAAACTACGCGCAATTCTTTAGGAAAAAGATAACATACCTCGAAATCGAATTTAACAGTTGAAATGTTGAGTCTAAAGAAAACTGCCAAATTTGACCAGCTCCTAACTCCAAACCGAATGTAAATGAGGTTTATCAAATGTTAAGATCTCGAGTAAAAACTCCGTGGTCGAGACTTTAAAGTCTTAACGCGAGTTATAAAAACATCTACACAAAAGGCTGAAGAATTAGGTATTAATTGATATACATGAAATGATATTAATATATTGACATTAAATTGACCGGATCTTTTATATAATAATACATCAGAGGCCAATACCTGTTAACATTATAAAAAATTATGGACCCGCGGTGAGGGACAGCCGCTACATTGACTTAGTAAAATATATATAATCTCGTTTGCAAGGATACCTTTTTTAGCATCTCGAAGCTTCATTTAATTCTAATAACTTAATTTTACGCCGAAACTTTATAGCCTCGTTGGCTTCTCCCTTGAAAACATAACTTTGGATTTTTATTTACGGAAGGGGTTTAGTGGCAATTGGAAAAAAGTCAGACTGATAAAATTCATAGTGTAAAACTACAAAAGTGGCCTTGACTCCCCCCCCCCCCCCCAATAAAAAAAACTCACCTTCGGTCACCCCCCCCCCCCCCCCCACACACACACACGCACACATACACTAAAATCATGATCCGTTCCTGATAACCCGTATTTTAAAGAGATGCCCATCTCTTGAAAAGATATTTCTGTCCTGTCAATTAATTAAAGGGACCTAGACACGATTTGAAAGTCAAATATTAGTGATATGACGTATTTAAGTGAACTACATCACATGTATAACAATTAACCTCTTTTCTTTTAATAGCAACCTATATAACAAGCTGTGCACAATTGATGCTGATGCACTGATTTTTGAATGCCAAGTTGTTTGTATGTATAAGTTACACAACCGTTTGCACGTGTAAGAAAAAGGCGCTCCAGACGACCAAACGCCATAAAACTAAACAGAGTTTTACGCAAGTCTTCTCGATTTATGAGTCTAGCGACCTCTTCGCAGACGATTTGCTCGCTGTCTTTTGCAAATGTTTTTTTATTCCCACATAAAAATATGAAAACCCGTCCTAAGGCCTCAAGAGTAACATCGCTCACCCGAGTAAATCATACTAAATCTATCTAATTTTATAAAATTGTAAAAGAAATAGTTCAGATGGTACTGTACTATATAATACTGGGTAGTATCTATTAAAAGTTACAGACGATCTGTTTTAATTTGTCACCTGTCTTGATAGAGACTAATATAGTAGTCAAATATCCTAGTCTTATTCTCCTAAGATAAACGCAGTACAAATGTAATGATTAAATATTTTGGCACATTCTGATGTCAAACAAGCATCAACCTTCACATTTACCCTATTTGTGTTTTTCCAAACCTGCAAGTTGACAATGTGTGTATCTCAACAAGAACTAGATGCAATGGCCTATAGCAGATTGTAGAAAAGCCATTTTGACAAAGTCAAACAAGCGGCAATACTTGGCATCGTGTGCGCTCAGTAAAAAACCCCAGCTAAAATCCATTCGTTTACTGGTTGCATGTCTTTACCAGCAATGGTTTATCATTTCAAAAAATACCAGTATCAGATGTAAATGACTATGATGCACATCATATACTTTTCATATCAAAATGTAAAGTTGCTAATGGACTTAATCACACAAAATATGAATTTTATTTCCACTTTTTTGGTGTGTCTTCATTGATCAACCCATGCGTAAAGAATAGAGCCATCATAAAAATTGTTCAAAGCACGGGTTAGCTAAATTCAGATAAACAGAAAAAGTACACAAAACTGAAAGCAATATTTCATATAGGCTTCAGTTGTCATAAAGATGAAAACACAAAATATGTGCACATAGTACTGAATGACTGCCATCAATACACCAAAGTCAGAAATTAAAAGTAACAAACAGAAATCCAACTTAATCAGCAAAAAAGCAAGAACCCAATAGAACAGAAAACATGTTGATTTAATGAATTGCAGTGTGTCAGGGTCACTTCTTCAGTGTCAAGAATGACAATCAAAGCATACAGTTCAGTTCATCATCAAATAATTTATTAAATAAATGTAAGTTATGATTTTATCATGAAAGACAATTGGATGTACGGGTACTTGTAAAACAATCAACTAGATATGCACTCTTTATACAATTAAATTGTAAATTAAATATTTTGAATATTTGTGCATTCATACGATTGTATAGAAAATATAGAATTCAATATGATCTTCTCTGTTATAAATAAGAAAATTGAGTTTTCAATACAAATGGTCATATAATGTATATTACTAGATCTATTTGGAAAAAGAACATGTTGTTCATAGTAGCCAATTCCTCATTTGTGCCAGCTTTCATAGTCCAAGTTGGCTAGCATATCATCATCATCATCATCGGCTAAATCATCGCCTTGATCATCAGAGCTGCTCTCTGACAGATTGACTTCTTCTTTATACACAGGTTTCCTCATGGTCTCCGCTCTCTTAGCAGGTGCTTTCCCTTTGCCCCTGCCTCTTCCTCTGGGTGCCCTGGACCCTTTACCTCTAGGTCTTGTATTGCTTTTGCTCTCAGTATACTGTTTTGCTGCCAGATATTTTACAACCCTTGCTCTTTTTGTATTCTCATCAACATTCTCTGTTTCTTTACTTTTAGTTCCACTTTCCCCTTGGCTGCCTGTCTGTTTTTTCTCGGGAGAGTCATGGAACTTTTTGAGTGCTCTTTTTAGTCGGATGCTTTTCAACTTTTTAGGCTCCATGAAGTTTTCTGGTTGGAAGTAAGAATTGATTCGAGTCTGTACCTACGATGTTGGAATAATATTAAAAGCATTAACATTAATATTTACAGTCTATGCTCATTACATCTTCTTAGATTTTTTTTCATCTTTTCATCATACCTGAGTTTCTTTGAGTTTCTGTAGAACAGGAAGTAGCACCTCATCTGTTTTGACCTGTGCCCACCCCAGCTTTTCTTTTGCATATCTTTTGAAAATAAGGAAATCTATACAGACTCTCTGATGTTTAATCTTAACCAGTAGAAATAAATGTATTTTTCCTTTTTCATGTTTTTTTTATTTTAGTGCTTTTCCCATTGTCTCAAGCCATGGTCCCTAGTTGTCAGTCTCAAATAGCTTTCACCTATCTGTGTATTTTTTTTTATCACATAAGTAATATTGCTTGAATATGTATATTCGTGTAATACGTGGTGTCATTTCTCAGACTGCACCTTGATGGTATGTGTATAATAACATAGCATTCTTAAACAGTGATTGGTTTAATTAACAAAGGTTGCTTTGTAATGTTTTACTTGCATTAGTCAATATCTTAGTGAGCTTCATCCATTTTGGAGTGGATCATAGGTGTACATGCAGCTGTAGTCTTTCATATACACAGATTTTTTCCCCCTTCATTATTAAGTCAAGGATACTCTCTAAGTAGATCAAGGTCAGGCAGAGCCCAGGAAAAAGCTTCTTTAGAATCATCAACGGTGGGTTTGAGGTAGGCGTCTACAATTCTATGGTCTGGAAATCCTGCACAGTACAAAACCTATTTTCTCATATACTTTTTACATATGGTAATATTTCTTGTTTCTCCAAGACTGAAATCATCACATGATACTGTAAACATATACTGAAAATAATTACCTTCTGAAACTTCTAGTTGTCTTAATTTGGATCGAATTTTACTTATTTTAGGATTTCTTTTGTTTTTCTGAGTTTCTTCCCACCAAGATCTAGAAAAAAGATAAACAAAACCATTTAATTAATTTGGATCAAATTTTACTTATTTTGGGATTTCTTTTGTTTTTCTGAGTTTCTTCCCACCAAGATTTAGGAAAAGGTAAACATATCCATGTATGTCCACTGAAAAATTAGCACGTTTACCTTTTATTAATTCATTTAATTTTTTCCATCCAAGACTTACCTCCCAAACAAGCTTGTAGCTTACCTTTTAGTTTCACACAAAAATTTGAACCTTACGAAGACTTACTACTTACCAAAATTAACTTGAAGCCTTGGAATTTTTTCACATTTCCCTTATGTTTTAGAGCTTGGTCAACTTACTTGAAGGCTTGGAGTGCAGAGAAGTCTGCGGCTGGGAATTCACTCAGAATCTCCATGGCTGTTACAGGTCCCACCCCTGGAATCCCATCTGTGTAGTCACTCCCACACAGTAATGCCATGTTGATTAAAATCTCACGGTTCAAGCCTAACAAAAAATATTTCAAAGTCATAGAATCATCTCCCATGTCTATACATGTCAAAGGTGGTGAAAATTGGGTCAAGTTTCAACAAAGGTTCAAATGCTACATTGTATGAAGCTTAATATCCTCAAACCCCAATTGATTTTGACTCATGATACAGTGTACATGTACAATAAGGACTCTACAGTATGACTCTGATCAGCCATGATTAAGGAACTTCCTCTAGAACTAACTTTTCCCTATTACCTGGTAAACTTTGACAATTATTGATTGATTTACAATTTACAATTATTACAATGACTCAATCAAAGTACATGATGCTTGATTATGTTTCTTACCCAGCTGGCTCTGTATACTGTCATTCATAAACAACTCCACTGTACGATCTTGGTTGAAGAAGTTTTTGTACACGCGTCTCCCTCCAAACAGCCAGATGTCGCTGTCGTCGGTAATCGTGCCGTTAGTGAAATTGGCCGAGTCGAGCCAGGCACACTGAGCCTCCGCTTCTGTTGGACTGAGCACAAACGGCACGCCAAACAACTTCAGCAAATCCTGTCATGAGATATACAGTACTAAAACTACATTGTAAGACTGTAGGTAAATTAATATGTATTACTCGAGGGATCAACTAAAAGAACTACTGAGACATCAACAATGTTGCTTGTATAGTCTGGTCCCAATATCTAAAATCTTGTGTACTGGTAATCTTAATGTAGATAAAATTCTGCATCAGACAATGATTTTTCATGATGGATCTGAACCAGTTAATAGCTTAACTAAAGCATTGATAAAATTGTATTTGGGAAATGCTGAAGAAAAATTAGTAATCAAACTAAAGGTAAGCCATATTTTACACAGGTGAGGTGACAATCCGAGGACTCACCTGAGCCTCCAGGTACATCTGGTCAGAGAGAGATGTAGCCAGTCTCTCCTGCCTCCCCCTCTCTTGTTGTAGAGCCCGGGTCTCTACTTCCAGATCCTCATAAACTCTGTCTACATCATTCTGTGGAAGAAGTGATATATCCTTTTTTTTTTTTCATGAATCACATAATTTGCAGAAATGGTGTAAATATGCAACATTTTTAATATACATGTAGTAATTTTTTGCAATTTATGTGACAGTGATCACAAAAAAAGTGTAAATAAAATAATCGTGAAAATAAACCGATATATGGTAGCCCTGCAGGGGTTGAAATATATGATTGCTCAACACATAGGACTACTTGTTTTAAGATTCCCACTAGCTTATCAAAATGTGATAATGGTCCATCAGACTTGCAGATCAAAAGATAATGTCACCAAAACACATATTCTTATTAGTTTGATTTCTTTCTTTGTAGATCATTTCTTTTGATTAGAGGAACTAGTTTTTTTTTCAACACCAAAACTGTTTTTATCAGGGCAAATATATTTGCACATTAAATATCTTACAATAACATTAATTAAAGATGAGTAAAAAAAAATCACTTTCTTTGCTTTTTTTTAGTAAGGGTTAGAGAATTTTATTGTCCAAGAGCCCCAGGACTAGTTAATTTTCAAGAAAAATTACAATTCTTGATTACCAGGTAAATAAGGAACATTAAATTACGCGAGATATTTGAATGATATTAAAAAGTGTTCGACTCCATGGTAGACAAATATTTGATGGTGATGGTAGGAATCAATTTGTTTAGAAAACAAACACAGATCACTTTAATGAACCCGAAATATTCCCTTCACAATTCAATGGTACATATACTCTCACTACAGACATGTACCTCTACTAATTCTGTAAACTGTTTGACGAGATCATTGGGCGATTCTGAACTTATCTCTGGAGAGATAGGTTCTGGTTCAACCAGTTGAGTGTATTCAGGTTCAGGCGAGTGTTCTCGTTCAGCTGAACCGCATGGCTCTTCTAAAAGTGGTTTTTCTGTGTTTGCTGAAATGACAGGGACTTCTTCTCCTTTTGTGGAGGTTGTGGTAAAAATGTCTGCTGGAAACAGCTCATCTGGACCTATTTTTGTTGGGTCGATGGAAACTTCTATAAATCCCTCATCTAATTATAAATAAAAGGAGCCAAATAACAATGTATTCTCAGCCACCTCGCCATAACTAAAATTTTCATCTGTATGAAAAATACTACACAGAAAAATAATTCCATTAACAACATATTCACAATTTAACCCTCCATAGAGTATATCGGGCTAAAAACTTTCAATCATCCAAAGAACCTCTTGAATATGTCGAAGCGAGTTGGAACTCATAATCACTATTTCTTTATGTAATCTTAAGTCTGTATCTCAAATTCTCAGATACAGTATTGCAAAAATTATCATATTTTGTTTTGAAATGAAGATAATAAGGTTTGCCTTATAAAAATCTTCAAAAGGTCTTTTTACCAACCATAAGTGTTTTGATAAAAAAGTAGCAATACAGAGTTCTTTACTTGAAGATAATTTTCTGTACAACTTGTACAATAAATACCTTCGGAATCAGTTGATTCAATGTGATTTGAGGATTTTCTTTCAACATTCTTTGGCAATGGACTCACAGATCCTTTTTCAGTTTTCTCATGAATTTCATGTGCTTTGCTATTGTCTTCACCAAGATTTGCCTCCCTTGATGAAGATTTGATAGTCTTTATTTTATCATCATAGACATCAGACCTAGTTCCAATGATTTCAATCTCTTTGTCATTATCATGTTTTACATGTTCACCATTTCTCTCTAGATCTCTGTTGAAATGACTGCTGCCTTCAAAAATAACATCCTCCTTTTCCTGATATGAATCACCAAATGGTTTATCAGATATAGAAGAACAACTGATAGATTCTTCGAAAGGTTTTTCATCAGTAATTAATGAAATCTGAGATTCCATGTTTTTTCTCTTATCTTCAGAATGTTTAGTTTCTTGATTACTATCACAAACTTCTGAGTCACTTTCTCCCAGATCAATCATAACTTTATCATCTTCCACAATTCTCTCTCCATTTTCTGGAGATTCCTTCTCTAATTCCTCCTCCCTATCTGCTTCCTCCTTAATTCTGTCTAGCTCCTCCAACTTTCGTTTGTTACTTAATCCCTTTATGAGGATGAAGTGAGAAGAGTCGTCTGACAGAATCCTCTGAGCCTGTATCTCAGTGCCCACCGCATGCTTACCGAGATCCTGAGTTATCTCACCCGAGATCTGTTTAGTCATTTCCATTCTCACTTCCTCTATTTTATTTGAAAGGTGACTTTGTTTCAGTAATTTTGCCATCTGGAAACTGGAGAAATCGTTGGAATCCTAGAAATTAAAAAAAACCCATATTGCTGTCAAATTTTCATACTGCTATTTTTTTAAATGTATTTTTCAATCGACTTCATACTGTTGATGTGGAAATGATCAAAACATAGTAAAAATCACTAAGACAGAAATAGTGAAGAAAAATTGATATAGGTGATAAAACAAATTTTTTTTATTCTTTCAATCAATTTTCCCCGGAACCCTTTGGCAAACTCTCTTTAACTTAAATTTTCATATTTCAATCCCTAAATATCCATTAAAATAGAAAAGTAGATACCTTTGGCAGCTGTAGGTTGGAGTACCTGGTGAGTCTTTTCCTTCTCTCTTTGAGTTCACTCAAAATCTCATGCTGGACCTCTGCTGGTAAACTTTTAAACTCAGCCGAGTCGATATCTATGTCATCCAAGTTTTGATACTCATCCTGTAGTTATGAATGTTTTCAGGAATCAACCAGTCAGGCTAGACAATATTAGAACCATTTTAACAAGAGCTTGGACTTTTAAGTAGTTGTATCAAACAGCAATGTCTATTTCATGCTGGCCACTCAGCCATGGCTCTTTGAAATCAACAAGATTTGTCTGGCTTTTCAGCTAAGCCTATGCAATCTGTGTATATTTCATTTGAACAAGTGTCATTTAAAACTTGTTTTGACACAAGAAATAGAAAGTTACGTAATACCGAAAGTCCAAGGTCTTGTTAAAATGAATCTACTTATTAACTTATAATGTTTGTTACTGACTGTCTAAGGAAATTTAGCAGGTTGATAACATCCATAGAAGGTGAGGTGGAGCCGTTTTTGTTGTTTTATTGTTTTAATGTATATGCCCCCCCGAGGGCCTTGATGGGTGAATAAACATATCTATCTATCTATCTATCTATCTGTATAAGTAAATAGAGAAATAAAAACACACTGAATCCATTATTATTCTGTATCATGAATAAAATCATTATTAAGTTTACCTCAAAAATGGTTGCATTTGTGGTGGGTTCTTCCCATGGCTGAATTTCTTGGGCTCTAAAATTGGAATTAACTTACAATGTTTATTTAATATTTGAATACAAGATAACATTCATATAAGGTGAGCATCATTTTGGGCAATTGTGTGTCCCTCTAGGGCTCACATAAATTAAAATTGCCCTCAACACCAATCAACATTTATTTACTGTTACAAAGTCACGGTTCTATAAAATGTAAACAACATGCACTGTATATTGTGACCTTACTGTAAACACATTATTTTTGGCAAGTATAATATTTGGTGAAAATTGATTTTTTCAACAATTTTGTGTAGATCTAAATAAGACTAATTTAGAGCATTACAGACTACAGTCTAACTTTTCAATGACAAACATGTATATATGCATGACATTTAAAGATGAACCTTAATTTAGCAGAATTTGGTTTTGGCTAAAAGCACTAAATAAAATATGCACCCAAATGTTATATGCTTAAAGTACCTTGCAAACTCCTCGGGCAGGGGAGGTAACTGGAACAGATCTGGTTTCTGTGTGCTGTCTTGTGATTGGCTTGATGTGGCAGGCTTTGACATGCTTGAACTGCTGTCTGTTGAAGCATGACCTTTCTTCATAACCTCCTTCACGGCATGGCTTTTCAATAGATTGTCCAGTATCTTCTTAGAGACTTTGTCTCCTTCCACTTCAGCCATAATCTTTTTCTCTCTCCTAGATGCCTGTTAAAAATTAAACTAATTAAATTTTCATGTAAATTCTTTTCCCTGTGAAACTTTTAAATGGTCTATCTACCTAATCTTTCTTGATGTAACAATTTGTTTTCCGAATAACTGAATATTCTTAATAAACATTACAACAAAGTTATATTAAAGAAATGTGATTGTTTTTAAAATGAAAACTACACAGGAGTTGAGCTCTAATAAGTCTTTGTGAGTACATGTATTATCCTTCAGAATGCTAAAGTCTGACAATGCAGTGACATGAAGAAGCTAGGGTATCAAAATATTTTTCATAAATACCAGTACTGCATCTTTTGAGAGTATTAACTATAGGAATTAAATTGATCATGACTTTATTCTCAATATTAGAAGCATTCATCATCTTACCATTGTCTGCTTTTTGAGTTCTGGTACACTGCCATCAAAAACAAACACAGGTTTAATCTTGTAGTAGAGAAGTTTGCATACTCTGGTGAACAGTACATGCAGGTGGGCATTGGGTATTGGGCTCCCATCTTTGTTTCTCATTCCTTTAACTGCCTGATGCAGCCAAATACTCACATCTGGTTGCAAATCGTTAAGAATCTAACATAATGGAAATTTCTAAAGCTTAGCAACCCATTGTTGTTCAGATCTTCACATTGGCTGCAAATACACTGTCTGGATCTTAACTATACCCAAATTACAGATTACTTCCAATATAACAGAGGAAGATTTTTTTTTGTATTGACTGATGTCTTGTACTCATCCCAACAATGTTGGGAGTTCTGAAACACTCATGGTACCATGCGTGGGCCCAGGACCCCAATGGCTTCTTCAGTGCTTATTTTTGGGTAGATATTTGGCTTGACTTGATACTTGGACTGACATCTTCACCAAATCTTTGGTATCAAGCAGATCTGAATCTCAGTCAGATGATATACATGATATATATATATATATATATATATATATATATATATATATATATATATATATATATATAATTTACAGCAAGTCGATCTTTAGTGAAGGTGTCAGTCCACGTATCAAGCCGAGCCGTGTCTCTGCTGAGATTACATTCAGTGCATACTGTGGCACTGTACATTTTATGTATGAAAATGATTACAATACCTTACCTAAAGTTTCGTCTCAGTTGTTTTAATGTCATCATCATATTTGAGTCACTATCACGAAAATATTATTTCAGTATTTTAAGTTCAGTAAACAGAACTAGTATAACAAAGTATAACGTTATTTAGTAATTTACCATATTTACACTGTTTTCGTGTTTAACACTGTTTAAGGATACCAACAGCTAAGACTTTCCCCTCGAGTGATTGTAAGGAAACGGGTCGCCCTGTTGGTTGAAGTAAATGCCACAACCCGTGAACACCCATATTCTGGGTCTTATGTCATATGCACCAAATCTCAATTACAGGGGCATTCACAATTGCTCAATAAAACCGTATTACTTTCGTAATTTACTTTCACTTTAATTCATCTGTGTTGACCGAATATATGTATAAAAACGTGTTACAATGAAGCGTTTACAAAACGTCAATTCTTTCGGAACTCCTCTTCACTTCACCAACACGTGTTTTGCAAAATAACAATGGCGGCGAATGGTAAGTGCTGGGATTTTAAAAAGCCTAAAACAATGATCACAAATCAGCAGAACATTGCAGTAGTTAATATTTTTGTAATCTTCCAACATCACATTATTGTGATCACGTATCTTAAGCATGCAGATGAACTGTCAACTATGCTAAGGCCAGAATAATGATGTTTTTAGAAAGCACGTGGTTTTATGGTTGAAAACTGAGAAATATAGTAACCGTGTCCATTTCGTTAAATTGTTGTTCGTTATCATTATCAGTTTTTGAATTCGTTGATGTAAGAGCATTCTGGATAAAATTTTTGATGTATGGAAATAATGTGCATCATATTGTTGAGATCAGGTCCAGTACAATCTTTTGATATGTATATCACCAGCTGTACACAATAAGTTGCTTGGAAGATGTTGCTGCATTTAAATATGGAAAAATATATTTATAAATGCTCAAAATATTTTGGTTTTATTTTTTGCATCTATACTGGAGTGCAACCAATTCTTGCCAAGTACCATTTCTCGCAAGTGCATTTATACATCATTTTTCGATAAAATTGTTGATAAAATGATGTTACACCGTACTGGTGAGAAATGGTCATTGGTGAGAATTGGTCGTATCCCAGTATAGGCAAATATTTGAAAAGAATTGAAGAATGAAGGAGAACTTATAATTTATGTTTTCATTACAGAGCAGAAGAAAAAGAAGAGGAAGAGTGAATCTATGGATATTGCAGTATGTTAATTAATAGAATGCCTACCATTCATTATCATTCAGTTTTTTTGAATGTGTTGTTGTAATGTAATTATTGTTGTTTAAATTTTGAAATTGCATTATGGTATTGAAGATCAGTTTTATTGAATGAATAAATGAATATCTCTGCAGGAGGTCCAGCGCTCTGAAAATTTCCTTCTGAAGCCTTCAAGTGTTGTTGAACAGCTGGATACATCCCAATGGCCCCTATTGCTAAAGGTAGAAATTTATAGATCACAGAGTTAATATATTTCATTGTCTAGAGCTTTATATATTAAATTCTGCATTCAAACAGGCAATGTATTTGTATTTTATTCACTTAGTAAATACTGTTATAAAATATAGTAAATTCTGAAATCTGGAGCAGTAAATAGTGTGCAGAATTTTTAAATAATATGTTTATCCTTTTGATGTCATATGATGCTCAAGTTAAAGTCATTTGATCATTTTCTCATTGTTTGCAGAATTTTGACAAACTGAATGTCAGAACTGCACACTACACACCCATTCCTGCTGGATACTCCCCACTGAAAAGACCAATTCAAGAATATCTCAAGTATGTCTTCTCATCAGTTAAACATCATCATCAGATAACAGTTACTCAAACAATTACTTGGTTTGAGACTAAATATGCAGATTTTGTCAAAAGATTCTTTTAAAGCAGATTAGTGATGTTAATTAAGATATTCACCAGAATTCATTTGTGAGCTATGTGTATTGTAGGAGTGGTTTTATCAATCTGGACAAACCAGCAAACCCCTCATCACACGAGGTTGT
Source organism: Magallana nippona (assembly GCA_033439105.1). Taxonomy (NCBI): domain Eukaryota; kingdom Metazoa; phylum Mollusca; class Bivalvia; order Ostreida; family Ostreidae; genus Magallana; species Magallana nippona. The sequence goes on along the minus strand of CM065920.1, from coordinate 24,400,174 downwards.
ATCATGGGTGAAGAGAATTTTGCGTGTACAGAAAACTGGCCACAGTGGAACACTTGATCCTAAAGTTACGGGTTGTCTGATTGTCTGTATAGAACGAGCCACACGATTGGTGAAATCACAACAAGGGGCAGGCAAGGAATATGTTTGTATCTTCAAACTTCATAGTGCTGTTGAAGATGAAAAACTGATAGCACAGGTACATTATTTTTATGCATTTGTAATTTTATTAAGAATGATATTCAATTTTGTACGAGAATTGTTTTGTTTGAACTAGACAAATTAAAAAGCTGATTACTGAGAATGATCGATGCTTGATTTACTATTAAGTATAGTAATCTTTCTTTATCTAAACAAAGCAAAATTTGATTTTATTGACAACTCCTTACAGAAAAAAATGTTAAATAAATATTCTATTTCAAGATTTAAAAAAATAGAATCAGAATGTTTTGAACATAGATCTGACATCTCTTTGATTATTTTTGCAGAAAATTGAGATGATGACTGGAGCACTGTTTCAGAGACCGCCCTTAATTTCAGCTGTGAAAAGGCAGTTAAGAATTCGAACAATCTATGAATGCAAGATGTTGGAGTACAATAAAGAGGATGCAATGGGTAAAAAGAATATTTAATCTACAATCTGCATGATATGCTTGTAAACTTGATTTGAACTTGCTTAAATATGAGATTGATTTCTATCACAGAATATACATGTAAACAATTTCCGATCCTCAGCCATTTTCGATAACTAAAATATCCAGGTTGTTTTATTCATACCATAAATCTGCCTTTTATATAGACAAATTTAATTACTCTTCTAGTGTTAATATTATGATCAGTTATTCAACGAAATGGTTGGCTGTGTGGTTCCACGGAGTTCTAGCTACTACATATAGGTAAAGGGGTTTGAGCCACCGATGCACGGGTACAACCTTCTTTTTTTTAGATTTAATCTCAACTTGTACATTTATTCCATTATATACATCGTGGGCAAAATTGCAATAACTTTGTAAAATACATAGATACCATCAATATATTTCTTTTTATTTCATTTCTTTACAAAGTTCATTTCTTTATTAAGTTCGAAGGACAAATAACATTTTTATGATGAAAAAAATTCTTTGAGGCTGAGGATCGGAAAAACCTTAAGCTAACCTTATCATCATGTTCTAGTAATTCTTCTGAGGAAGCCTGTATATAAGTATTAAACAGCATGTAGCCTTGCTTACATTAATGGTGCGTTCACACCTTACTCAGGTATTTTCTGGGTGAGCTGCGAGGCTGGCACATACATTAGGACCATGTGTGTACATCTGGGCCTCTTTCTTGGGGTCGGGGGTCAGATGCAGGAACTCAGGCGCGTCAGATCTGGCATCATGTCTGAAAAGGTGGGTCTTCACTAAAAGATGTGGATATGCTACAAATTCAGTGCTTTATATAGTGGTCAATAATAAGATGATCATGTATTTTATGAGTGTATTTTATGTTTTGCAGTCTCAATTGTACACCATGCATGACGTAATGGATGCACAATGGACTTACGACCACCACAAGGATGAATCTTATCTGCGGCGAGTCGTCAACCCACTGGAAGCTCTGTTAACCTCTCATAAAAGAATCATCATGAAAGATACCGCTGTAAGTTTACACGCTTGGAATATTACATATGTATATAAAATTTTGTACATAAAAACAAGTGACAGAAAGAGACTACCAGCATTTTATAATCTAGTTTATCGGAACAAAATCATATTACCAAACACAGATGAAGATTAAAGAGGGCAAACCTATATAATTTGTAAATTTGACAATTTATATGCATATCCATTTGATAATGTGATTAAACATTTTTGGAATTTTTTTGAATACTAAAACTTTCTGCCATGGTTTATAGCTCTCCTTTTCTGTTTGTACAGGTTAACGCTGTATGTTATGGAGCTAAAATTATGTTGCCCGGTGTCTTAAGATACGAAGATGGAATTGAAGTGAATGATGAAATTGTGATTGTAACAACAAAAGGAGAGGCAGTTGCTCTTGGTATGTATGATGCAGTAAGCAGACATTCTACCATTATTCATTTCATCTTGAACTGTATAACATTCAGAACATTTTGTAATTTATCCTTTCTTTTCTAGCCATTGCTCAGATGACCACAGCAGTTATGGCTACCTGTGATCATGGGATAGTAGCCAAAATCAAAAGGGTTGTAATGGAGAGAGACACATATCCAAGGAAATGGGGGCTGGGCCCAGTGGCAATGAAGAAGAAGAGAATGATCCAGGAGGGAACACTAGATAAATATGGCAAGCCAAACGAAAAGACACCATCTAACTGGAAGAAAGGCTATGAGGATTTTAAGTATGTCTTATTACACAGGACTTTAAATCTTATCATTTCATTCATTTGCCTGGATTTATTTAAGAGCAGTTGAAGGAGGATTTACTAGTATCTGATTTATGTAGATGAATTTATTATCATTAGTTTAAATCTGTTTTCTAAAATTTGATGACTTTTTTCCACTTTAGCATGAAGAAGGAACCTACAGAGAATACCCCTGTAAATGAAAACTCTCACAAGGTAATTATAGGAAAATGAGAAAATGTTAGAATTGTATCTTCCAAGGGGCTCTCCTTGTTTGCAGTGCCTTTGTATGTACATGTATTTCACATAGAATGGATTAGAGTTATTTGGTTTAAATTTCATGGTCTAAACTATTTTATTCCTTTGGAAAATGATTAAGTTTTTTCCCAAGTTAATTTCACAAATAGGTTTCTGGTAAAAACAGGCTTTTATACATTTATGCAAAACTTGAAGTTTATTTTATATGCTTAGGTGTAGATGGCCATAATTTTTTAAACCACATTTTTACAAAATAGTTTTTGCATGAAATAAAAAGTCTATAATGTGGATTAATTATACAGAGAAAGAAGGAAGCTAGTAGTTCTGATGAGAGTGAGCCACCATCTCCCAAACCTGTGGAAAATGATGTGACAGAGAAAAAGAAGAAGAAAAAGAAGAAGAAAGACAAGGACCAGGAAGCGGACGAGGCCGGAGATGCTCCTGAGGTAAAGGTCAAATGTGGCAAGGTCAAACTAATGAAAGCTGTCTCTGTTCTCATATATACAATTTTTATGATCTTTCAAATTTGCAGAAATGTGCGTATTATAGAATTGTTTGTAAATTCAGTAAAATTGAAATCAAAATATAATGTGTTTTTTAAAAAAAAAAGCATAGGTTTGATATATCCGTATTATGATTTTCAAATAGGAGTCTCCTGAAAAGAAGAAGAAAAAGAAAAAGAAGCACAAGAAAATGAAGACAGAAGACAGTGATTGATTGACAGATGGACAAAGTGAGGATGAGTGAGATAATTACAGTGAGAGAGAAAGAGTGAATTTCATGTGGCATTTGTGTTTTAACAAGCCTTGCTAAATAAATAGCAGCATACTGATAATAGATCTGTGTCAGGGACAAAACTGACCAATCACAGATTAGAAAACATAACGGAAGCAGATAGACAGTGGATACTAGATGTGTTCATATTTCGTACATTACATTTTTTTTAACTGTTAAGAATGAATTTGCGATGTTAATAAATTGTTATTCATGATGTATATTGGAGTTTTTATTTCAAAAATACTAAATGCTGTTAAAGCAGTAAAATTTAATTTGCATTGGAAAGAAAAAGAATGAATTTTAGTCCATTTTAAGCTACATTGTATTTGCGAGTTCATATGCTGGCGGTTTTATTAGGGCCCTGCTCTGCGGGTGGCCTATAGTGATCAGTCTGGCCCTCCATTCATCCCTTCATCTTTCTGTCCATCTGAGATCACCTGTCGGGAGCATATCTTCTGTCCACTTGGCTCAAACTGGCTCATACAATGTACTTCATGCACAGAGAGCCTTTGGGTAAAGGGTGTTCAGTGACCTTGAACCTAGTTTCTAGGTCTAAGTCAAAAGTTCATAGCAGAATTACTAATATATGAAAAATCCTTGTCCGTATCATATATTTTCTCCCCTTAGTCCAATCTTGCTCATACTTCACCTACATCTTTCCTTTGGAGGGGAATTAGAACCAATTTAACAAGAGCTTGGACTTTGGGCAGTAGTGTCGAACAGCAGTGTGATGTAGGCCTGTCTATTTCATTGTTGGCCACTCAGCCATGGCTCTTTGAAGTCAACAAGATTTGTCAGATTTTTAAGCCAAGACTACCAATTTGTGCATATTTCATTCGAAACCAGCCTCATTTATAATTTGTTTTGATGCAAGAAATAGGTAGTTACTTCCTTCCGAAAGTCGAAGGTCATGTTAAAATGGTTTTATATGAAAAATTGTCCAATCACATATTATCTCCCCTTTGGTCCAATCTAGGTCATACTGTACTTGACCCACAGATTGTCTTTGGTCAAAGGGAGTGCAGTGACCTTGAATGACTTTTCTAGGTCAAGGTCATATCACACCACACAAACATTTTTCTTCCCTTAGCCCTATCTGGTTTATACTTCACTTAAACCAAGGTGTACAGTGACCCTGTTTGAAGGTCAATGTGAAGGTCATAGCAGATCTAGATCTATTTAAGATCCATAGCCCATACATTATTACCAATTGGCTTAAAATTGCCTGTAGGTAAAAGGGTAATGAGCTAACTAAAGTTCTATGCCCCCCCCCCCCCCCCCCCCCCCATGAAAGCCAAATATAGCGATTTTACCCCAGATACCGGTTTATATATATATTTTCTGCAATGCCCCCTACACCAAAGAAAGCATGTTATTGTTTGTTTACACTGGTTAGATCTAGATTCAGTCCCCTTCACATGTCCAGTTATATGGAATGGGTGGATCTAGATAATATTTGGGCAGTTGCAATATGAACACAATCACAATTTAAGGGGAGATGTTGTCGGTGGATGTAAATATAGCTGACATGATGTAAAAGAGTAAGCATTTACTTAGGTAACGGTAATGTGAATAGGTCCTTTTGTTGAAAGACGGGATTAACCAGATTTTTGTTTGATCTCCAATAGTACAGTAGTCGTTGACTTTCACATTAATAGCCAACGATTCACATGTATATACTTGTGAAAATATACGTAAACTCCTTTAAAATCCCAACAATGGGTAATTGACGTTTTATATTGGTCTTTGTTGAAATAGTAAATTGGAAATCGCCCATCAAAATCCCTCAAAAGTGCGAGGTTCTATTTTTGACAATACCTCGATTAGAACAAGCAATGAGAATCAGAATATTTCAAAGAATTCTTATTCTATACTGTAACACATGTAATATTTAAAGTATAAAAGTACGTTCATATTATTGATCATCTTCGCTAGCCAAGGGCGACGATCCACGATTGAATAGAGAAACACCGTGGATCGTCACCCTTGGCTAGCGAACTATCAAGATGATTATTGATTAAAATCTGAAATGCACAAAATATTATACTTGTAGCCCAGGCCCCACCGTCCAACTTTTCTCAAGTCATTACTCAGCCAAAAGTCCGAGTTTTGACCTCAAATATATGTATTTTTCTTTTAAGAATTTGAGTTGATGGCTGCGTTGAGTGATTTGAAAATATTGGAACACTGTACAAACTAAATAATTCAAATAGATTTAATTGGCGGCAAACATATTTACATGTATTTAAACCTGCTAGCGCATCGTCACGAAACGGAGTTTGCTTAGCTCTCATCTTGCCGCCAAAATCGTAGCTCGACCATGCTGTATTTATCGATTTATTTTATTCAACAGCCGACCAACTATATATGTTGTATATGTTTTAATATATATAGTAAGTATAACTATCCTATATTAAACTAGATGAAGAGGGAGAAATACATGTATTGTAAATCGTATTCCGAAATGTTGAGTTATACTTTGACGTATTCTATCATAAAGCCCTTCGGGCTTTATTGGATTTGATCACGCCCCGACCGAAATTATCACCTCATAATACTCAAATAATGATTCCTTATTCCTTAAATAAATAACAATTTCATTTCGGATACATTTTTTTTCTTTTGAGCATACTGCTGAACATGTTCACCTATACATGCATGTGATTGAAAGACTCATTCATAACAGGATATGCAAGCGATAATTCATTTTTCCTCGGCTCGAGACTAATTTGAGGTTTTCGATTGTCCAGCTTGGTATAGTTTTGATCAATAGAAAGTGTGGATATGAAAACTTGATGTCGAATTGAACTAAAGCGTGCTGTTTTCCTCATTCCTAAAATAACAGTATAAATTTCGAGTAAAATTCTACATAATATGATTAATAAATAATTTTTGCAATTTATTTCAAAAACAAGATCATCAATCAACGAGTGACATATATCGCTGCTATTTGTCAAAACAAAACAAGTTGTCAACAACGTACACGAATAAATTATCTATTATGGAGATCGTTAAAACATTTTTTCAGGAAAATGGACACACGGAAATCTCTCGTGTAGGTACACTCCATTAAAACATTGTCACTGACACCCGGAGGTACAAGACCCACATGTCCTGAATATCACAATTTCCTGGTCGGGGTCTCCCATTTAACAAACTGGCAAGAATTTTAGCTCGAACTGAGTTGATGTTGCTGTTTGAGTATTTCACCTTAAGTCGCAGCGGGTACTTGTCGAAGTCCAAAAATCAGTTCATAAATCTGGACAACATGTGCTGGCACAAACACATAGAAGGTATACGCAGAGATGGATAAAAACCCAACTAAAAATACATCTAGAGGAGAGTTAAGGCGATAACGTAGAGTAAATATATAATACTACACGTATTTTGGGCTTTAAATAATTAAATCAGATACGGCCTTTAACACACGACAATTTCCTTTTCCTTTAATCCACGTCTTTTTTAAAAATTAGTACTGATAAACCATTTAAACATTACTATGACACGATAAAAAAATATTGCAGTGTTTAAGTTGCACGTACATTACCTTAAATCAGTTGACGCTTCACTTTTGTTATAAAAAAAAGGATACTAAACAGAAACTGTTCCAGTGGCTCCAGCATGTAAATACTAGTGTTGAGAGTGTACTGGAGGTACCAGAAGTACAGGAAACTTTTGACTGAATTCACCACACCCATCCTGTCCTTGCGTGTCCCCTTTCGCTTTTATCTCTCCGCTCTGATATCTTCTCTCGCCTGAACACGACCGAAGCAGTGTGAACAGCGCACGTACGAGGCAGGAACACGCGATACTAAGTCGGGGTCGTACGATCGGGGCAATTTAAATCTTACCCGAACCCAGCGAGAACATAAGTAAACGTAATACTAGTAGATGCTATTTACCTGGTATTTATTTGTTGCCATAGTGATGTGATTGCCACATTTCTTGTATACATACTGACAGTAAGATATGTCCCAAATTTTTTTTTTTACTGTTTTGAACTGTTTTTGTTCTGCGTCGGGTAAATGATTGATCATAAGTCAACACATAACTGATTTTATATATAAAAAAAAATAATAAGTAAATAATAAAGAACTTCTAGAACGAAAAATAAAAACCCAGAAAAACAAAACCGATAAAAAAACTACTTTGTAGGAGGCATGTCTTCATTCTAACGCGCATTTCCATTATTTGGCAAGGTCATAAAATTCTGACGCCTTGCTTTGTTGTAAAGGCCTCAGCTGCGTAGTTTTCAGAACGATAAATGTCGTTGGTAGAATTTTGCTGAATAATTGAAACTTGAAAATTGGAGTTGGGCTTACCGCCAAAGGTATACTGCCAGTGCGTATCTACTATCTATTGATTTTAAATTTAAACTAGATGCTGTCATTAGCCCGCACCAAGTGTTTGCCTCTAAATAACATTCTCTTGTACCAGTTTTAGTAAAAAAGAAGGCCACATGCAATTTCCGGAATTTTTTTTAAAAAATTATGATTTTCATAAATGATGAGATCACATCCCATAATAAATATATTACTTGCCAGACCCCCCCCCCCCCCCCAAAAAAAAAAAAAATTCATTTATGTAGTAAAATTACCAAAACTAAACCTCGGGCTACAATCCCCCCCCCCCCCCCTCAAACACAATTATTACTCTGAACCCCTCACCCCCACTACCCATGGATACTTGGTAAATAAAAATCAGAATATTTTTATAACATGAAAGCATGTACATGTAATTGCAATAAAGAATATTGTAAACAGTGCAAAATACATGTCATATTGCGCAATGATTTTCACTGCAGGACTGCTTTAACGATTTTAAAAGGTGGTATCAGACACATGTCGATATTTATGTGGATAAAAGTGCGTTATTTATATTATATGTAGTTATATGATAAAATAACTTTCACTATTTTAGAATTAAAAAATTTTACAATGAATATTTGGGCAAAAAAATAAGTTTTAATTTTTTTTGGAAACTTAAGGTAAAAATAAGATAAGCCCCAGCAGGATTCAAACTCTGTACTTACAGACACATTGTTAACGCTCTAACCCATTGCACTATGCTGTTAGGTAACATTATTTTTGGGGAAAATATTATATTTTATATTTTATTCTATATTTTATATTTTTTCGTTCAATAAGGAGTACATCACAATATGAAGGTGTCCCATACCACCTTAAAGCTGAAAATTGTGCTTTACATGATTAATTACCTAATAAAATTGTGCAAGGGGTTTTAAAGAATAAAGTTGTGAAAATACATGCAATATGTTACAAGTAAATGATCTTTGTC